>JAHLJS010000006.1:83584631-83935869 GCA_038502445.1 Eremochloa ophiuroides
TTGCTTGGCACAGCAGCCATAAACTCGAGCCCGGTACTCGTATTTTTCTATCTTGCGGTTTTGGACCGTCGAGAGAGAGGATGGAATCCTGCTGCCTGATCACAGTAGTGACTCCAGTGAGAATGCATTTCCCGGCGGAGTTGCAGGCGTGTTTGTGTGTGTGTGTGGAGTGCTGGTAGCAGGCTGCAGGGCGCCGAGCGCCGACCGCTGGCGCCGATCGCCGGCGGCGGGCAGTTGTGCATACATGCCATTGTCATGGCGATGGGTCGACTCGTCGTCCGGATCGATGCATGTTGCATTGGTGATCCGGAAGTGGCGGGGAAAGGCATGCCATGCCAGCCGGCGGATCCCACTGATTGACGCATCGCTGTCCGTCTTATGATTTGCGGCTTAGGATGTGACGTTTGACTGCTCCTGCGTGCATGTTCCATCCATCCGTATTCTGTCCTGCCCCTGCTCGACTGTCTCTGTTTCTTCTCCTCCACACGCAACGCAACAACGCCGCAACGCAGCTGATGCAGCAGCAGCACACGAGCGCGCTGGCCCCCTCCGAGAGTCGGGCTGTGTCTACATCCCGGTTGTCAGTTGCAATTCTACACTATAGCATGTTTGTTTGTATTTGATAACTTTTGTCTAATCATGACTCAAGTAAGTTTAAAAGATTCATCTTGCAATGTACATACAAAAAGTACAAAGATACAAATATTTTATCTACATATAATGTTTGACTAGTTACAATTCGTGTATCTAAACAGTTCCCGAGTCGTCCTCACGAAGACCGAGGCCGCCGAGAGCACGCACGCCTCCCGATTTCCCACACATCACGTCGCTCACCGGCCAATCCATCACTCATGAATTCACTCTGATCTAGGACTTGATTGTCGCTTTTTACTTTTCAGAAACGTATTTGACTATTCGTTTTATTTAAAAATTTTATATAAAATACAAAATTCATAAATACTTATTAAAGTGTCTTTAATAATATAACAAATGATAAATAGATAAATAATATTTATATAAAATTTTTAAATAAAAGGAAAGGTCAAACGTGATGTCTGAAAAGTCTAAAACAACAGTCTTTCTGGAATGGAGGGAGTAGCTGTACCCCTCTCTTTTCTTTCGTAGCCAGCGGGAAGCTTTTACTTGACCGTACCGTACTCCACTGTAAGCATGTCAGTACACGTACGTGCGTGTCACCATCCGCCGCCGTGCGTGCGCACGTCGTGTACGTACAGAGCAGCATGGCACTGGGAGTCTGGGAAACCCACATCCATATCACCATTCATTCACAGCCATGACATGGACGTAGCTACCCGCCTACCCGACCTTTCCTTTTGACACCTTTATCAACTACTACTACCACCACCTCTATTCCAAAATATTTATCATTTGCGCTTCAAAAAACAACTACCGGCAATCATATATTTAAAAATATTAATATTTATAATACATAATTAATATCATTAGAAAGATCTTTGAATCTAGTTTTTTAATAAATTTATTTGGAGATATAAATGTTACACGTATTTTGTACAAATCGAGTCAAACTTGTGACACAAAAACCGAAAATAACATATATTTTGAAACAGAGATGGAAATCGTTTTTACTCGTAGATATCATATTTGATGGTTTGTTTTATTAAAAATTTTATATTAATTATAAAATAAATTATTATTAAATATCTCTAATAATAATAAAAAAATTCATGACAAGATAAATAATATTTGTAATTTTTTAATAAGACAGATGGTCAAATAAGATGTTTGAAATTATAAAACAAAAGTCCTTTTACGACGGATATAGTACCACTAAAAAGATAGAGCTAACAGTAACAGTTTGGTTAAAGTCAAAATAATATAATTCTTTCAAATTCATAGAAATTTTATCAAGAGTTATGATACCAGATTAGCACCATACTTAGTCAAACCTTTGATAGTTTGACTTTGACTAAACCTCTCCAATGTGGCTGCTCCTAATTGTTTCATCCATCAAGCTTGTTTTGTATACCCGTACAACAGCACTCCATATACCACTATACTCCCTGCATCCCATAAAAAGAAATTATAGTAGTATTCAATTTGTCCTATAAAGGAATAAACTTACTTCCTCCGTCCCATAAAAGTTGCAATTGTGGGACTCGTATTAGTCAAACTAGCTCAAGTTTCACTAAATTTGTAGTAAATAACATTAACATTTATTCTTCCAAATAAATTTATTATGAAATACATTATATAGTTAATCTAATTTACTAATTTTTTATCATAAACATTAGTGTATTTTATATCCATTTTGTCAAAGTTTAAATCCGTTGACTTCTCGAAAAGCGAGAACGGAAATCCTCCTCCTTCCCCTTGGGATAGAGGAAGTAATATACTCCCACCGTATATAGGAAAAAGATGACAATGTCTTAGTCATACATTTGGAATAAAATCATGAATAGCTTTTAAATTGTTGAGTTTGAAAATGTAAAAAGTATATAAATAGATTTGTCTTCAAATATATTTTCATAAAAGTATACATATATCATTTTTCAATAACTATTTTTATAGAAATATGAAGTCAAAGTCATACGTTGAAAACCGTGTTGTTGTCCTAAACGTCATCTTTTTCCTATATGGAGGGAGCAGGGAGTATGTAGCATACCATTATTGTCCACTACTACTTGTAAAGGGTGTACAAATCATTTTGATAGAAAGATCTTTTAATTAATTGGGGTGGAGGCATGCAGCACGTGCCCGTGTGTGTGTGTATATATATATATATATATATATATATATATATATATATATAGTACTATAGTGTAAGCTCTGCAATGGACGACCCATCATCATATGGATGCATTTGTCATCGCTACTACATGCAGCTCGAATTTGTTGTCAGCAAATAATTCAGGACCAATCATGCATATGGACGCATCAGCCATCAAGAACCGGCCGGAGGAGAAATGAAAAAAAAAATTTGGGGCCACTAGATGAAGGCAGGCAGGTCGTGTAGGTCCTCTGATCTCTGCTGTGTGCCCCAACTTTTGACGCGAGGAACATATAGTCACATGCATGCGGCGATACCATCGACACAGAAACAGACACACAAGGGCGCACGTACCACGCACTGGGACGACTGGGCGCAAAGTACAGTGGAATAAGAGGTTTTGGCAGAGGCAGTCTGTCCTGTTTCACGACACATCTCTTCCACTTTGCTAGTTTCACGTCCTGTCAACCTGTAGCACGGGAAAAGTTGTTGCCTGCCGGGAAGAGATAGAAGAGAAGTCAGCACACGATCAGCAGCCAAGAGAAGAGGCCGACCGCTCCCTGCGCGGCACCCATATGCCCATGCCCTGCTTGTGCTTGCATTGCACTCCTCCGTGTATATATTGGTAAATATTGGCATTGCATCCAATGGTGATGATTAATTTTTCGAAAACCTAATACTTATGTTGAATGAGCCGGCCGGACCAAGACCAAGGATACTGGTGGATACGCATAGGCTCTGTTCGTTTGAGTCTAAGACCGCTTATTTTTCAGCCCTTCTATAGTATTTTTCTCTCACAAGAAATCAGCATCAGCGTGGCCTCCCCCATGTGAACCTGCAGGCTCAGCGCGGCCGGCCGGCCTGGTCAAGTCGCCCGTTGGCTGGGTGTGGTGTGGGTCCTCTCGTCGCGGCCTCACTGTCAAGTCACTTCTGTGGTGGTGACTTCCTGTCCACGCATGGCCGGGCGACGTCTGACGGTGGATCATCGACGACCGACCGACCTGAAATCTCTCCATTCCATCAGATCGATCAGAGCCGCGCTGGAGCCCCCCGGCCCCCTGCGGCGGTACTGCATGTGGCGCGCCCGCTAATTCAGATTCAGACGACACTCCCCCACCGCGCGCACGAGTACGACCTGAGGTAGTCAAGATTGCATGATGATGATGGTGTACGTGCAAAGTTAACCAGCTGGCTAGCTGGCCTCCGTCCCATAATTAACGCAATTCTTTGACATGTGCAATTCACGTTTGACCGCTCGTTTTATTCAAAAACTTTTAATAAATATTATTTGTTTTGTCATGACTTATTTTATTGTTAGAGATTTTTTCATAATAATTTTTTATTTTATTATTTGTATAAAAAATATGAATAAGACGAACAGTCAAACAGGATTCGCAAAGAATTGCGTTTATTATGGGACGGAGGGAGTAGCTTATTATTAGCTGGTGTCCAGACTGATGGATAAGATAGGTTTTACCGCATGCATCCTAGTACACTTTTGCCAAAATGAATGTAAATTAGTTTTGCTTCTCAAGTAATTCTATGTTTAGCCAAATATATACAGACAATAATAAAGTGCCAGTGTATATTTGTTTCTCAAGTAACTCATATGCACGTTTTACACACCATGTATCTGGTGTGAACATATATATGTAGACCCCGTCAGGCCAGGCCAAATCGGCCCCCATTCGACCATCTAGTCTAGAAGTCTATAAGCATAATTAAATGCATAATATACGTGGTTGGCATGAAACTACACACTGGGCTCAGGGTATATATGCGGCGACACATGCAGTTATTTGCCGACCGACCTGGCTAATGCACATGCACCCAGCAATAGTAATGGATGTCTGGATCCATGAGCAAGCATCATCAGGCGCGCGAGAGACGTCGATCAATCGGAAAAAAAAAAAGCCGGTGGATCGAGCGACGACGACGAAGGCATGATGAGGCCGCACATGGACCGTGTCAGATCAGCCGTCAAATCATACTACATACTGCTGGACGGAAAACGCCCGCGTCGGCGCCGGCCAATCGCAGCCGTACGTACGTGAATGACCCAACATACCCCAGCTGTCTCCATCACGCACGCTCGGTAGCCGTACACGATGCCGACGTCACTGCGCGCTCGCAGAGGCAAATGTCAATAGTGAGCAGATGGTATAACATTAATTAATCTTCTAATATAGCATCTGAGTGAGTGTTGTTGTAACCCTCACTGTTTCTCTATGTTAATAAAAAAAGATCTTTTTATGTAATTCGACAACAAAAAGAGAGTGACTCCGCGTCAGTTTGCACGCACGCACGCTCGGCGTACCGAGTTGTCTACATAAATACTGTCTGTACTCCTACTCACCCAGCAGTATCGTCCTGTCCTCTTCACGGATCTCTAGAAGGACGCAGGTACGTATAGCTGGCGATGCGGGCGTGCAATGCATGAGTAAATACGTACGGCCGGCGTGTAGGAGGCAAGGCATGGCGCGTCCGCGTCATTGGGAAAGCGGAGGACGAGGACGACGATCCATCGAGTCCAGTCCATGGAAAAAGTAAGCTACACAGTGCATATGGCCCAATGCAAAAGGGACTAAGGGAGAGCAGTGACATGGTTAACATGAAGAGAGCTAGCGGGAAGGTACACTAGCTGCTGCTGCTGCTGCTGTAGTGCTGTATACCCTGTACGCAAGCAAAGCAACGAGCCATGGCGAGAGTGGCGCTTCTCTTTTCTGACAGGAGCGACAGTGCGATACGTCGTCGGAGTCCGATGTTGCACGTGTGTCGACCGCAACATGGGCCACCACGCGCGCGTGCGTACGTGCGCTGCAGAGCCACACCCCAGTCACCCTCAGGCGTGCGTGCCCTACTAGGCTACTACTACTATACCGGCCGCCGGCCGGTACTATACTATATACTAGCAGCAGTACGTAGTTCCTGTTCTGACAGTGATGTCAAGGTCCCTAAATTCGAACTCATTGCTTCCGATTGGTTGTTGCAGCCATGGCATGATCGATGTGTTTCAGATACACTCCTCCAAATTAAAAACGGAGAACAGAGAGATGTATCCTGCACCTACAGTGCTTTAATTTGTTACAAAAACTAATAAGGCCCTTCGTGACAGTATTTTATGCCAAGCACGCACTGTGCTGCCTCGTTCATTTTATGTCAGTACCACAGCTATATACGGCCCAGGTTGGATCACCTAAACCTATAGTCTAGATGAATTATTTTTTAGTTAATCTAAAATTAGATGGATCACTTTTTAGTCAAGTAGTATATATGGACTAAAAGGGAACTAACAGTAAAAAGATTCTCTAAGTATAAACTCATGAGGCCTTTAGGACATTTGCCAACTACTAGTGGATTAATGTCTACTTGGGGTGAAAACTGAACTTTTGGATACCTAGGACAAAAGTTTAGGTGGCTAAAGCTTAGTGGGAGGTACACCAAACATCAGCGAGAGGAATTCACACTGCTTACAACGCCGTACCTATAAATGTTGCTATGGATGGATATGATCCCTGTGTTGTGTTTGTGTTCTGTTTACTCGGGCAGTCGGGCAGGTCCCGGCAGGTCAGGTCGGTTCTGATGACAAGTCCCATCAAATAGCGCCAATCCCAAGCCATTCCTCGCCATGACGTGCGAGGAGCCGGGGCCCTCCCCCCGGCCTGTGTTGTGCACTTGTGCTTGTGCATATCTTCTCTCTCCTCTATCTCTCTCTACCAACCTGTAGCTGTAGCTCTGTTCAACATTTTGCCTTTTATCTCCGCGACTTTTCCTAGCTCTTCTTCATCCATCCATCGTCTACCATGGCGATCCCAACACTTTTCCTTACCCACACGTACTAGCATATGATTGTTGGCATGAAATCTGATGGTTGCTTGCATGTGGTTGGATCGATCATAAATAAATAAATAAATAAATATTGTTGCTGGTGGTTTATGTTGTCAAAATGAACAAGATACGGCCGGTCTCTCTCACGCAAATAAAGGGCTCTCTTTTGGTTTTCCATATCTATGCATGGGTAGATCGATGCATGTATGTGTGTGTGTGTTAGGTGCAAAAGTGACAGCTTTGTTCTTTGCTTAATTTGCTTTTCTCCACTTTATCTGTCCAGCTTTCAGTCGTACTTTGGAACCAGTAACAGTACTTGGTCCATGTGCGAGCTTTAGACCTGAGGAAATCGGTTATATAACTCCACTTTTGAAATATGGCCATTCACGAAATGGCACTCCATCCTTCCTTTCATCCACAGTATTTATCATTCCAAAATTCCACTTTTTTGTCAGATTATTTTTCATTCTCACATTTCAAAAGCAAGACAACTCAGTGGTTAGTCAGAGCATCCGAAAGGATCCCCTAGCAAAATGCACCGGACCAATGAGGGTGCGAGCAATCATGGACTGCAACATGCTTAAGACCGTCTCCGGTAACCTATAAGGACACCCAAAAGCAAATTGAGTCTCCAATAGTATCAGCCTCCAACACATGATACCTATACGGGAGAAACATTTTGTGTAGCAGGAGAGTGATGATCCAAACTTGAGTATCCTCTCTCCCGACGACCCCTTCTCATAAAGAATTTTCTTTTGAGTCTTTTGCTGGAGAAGGTTAAAAGTGGATATTGAACTTTTTACCTGCGACGCTATCCAAATATTGAATGGGTCTTGTATTTTCGGTGTTGTTGTTGGAGATAGTCTAACAAGGGTGAAGGGAATAGTTTCTCCATTAAGTGTTTCACATTTTCTGTTATATTGCATAGAACAATGAATATTGTGAAAAAAGCCTCCTTGCAAAATAAGAGTTCACCCAAACACCTGTGTCACTCTCAAGTGCAATTCAGGTGAAACCAATCGGCCCAACACCGTGGCTCCCCAACCTCGAGTCCCTAGAGTTTCGCCGTCGCGAGATCAGGTGACAGACGCCTGCATGCGTACAAGGATGGAAGTAGTGGGATTTTCCCTCGTTCCTCGCGTGCGGTATGCTGGTCTCACAGAGTCACGATGGCAGAGCTCCTGGCGGTAGGGCGTGTCTTAGTCGTTCATCACCAGATCTAGGCCTTTGCCTCTTGAATCTCTAGTATTCTCTACTACTCACATGGTGGTGACATCCGGCCATAGTTGTTGTTGTTCAATAGATGCTACAAGTGGGTATTGCCGTGGCAATCCTGGACGGCATAAAAACGTCTAGAGTTCACTAACGGTGGAACGACATTCCTTTGTTGCTACTATTTCGGCAACCTGTGTGGGCAAAGATGAGGATGCGGTGCCAGACAATAGCTAAATTGGCAACAGTCCTTGCTAACTTGCACGACGGTGGCTAGTTCTACGTGGAACTGATGTTCTGTGTGGCTGTGATGACTGGGTGGGGAGTGGCCAGAGTGACCCCTAGTGAGTCTAGATGGGTACAGTGACGGTGACAATGCGGCGTTTTGGCAGAAGGTTATGGTTGTGGCTATCTCGACGAGTGCATGGAAGGTGTCGCAGGCTTGTTTTGTCGGTAAGCTAACAACTATTGTGTGGTGGTGAACTACACATGTCTATTGTCGAATTTTTAAAAAAAAATAATATATTTTAATGATTAATTGCAAATCTAGTATTTGGATCGGAAGAATTACAAAAATAGCATCCTGTCGGCCGCTGGTGAGCTGATAAGAGGCATATCGGCTGCTGAAGGGCCGACAGGCCCCTATCGGCACCCCAGCAGCCGACTAGGGTGCCCAGCCAAATACGCCGCGGCAGAGAAGGTGGGCCCGTCGGGCCGATAGGCCTGTCGGCCCCTGGCGAACCGATAGGACCTATCGGCTGCCGAGGAGCCGACAGGTCCTCTAATAAGTCGCGGCCGTCTTCTTCCTCCCGACGCCACGCCTCTCTCTCTCTCTCTCACCGCGCGCTCGCCGCCGCTGTTCGCCGTCCCGCCGCGCCTGCCGCCTCCCGCCGCCCCCGGTCACCGGATCCAGCAGAGGGCCCGCCGCCGCCGCCCTCCATCCTCCCCCGCGAGGGCACAGGGGCCCCGGCCGGCGTCCCCCACCGCGGCTGCTCGGTAAGCTTTTTTTGTTTTTTTTCTTTACAAATTTCTTTAATTTAGTTAGTTAGTGTAGATTAAATTAGTTAGTTTTGTTGTATTTAGTTATGTAGATTTGTTTTAGGGTTAGTTAGATTTACTTAGTATATTTAGTTTTAGGGTTAGGGTTAGATTTAGTTTTAGTTGTAAATTAGTTTAGGGTTAGTTTTAGTTGTAGATTAGTTTAGGGTTAGTTTCAGTTGTAGATTCGTTTAGGGTTAGTTTTAGTTGTAGAATAGTTTAGGGTTAGTTGTAGTTGTAGATTAGTTTAGGGTTAGTTTCAGTTGTAGATTCGTTTAGTGTTATTGTTAGTCGTATTTTCATTTAGGGTTATTTTTAGTTGTAGATTCGTTTAGGGTAACTTTTAGTTATAGATTATTGTACCGTATATGTTTTTAGGGTTATTAGTTTTTTTTCTTAGTGTTAGTTAGGGGTAGGTTAGTTTATTTAGTTTTTTATTAGGGTTAGGTTAGTTTATTTAGTTAGTTAGGGTTAGTTTTTGTTTATTTAGTTAATTTATTTAGTTATTTAGGGGTAGTTGATTTAGTTAGTTAGGGTTAGGTTAGTTTATTTAGTTAGTGGTTTAGGGTTAGTTGATTTAGTTAGTTAGGGTTAGTTTATGTTTATTTAGTTATTTAGAATTAGTTTATGTTTTAGATGTATTAGTTTATTTATTAGGATTTTAGGATTGGTTATTTACTTTTGTTTATGTAGTTAAAGTTAGTTTATTTGTAGTTAGTTTATGTTCATTTAGTTAGGGTTAGTTTATTTTCAAGATTAAATGGAAACCTAGTATTTGACTTGTAAATAAAATTTGTAGTTGTATTAGTATATGTAATTAGTTTGTTGTTAGGGTTTAGGGGTTATGGCGATATTGAACTGACCATGTAATTTTTACGATGGGAGCAGGAATGTCGTCCGATCTAGTTCCTTTCAGAGTTTACTATGGCAATGGTGAAATCAGAACTGAGAATAGCGGTGTAGACCTTAGTCAGTTCCAGTTCTTTGACACACAACTCAACTCACCGCTAGATCATAGCCGGAGAAAAGTATTAGCCTGGTTGCATGAATGGTTTAGTTTTCCGCCGTCGCACCAACGCTTGAAGATTAGTATGTTGGTGCCCAGATCAAGGGACAATGGATGGAGATGGGAGCTGTACGAGGCAAGTAACACGAAAAAATAAAAGTTTCTCGTGAGTAAGGCTTTGAAACGTGGGTATGACAACATCATGTTTGTTCAGTTCATCGATGGTGCAATGCAAGGAGAGATAGCAGCACAGTTCGGGAAGTAGAGGACTTAGAGGCCACAAACGAAGAGCAGACCTATGTTCACAATTCTGACGGTGTTCAGTTGGGGACAGAGGATGCAGGACAACAAGAATATACGACAAACGCTGAGCAGACCTTGGTTTCCGATTCTCGAGGGGTTGAGCATTGGACAGAGGATGCGGAAGAACAAGGTTTTAGTACAAACATGAAAGCTGACGAGGGCGAGGAGGATGAAAGAATCGTGGAACAGATGGAACTTGACAATGCAGAGCACCTGGCATTTGTGGATGAGAACACTGGTAAGAGGTTCGAAGACGAGACCGACATCCCCGCGGAATGGACTAACTTCTCACCAGATGCCATGACGGTGGACGATAGTCATCACTCGGCGTGGGAGTATTCAAGGACGGACGTGATGTAGGGGCAGATGTTTCATGATAAGGTTCATCTGCAGCACGCCATCAGGCGATGGGCTTATTGTGATAAGAGGCAGTTTAGGGTTGTCATTTCTAACTCCAAGACGTGGGACGTTAAGTGCGTCAGCACAGGGTGCACTTAGCGTGTTCATCGTCATATGCCACGTACGGAGAGCAACTTCATAGCTACTATTGTGCAGCCACATAGTTGCTTGCTGGAGGCGACGCTGACGAAGCATCGAAACATAACAGCACAGTTCGTGGCAAATGAGATGCATAGGGATTGTTGAAAAACTTGGCATTTCTCCTTTCCGGATAATGCTGGCTATACGGAACAGATATGGCTATGACATATCTTACGACATGGCTTGGAGAGCAAAACAGTTAGTTTTTGAGAAGAGAATTGGAACGTACAAGGATTCATATCACCACCTTCCAACACTCTTACAAACCCTATAAGGTAGAAACCCTGGCACCATAATTGATTATGAGGACTATATCAACGTCGACGGGGACCGTGTCCTTAAGAGAGCCTTTTGGTGCTTCGGGTGCATGAGACAAGGCTTCAAGTATTGCCGACATGTGCTATGCGTGGATGGTACATTCCTGACTGGGCAATACAGAGGTACTTTGCTAACAGCTATTGGGGTTGATGGTAACAGTCAGGTTGTTCCCATTGCTTTTGCCTTGATTGAATTGGAGAACAACGAGAGTTGGTTGTGATTCCTTAAGTGGCTGAGGTTCAATTGCCCGATATACAAAGTCATTGGTGCATGAGGCATTTAGCTGTAAATTTTTATAAACAGTTCAAGAGCAAGCGTCTGCAGGACCTGTTCAATCGGCTATGTAAGCAGAACCAGAAAAGAAAATTTGACTTCATCTGGGAACGACTAGATGAGCTTACCCGAAGCCACATGAAAGATGTGCACAGGCGACCTGTTGTGGCAACAGAGGAGGAGCCGCAGGGCCTTCCACCACTACCAAGCGAGCCTAGAAGTAAGACTAGTCGACGTAAGGGGGGCAGATCAGTAACTTGTTTCTCAGAATGGATTAAAGAGGACCGAGAGAAGTGGTCTTTGTTACATGACACGCACGGTGCACGTTATGGCATAATGACCACGAATCTCGCAGAGGTTTACAACTGGGTGCTAAAAGGTACACGATCCATTCCTTTGGTTGCACTTTTGGAGGGTATCATGAGAGATACAATGGTTTATCTGCGAGAGCGTTGTGCAGCAGCGACCTTAGTAGCCCAGAATCCAACTATGATATATGCGTTCAAGATTTCTGCATACCTAGATGGAAAAAGTGCGAAAGGGGGCATGCATAACGTCTTTTACGTTGGCAATCGGGACCTCGTTTTCGATGTTAGGGTGCGTGATAAGGGTGGACTTGGCACTGGTCCGAGCGAATTAACTGTGGAGTGTCAGCTGTGGCCAGAACTGAATAAGTGCGAGTGCACATGCAACAAGCCAAAGTACTACCATTATCCGTGCTCCCATGTGCTTGCTGCTTGCGGGAAATGGAACATTCCGATGACATTTGTGTCCCCTTAATTCAGAAAGGAGAATGTGCTCAATACATGATCTGGCGAGCTTCGAGAGTGGTGGGCCATTGCTGATTTTACAAGGCGAGTTGCGGATTGCGATCGTTATTGGTCGCCGGATCCCGAAGAAAGGGTTGACACAAAGAGACGTCGCGAGAGTCGTCGTATTAGGAATGATATGGACGCTTCTGAAGCTACTGACAAGCGTCCATACTGCCTTGCTTGCGATGGCAACCATTTGAGGAAAAATTGTGATATGTATCCGATAGAAAGGTTTTCTGATGGTATGGAAGTGAGGCTTATTCTACATCGATCATCTCGAAAGGGTAGTCGAGGCGGCCCTTCCACATAGCAATGCTTCGGAAGTGTTGTAGTTTTTAATTTTTTAGTACGTACTACTTACGCTGCGCAAGTGTTGTCATATTAGACTTGTAGTGTTGTAATTTTATAGTATGTACTATTTATTTTACGCAAGCGCTGTAATATAACTCTTATGGTGTCGTAATTTGTTTACTATGTACTACTTGTATTGCGTAACTGTTCTATATTATTATGATTTCAGTTTTCTACAACTTCAATACGGTTTTAATTTTATTGAGTTGAACAATGGCAGGTATGGAGCTGATCGACCCCGTTGTCGACCAGAGGCACCGCTCGAACTTAGTAGATGGGCAGCTTCCACCAGCCCTCCGCCTACGTACCCACGACGAGCTGTGGCTGCTTGACCCGCGCTGGGTTCCAAGGTAACTGTTGTACTTACCTTGTACGAAGTTTTGTGACACGTTGCATTGTACTAATCTGTGTAATATTGTTGCTTACAGGTTACGTGCAGCTGGTCTTCTCCCGTTCGCTCGTCTTGTAGAGCGACACCGAGAGCGGAGCGCACGTTTCCCGGTGGACCATGCCCTACTCTCCGCTTGGGTGGACCGTTGGCGACCGGAGACGCACATGTTCCACCTTCCAGTTGGCGAGGTCACCGTCACTTTGGAGGACGTGGCCATGCTCTTCGGCCTACCCCTCGCCGGTGCTCCTGTAGGCCCGGTTGCCGTGCCCGGGGACTGGGAGGACCAGGTACTGCAGCGGTTTTAGGGTGCGCTCAACCCTGAGGCCGGACAGGAGCAGTTCGGCTTCCACGACCGCCACGGCCCGCCCAAGGCGTGGTTGTCTCAGTTCCGTGCGTAGAGGCTCACGGAGGCCGACTCCGAGTGGAGGGTGGAGCGACACCTGGAGGCGTACTTGTTGTGGTTGTTCGGTTGAGTACTCTTCACCAGCTCCCACCACGACACCGTCGACAAGCACTTTGTCCACTACGCGGTGTAGATAGCGTACGCACCACTTGACGCTATCCCCCAGTACAGTTGGGGCTCGGCGGCGCTGGCAGATACGTACCGAGAACTTTGTGACGCGTGCACTCGGAGGACGGCGACAAGAACGTTGGCTGGTTGTCCACTACTGCTGATGCTATGGTCCTTTGAGCGGTTCGACATCGGGCGGCCGACCCTGTCGTCGTACGAGGCATAGGACAACGGGATGTACGTGTTCGACGAGTTTGGTGTGCCTGACGAGATCGACGCGCCGACGATGGGCACACTTTGGTTGTGTCGCGACGTACGTATCCTCCTTTCAGCTTAGTTTTTTTACTGTGACGACAAGTCCTAATGGTTGTTGTTTTGCAGCCGATGGACAACTGGCACGGCTAGAGGCACGTACACGGCATACGTCGCTGCGATGGACCAGCTTACACCAGATAGGGTTCGGTGGACTCCCTACGCAGCACACGACGTACAGGCCAGAGCTCCACACGGCGTGTCCGAGTTGTGCTACCGTGACCAGGAGTTCTGGCTCACGAGGAAACGACTGGTGTTCGACGTTTGCGTCGAGCCGTACTGTCCGGACCGTGTGGCTCGTCAGTTTGGCCGTGTGCAGGTGTTCCCTCTTCCTCGGCTTCAGCTTGACACGTCCCACGGGTATGTGTTCTGTTAATGCCATCCATTCGTTTTGGTTCGACCACTTTATTTATCATTTGTTGTTTTGCAGGTGTAGTCGGAAAGGCCTAGAGATAGCGTTCGAGCAGTCTTGGGTGGATAGGATGGCGCCCTCGGTGGCCACGTGGGCAGAGGCGGCGACCGACGTGCACGACCTAGGTGAGCCTTTCCAGGAGGCCGGCTACCCCCAGTACTTGCGTTGGTTGCACGAAGTTACGCGCGTTCGTTGCTTCCCAGTGGCAGTGGAGGCCGAGCCACACGAAGCAGAGATCACGGACACCTTCGCGATGGAGCCACCAGCTGCGTTCCATACGCTGATAATGATAATTTTTTTAATTGATCTCGTTGTTACTATGACTTTGGTAATGACTAACAGCAATATCTCTAAAGATATATGACTGGTTTGCAGACAGATATATGCACGGACGTTGGACAGGAGCTTCTGTCGTACGCGCAGCGGTGCGAGCTGAACCCTCCACAGGTTGGTAGGCTCAAGTTGGTGGCCGCCCTTCGACGACTGGGGCAACGGTGCTTGGCGGGCGTACGTCGAGCATCGTGCCGGTACACCACGGACGACGTCGTTGGGCACGACGACCAGGGCCTGCCTGCAGGTACTCCCGTGCCTCCCGGAGCGGGCTTAGTACGACGTTCTCGTCCCACGCGTCAAGGTACTTCTTCGATGGCCATTTATTAAATACATTTGTATATTACGTGCACCGCATGCGTGACATGACCATATTTTGGTTTGTGCAGGGACACTTCCTTCTGCCAGTGAGTACACAGAGGGGGCTAGCAGCTTCGGGAGCTTTGACATAGGCGGTACTCCGCCTAGTCGTCCGAATGAGGCCGGCCCCTCACAGCTTTTTGGTGCACCGCTGCCGACCCAGCCGACGCAGCCGTCTCAGCCTGTAGACCCGACCCCACCACCACGCCAGCGTCGCCCTCCACAGCAGTTCACTTTTCCTACGGAGCAAGTTCGTCGCCAGGGCCCTAAGCGTGGGCATCGTGCAGATTGAGGGCGCATGCATATATGATCACAAGTTTCCATGGATGTTACGTAGTAATGCATTACTGTTCTATCCAATCGTATTTGTGGTTTCCATTGCATTAAATGGAGGCAACGCTCCAGTACGCTCGAATTGTGGACATTGCTTCTCTTCTCGAACTTATTATGAAACGATACGAACACGCACAACACATGAAAAGGCATGTGTGGACCCTAACATGCCTTTGCAAATTAAAACATACAACGAATATATGAAATGGCATGTGAGAATCTGAACCAAACAAGGGTTAAGACTCTCTGCACTACACCTAACATGCCTTAGGTAATTGAAACATGCACCACACAAATAGACGGATAATCGGACAGCCTACTAGTAGTGCTGCCATGTATTGACCTGAGTGGCACCTTCCCCATAGTAACCGCCCATTGGCGGAGGTGGTGGCGGTGGTGATTTCGGTGGAGTGCCACTGTTCTTGTGATGAGGGCAGCGGCAGTACTGGTCTGTGCATTTTGGCTCTTGAGATGTGGCCCCACTGTTGCCTCCTTCCTCATCTTCCTCCTTGTTGTGGCTCGAGCTATAACTTAGGCCGAGCGAGCCGATGCGGTCCTGCAGGTACCAGATATACTCCAAATGCGGGGAAACAGGTAGAGGGTCCACCCACTTAGTGAACCCGCAATTGTCTTCTGCCCACGAGGTCTGCGATGCATAGATTTGTTAACATTCATTTATGTTGCGAAATACATTACTGAAAAGGGACAATAAAACACTACATATGCATAGGGACACTTGAAGAATCGCCAGCCCCTGTGTATCCCGCCCTCGGTGTACATCTGCACAAGGCAGTCCTCACCATGCCTGCACTTCGGCCACACTTCTTTATCCTTCTTCACGTACTCCCTCAGAGGTCTTTGTGGACCATAATCACTCTTGCTCTCTTCTGGAAACCTGTCGATGGGTTCGTCGAACTCATCGGGACCTAGACTACCCCCATCATCCCATACTATTGGCGGGCCCTTGCTCTCCACCGTGCCCTTCAGCTTTTCAACCCCAAACCCCCATTTCTTTGGTCCAGACATCTTGTATTGCTGGTGATGTTCCCCCCAGCACCATCCCATATTTATAGATGCAGCCGAGGGGTGACATTGCGTTTGAATAGAACTAAATTAATGCAGGGTTAATTGAGCACAACACTTTGAAGTACTCTGAAAAGGCTAGATTCTCGGTCTGACAAAGTCACTGAGAAGGCTACTCACTGTGCAATCGCAATCACTGAAGACGCCATGAATTGAATTGACAACTCGCTAAAAAGGCTATGCACTAAAAAGCCTATTCGCAAGCCCTCTGAATCACTGAAAAGGCTACATTCTCGGTCTCCGAAAGTCACTGAAAAGGCTAATCACTGTGCAGTCGCAATCACTGAAAAGGCTATGCACTGAAAAGCCTATTCGCAAGCCCTCTGAATCACTGAAAAGGCTAGTCGCTGTTAATTCTGACTGATTGAACAGGCTACTATTGATTTGCCAATACACTGAAAAGGCTACTCGCTGTGTAATCTGAGGTGAGGAACAGGCTACTCGCAATTATTTGTGTTCTACCAAGCACTTCAAAGGCTAGGGCATATGCACTTACTGCGAAAAACAAACTTTGTAAAGCCTATAAAGGACTAAGTCTGAAAAGGCTGGAGTCTATGAAATTACACCTTCACTCCATGCTTGACCTATTCAAAGACATCCGACGAGTTAGCATACCACACATTTTCTTCTCCAAACCCTCCTCATTTAACTACAATGTCGTCATGGACAACTGACCTAACTCAGCTACCGTCGTGGCGTGAGCGGCCAAAGTGTCGTTGTGGGTTTGTCACTAGGTTGTGCGTGTGGATGGAGTTGGACCGACACTATGGGTGTAGATACTTCGGGTGCCCAGATCTGGATGACGACTTCATGGTACTATCAACAACTTCTTCTTTCGTTTCTCGTAAACTATACACAATTTTTTCATTTACATCCACACATGTAGCCTTGCAAGTGGATCCAATGGGTGGATCGGGAGATGCCCGCATGGCCATAGAGGCGACCGAAGGAGCTTGAAGACAAAGCTCAATATCTTCTGAGGATGAATGAGGCTCGTGAGGTTGACCGCAAAATCAGGGAGGACAAAGAGCGACGGATCAGGGCAGATCAGATCCGTCTCAAAGTTAAAGAGGAAGATCTTACCAGGAGGAGGGAGGAGTTAAGCTTGCGTGAAAATCATCAACCGTAAAGAGGAAGAGCTTAAAGCGCGAGATGCAGCACTCAAGAACAAGATGGATGCAGTGGAACCGTCTTCACGGCGCGAAAACAAGGGCAAACAACCACGCTGCACCCAGTAGAACAATGTAATAGACCCAGCAAGTTAAATTTCCTAAGGCATATTTACAATAGTCTGTGGCCTCTTACAAGAGTCACACACACATGCCATTGCAAACCACCGTTGTGTTCACTTTCCCTAAGGCATGTTAGGATTAGGTTTGGTACAACCTAGAGTACCATACATGCCACGCACCGCTCATTTCATGTATCGCTGGGTTACTCTTTTAAATTGAACATGTGTTGTTTGAATTCTATTTCTCGTAGTTTGCAATACACTTCATTTATAGAAATGTCTTGAAAGACACGAGTAAGTTTTCGGATCGAATCGTATAACGAATATGAAAAAACGTGAAAATGAACATCAAAATGAAAAAGCAAATGGAAGTAGTGGCCTGTCGGCTTACGGTGAGCCGACAGACCTATCGGCCGCCCAGGAGCCGACTGGACCTATCGGCGCACCAGAAGCCGACAGGCCTGCTGTCGGCACCGACAGCCGCTGCCGACGCTTGTCAGCTGGCAGCTGACACGTAGGCCTATCGGCTTCTGGAGGGCCGACAGGTCCCCTGTCGGCCGCTGGATGGCCGACAGGATGTTATTTTTATAATTTTTCGATTACAAATACAAGATTTGCAATTAATTATTAAAAAATATTATTTTAAAAAAAAATCGTCTATGGTCGTCCTGCCGCAGCGGCATGACCAGTGGAAGGAAGGCAACATACTGTGACGATGGCCTGTGTAGGGATGCGGCATGCAGCTGTGATAGTAGTGGAGCTCCTTTCGATGCAGAAACAAGGTGTGGTGGTGGATGCCAAGCGGGATGGAGGTGGCCTTAATTACGGGTTGGTGTGGTGTGTCAACATATTCATATGACACAGTTGGTGCTTTAGTGTTTTTCTGTTGGCACTAACTTGTCTCACATGGCATCGGAAAGTTCGATGGTATGTGTTGTGCATGTATGCAAGGTGGACACTATCGGGTATTTTGGATGTGGACACTATCGGGTCAATGCCTCGCTCGTCTCCCTATCGGGTTTGACATTGGGGTTTTGTGGGGGGATATACCTCTAGGTACCCACAGACAAGACATGAGTCACATTATGAGAGGTTTGATATCAAAAATAGACATAGTGTATATGAGCAGCATCCTTTGACATCGCAGTCACTTGTGGCTTCGTTTTCCATTTAGAATGCATCTACCTCCTCACCCCTCACAAAGGAACATTATACAAAGCCATCCATTTAGGCAACTTTGCCAAAATGTATATGTTTTGGGTGATGGTTAGGTAACGAGAATCCCAGCTCTCTAAGATCACTGCTCATAGTGAGCGCAACAAATGATTGCTTGGCTTGGCGCGCGTCATATAACTGATTGTGTGCCGTGTGGTTGCTAGTGAGAGACAAACAGAGATGCATGCAACAAAGTTGGAAGATTAGAATAGAATATATAGATTAGCCTCCACCAATCAACTTTTCCTTTATCCAAAGGTGAGCATATATACAAGGATTAAGCTGATGTAATCATAAGATAACATTGTTTAGCTAGGAGCTTAACTTTTTGGTATTATATAGTATATCTATATATAGTAGGAGTGTCGTACATGCATGGTAGTGATGCAATCATGCATATGCATGTAAACCTCTGCGTGTCAGTGTGTGTGCTCAGTTAGTTTCCGTTTCTGGAAACTGGACCTGCCTCTTGTCTTGCGCTGTGTGGTCGTCGGTGCTGGTCCTGCTCATGCACGCTGTGTGTTGTGTTGCGTTAGTGGTGGATACTACTAGGATACTGTGGCGGCGGCTGCCTGTGGAGCGTGGACCATATATATGCAAGGAAAGCACTTAGCACTGCTGCTATTTGTCTGTGTGTTTGAGCCACACACTGCTCTTTGTTCACGTTTCACAGTGAATAAGGGCGTGTACAGTTTGTAAATAGCGAGCTAGATGAGAGGCGTAAAAAAAGTACTATAATAGAGAGTTGTGCAAGCTGTGAGAGTTGTTTTTTTAGAGATCATGCTAGAGTAGCTATTATGGAGTCGCTAGTTATTTTATCTCAGTCTCTGATAGCCAATAGACTACATTAGCTATTTGGGAACCATTGATGGGCCTACTAAGTAACTCAACATATTTCTACCCATTCAAAGTATAGCCACTTCAACCTGTTAAACGAATTTCAACCTAAACCATTAGCGGTCCTAACCATCGGAACGCCCTAAGTGTGTGTAAGAGGGAATTAAAGATAAAATGCGGAGAGAGAGAGAGAGGGGGGGGGGAGAGGGGAGGTAAAGGTTGGCTAGCTAGGAATTGCTTGAAAACGACGGATCAGGTGTGGCACGCACAGGCAAATAAATAATTTATAAATGGGTTTGTTCAGACGTTCCATCAAGCCTATGGTGTGTATGAACTCGTGAATGATCCAGTGGAAGCCATGGCGCCTACAATTCGTGATTCCCGGCCGGAGATCTATATGGATAGGTGACAACCTGGGCGCGTCCTTTTCAGGGATCACATGCTGCACGGACATGTAAATTGAGCGGTGTTGCTGTCGTTACAGGCCGGCTTGACTGCTACTACTAAAAGGCAAGCTGTCCGGGCAAGCTAAGCAATCTATCACATGGATGAAGCGTCCAGGCACGCAGCAGCTGGAGAAACGCCGGCATGACGGCGACACGGGGTGCGACAAAGGATACAGGATTAGTTTATTTAATTTGACATTGCACTTGCTTACACAAGTACAAGTTGTACATCGAGAATTGCAGCCGCACATCTGGTGGTTGGGACGTATGGGCCGCCCTATCATCATCTCCACCACTACCTGCCATTAAAGATGCCACGTACACCTTTGCTTCATGCTCGATCGTCCTTCATCAGTACTCAGTATAGAGGTAAAAAAAGAAAGAAAGAAAGAAAGAAAGAAAGAAAGAAAGAAAGAAAGAAAGAAAGCAAGGAAATTCACCTGCCGGGTAGAATGTGTAAAGTGTAAACACAAAAACAGCCACAACAAGTTCAACAGGATGCATTGAGCATGGGGCACTTTTGGTGGCGGGTACGTAGGAGGGCGGCAGCAGCTAGTAGCTACCTATACCTAGCGAATAAGCGAAAGAAAACTAATGGAAGGCCCAAACTGGCAACGCCAAGATGAGCCCAACATGTCACACCGGCCGGCATCACATCCTTCACCTCCTTTCTCGTGGAAAATATATAGTTGCCCGTATGATGGGCTTCATTGACGGAACGCCTAAGACATCATCATCAACTCCCTCGCAGCCGCTGCTAAAAAAAAAAGAAAAAGAAAAAAAAAAGAGGTACTCCAATCCCTTTCTCTCTAACCTGTAAACGTAGGATGACAACCTAGATAAGCTGCGTTGTGCGCTTAATCTCTGGGTCTCGGGTCAACTTGCCTAGGAGGGTGCAAACCAAAGATCCCCTCCCTCAGTAACACTTGTGAAAGCAACACATGCGCGAATAAAGATCAGCGCCAATTCAGCACCTTTCCCTCCCATCCATCAAAGAACAAAACATCTATCTATCCCCACGGATCAGAGATAAGGATTGGACATGCATGGAACAATCCTCGAAAAAAAAGGGAGATAGAAAGCAGAGGCACGAGGAACACTATGTGCGGCGATGCGAGGAGGCCATTTAAGGGGCGAAAGGGAAGGCAGAGGCATAGGCATTTGGGGGCCGATCGTCTTCTCTGGTTTCATCTTTGATGAAATGAGAGGTGATGAGGCATGATGGCAGGGAGAGATTGGAGGAAGACGACCTTTGGGTCAACGGCAGCACTCAGGGAACACATCCTCTTGTTGTGCGAGTAGAGCGGGGGGGCCCAAGGCCTTACAAAAAAGCATTGGAGAGGGCTGCATTTCTTGTCTAGTCTTTTCAGACTAACCGCAGTGCGGTCCGGGAAGCCATCCTGTAAGCTGCCACGGAGGATGGGAGAGCCGCAGCACCGTCCTGGGAGGGCTCCGGTACCCAACCGTACGAGCGCGCGTCCGGGAAGGATACCGGGCTTCCTAGACGACCGCCATCGGCCAGCGTGGCGTGGGGCCCGCGCATCGTTCGTCCGCGCCGTGTGCAAGAAGGGGGAGAGAGAAGGGCTGCCGTGCTCGCCATGCCGAGGAGGAGGGCCGTGCCAGGGCCGGGGGCGGCGGCGCTAGACCGAGCCCGCGCCGGCCGGGGCGGGGGAGGAGGTGGTGGCGTGCTAGCCGGGCCAGGGCCGCGCGCCGGGGCAGCTCACCGGGGCCACTGCGGCCCGCGCTGGAGCGCCCGGGAGGCTCGCCAGCCGTCGGGGCCCGCGCCGGAGAGCCTAGGAGGAGGAGGAGGAGGAGGCTGGAGGAGGCCGTACCGCCGGGGGGCCGCGTCGGGCTCACCGGCCATCGGGGCCCGCACCGTGCCCTCGCCGGGCCGCGAGGCCACCGGGGGCGGTGGCGGTGGCGGAGCCCGTGCCGGCCGGGGGCGGCGGCGCTCGCCAGGGGAGAATAGGAGAGAGAGGGTTCGGTGAGGGAGAGAGAGAACGAGAAGGGAGGGGGAGAGAGAGGGGGAGGATGGGGGAATAAAAAAAGAAAAAGTAAATATAAAGTAGAGATATAGAGGATAGATAGATGCGGAAGAATGTGGTATAGAGAAGAGAATCTCGATGACCAGGACGAAATATTTTTAGAGGATGGATTTAGAGGATAACGAGTGCAGATGGTCTCAGGCAGCATACTCTCAGCTCAGCTAGGGTGTGGTAGCATCTACTACTACTACACCCTACAGGTATCTTTGGCCTGGGGTTCCTTCTTCTTTCTTGGTGTGATTGCCCTGGGAATATTGGGTCATCTCAGGAGATAAGACTTTGCCACACCAATAAGTGATGGTTGCACTTGAAAGGTGCCTTGCTTTTGTCTCGGATGGAAATTGACGTCTCATCATGCCCATGTTACTTACAGGCAGTAGAAACAAAACAAACGGCCATCATGGGCTCCCTCCCAGGTTACGGCAGAACTTTCAAGGGCATCATCACAGCCTAGCATCTATGTAGACCTTCCTGACAAGGGATTTTGGACGAACAATCATGGGAGTCGTCGCCTAGTGGCCAATCATTTCTGGTGATAATATGCCATTCATGATACTTATCACCGACGCAATGTTGTGCGCGGACAAAATTATCATGATTTAGAAACAATCGCACTGGTTGAAGAGGCAAAGAGAAGACACTAGTTCGGTTTAGGTCTTCTGAACTGTTTGTACTTCAGTTTATATCCTTCCTCTCAAAGGGTATAGGCGAAGTTTGAAGAAAATGAAAATACCCGAAAGGGCAAAGCCGGATCACTGAAATAACATTCATATGGGTATGGCCCAACCCACCCTCACGACTCACGGGCTTTTTCATGGGCCCTGGGGAGCCAGCATGGGCCTGTTTGGTTTCATCGCCAAGTCCCCTGAACAGGCCAGCTGGGGCCAAGGTTGGGCCGTTTGGTTTGTTGGCTTCGGGCCTTAGCCAGGCCCCCGTAAGCCGCCGTACAGGCCTTAGCCTGGCTCCCAGAAAACGGATGTGGGGCCTGGCTTTGGCAAGCTGCAGGCCCGCTTCGCGTCACCTCCCCCACTCCCGAGTAGTGCGCACCGCCGCCGCGTCCTCAGCTCGCGGCTGCCGTCGTCGCGTCCTCGCTCGCGCGCCGTCGTCTGCTGCTTCGCGCCTTCTTCCGCCTCCAAGTGCTGCTCTGCGCCTCTTCTGCCGCCGCTCATCCATCCTCGCCGGCCGCACCCCACGCGCGCCTGCCACCGAGGAGCGGTGGCTCGATCCCCAACAGCTGCGTCGCCATGGATGGAGTCGAGGTGGCAGATCTTGGAGCTCGCAAAAATCCTGGTGATGGTGGGGTAACATGGCGGCGGCTCCCGAGTCGGCAGGCCCGCGGGATTTGTTGAGCATCGGTGGTGCCACGGAATGGTGGTGGTGGCCGCCGCCGCCGCCGCCGCCGCAACGCGAAGGAGCGGCCCCAAGGCGAGCCCGACTCCGCGCGCCTCGCCCTCGAACTCGCGATAGTGGTGGAGGTAGACGCTGAGCGGCTCGCCGTAGTCGTCGAAGCCGAGGCGGCTCATGGCCCACAGCACGTCCTCAGCGGTGATGGTCTTGCACTGCTCCCTCCCGCTGGCACCGCTCGTTGGCCTCTCCCTGGTGAAGCTGATGTACTCGGACACTGCCATAGTGCCATTGCCATTCTCCGCGACAGCGGCAGGGAAGAAGCTGGTGGTGTCGATTGGCTCTCGCTGCTACCTGAAGCAACTAGCTATGGTTATTGCTAGCTCGTGGTGTGAAATGTGAATGGAGTAGTGGCTACTGGCTCGTCGATCCTGGAGGCTGGGTCGCCGGGGACCTCTGGACAACCCCACGACAACGACATCGTCCATGGTTGCCGGCCATCCCAGGTTGCTGCAGATGTTCTACACTGACGAGTACGCACACTAGGCGTTCCATAAAATGCGTAAGAGAGGTAACCTTACCCGGATAAAGAAGAGGTGATTGTATGCAGAAGAAAAATAGACAAACAAACACACTCAGTGCTAACCAGGCTTAGATAATACATGCAACCAAACAACTACACATTGGTTTGATAGAACCAGGCTTTGGGTGTCCAGGCTTAAATCCTAGCCAGGCTAGAAATATAACAGGGAACCAAACAGACCCCATATAATCTACCGACGGATTTGGGAGAAGGTTTCCTACCATGGCCCAGAAATAGCGAACAACCCATTCATCAAACAGCAAACAGTACAACAGCAGAAACGTGAGGGAATCAAAAGGGCATCGAATTAAGCCTACAGGATATGACAAGGTTATTATATAACATAAGCATCAATCTGGAAACTATTTACATCCTGCATCCTGACAAATCAAAATGGCCCAACCTGAAATTTTTTTAGTACTCTACCCGAATCTGGTGTTAGTGTATATTGCCGCATGCCTTTTAAGCAGAGAGCCCCAATATATCTAGTAAGAGAGGCAGAGAGCTGAGCATATAGCACAAGGGCTTACAAATTGCCGCCAAGCTCATATCGATCATGACAGCAAGGTTTCTTTCCTTGTACCCTTGCTACCTCCCTTAAATTTCAAGGATGGCAGTGCATCTATAGCCCATCGAGGTGATTTGGTTCCTATCCATAGACCTTCCCCCGAATCCTTCTTCTTGAAATCAGGATGCTTTGGTGTCAACTGCACGTGAAACAAGACAACTGCAATGTTTAGCACAAATATGGGAAAATGAGAGAGGTTAAGAGGTGTTTTCACTTTATATATACGAACCTTGTCCGTTCGGTTGTCCCACCAGTTTGCTGGATTGTCCACAAGATCTCGCCACAAGTCCTCTGAAAGCAAACATGTGTCATCAGTAAAACAGGTTAGATGTCTGACGTCTTAAACTTACCTATTTCTGTTCCAGAAGAAAAAAAGGATTCGATAAAAAAAAAGCTAGCAAGAATTACTCAAGCAAGCAAAATTTGTGAAGCTACATGTAATGATATGTAAAACTAATTAGGATGTTATCTGGTTATTATGCACGAGGGAAAATAGCAAAACAAGAATACACCAAACTTGCAGAGTTAATAAAGCAGTACACATTCGTCTCAAGATCGATTTTTGTACAATTAAACATCATGTACCCCTTCGTTCCAAATTGTAAGTCATTTCAAGAATCTTAGAGAGTCAAACCATCTCAACTTTGACCAAAAAAATAATAATATTTAACAGTATCAACTAAATATCATTAGAATCTTCATCAAATATATTTTCATAATACATTTATTTGGTGTCATAAATATTTGTATTTCTCTCTATAATTTTAGTCAAACTTGAGATGCTTTGACTCTCCAAGATTCTTGTAATGACTTACAATTTAGACTGAATATAGTAGGTAAAAAAGAAAAGTCTTTGTACCACCTTCGAGTTTTTGTTTTGACGCAAAAGAAGCATCTGGGCTCTTGCTATGCTTCATCCAGCTTGTACTCGTACCTGCTAATTATATCAGTACCCAAAAAACGAACATAAACCAACAAAAGGTCAAATTTTTACCTTTTTGTGTATCATTACCAAAAGGTTTATCTTTTCTTCCTGCGGCAGCATAACCACTACCGAAAACCAAATCATCCAACTTTTCACGAACTGATGTTGGTGCACTGTCAAGCCAGAGTACCTCATCTGAAACCTTGCTTTTAAAATCAGGATACTTTGCACTTCTCTGCATTTATAAAAGTGTAAGTATAGCTTGCAAGCAGTATTTCTTTGAAGGGGAACTTCTATCGCTCTGTGTAAGTAGTGTACTCACCAATCCTGATGCCTTCTGAGGTCGGTTATCAATCCAATCTTGGGGTTGAGATATAACATCATTCCAGAGTTTATTTAACTTATCCGCCTTGTTCCTATAACCTGAGGATGCAACATCATGCCATCATCAGAAATTGCAGGTGTTTAACTGTAATTCGTAATTGAAATCAAATGAGGAAAATGCATTGGAGATCCTTAAACTTGTCCTATGCCCACCATGTTATCTAGATCCTTCATCCTTGTACTCTTAGAATGCATATTAATCCCTAAACTTATTTTAGTGTCACTGGAGATCCTAACCACACTATTTAGCAAATATTTACATATACGTGGTACTTTAGACTTTAGCTTGTGGACCAAAAGGTCCCTATGCTCTAGCACAGGATCATGGCCATTGCTGCTATCGTGTAGGCAAGTTCATGTTGATTAGAGTACTTAGAACACCGAGTGACCATTTAGCGAAATTTAGGGACCCGGATGTGCATTTCCAAGAATTTAGGGACCTAGATCATAAAATAGAACAAATTTGAGAACCGCTAGTGTATCTTATCAAATCAATTATAGAAACTAGACATTAGGTTCAACTGATACCTATACAAATATTTTTTTAGTTGCATTTAGATAAGGTGATAACTCTCTGGGACTTCTATTTTTAGTTTATTAGTTCAGATTCGAACAAAAAAATGTACTTGGCAAGTATGGCCAACACACAGGGCATTCTAAAAACATGCATATTAGGCTATGCGTAACACAATGCACAAACTGTAAGGCTGTAATCAGCTGTTTGCTAGCCTATATGTACATATACTAGCAAAGTGTGCTCCGAGTGAATCAGTTCTAATGAACTCAAAACATCAAAAGTGCAGTAAAAGTATAGCCTTAGAGGTTTCCTGTGTTGCTTTCATATCCATTAGCTGAGGCATCAAGATAGTTCCATTCAGCAATTAGTCTGATGAATTAGAGACTAATCAGACTTATGCATGCCAACAAACAAGAACAAAAGCCTTCCAGTCCCAAGCAAGTTGGAGAAGGCTAGAGTTGAAACCCAACAGGAGCCCCTAGTCACTGCTTTCCAAGCACTCCTATCCAAACATAGATCTCTAGGCATATCCCAATTATGCACACCAACAAAGGTGCGCAGAAGATATTGATTGTTATTATTGCCCCTAACTGGTAACAAAGAAACATCCCACCAAGAATGCATCAAACACAACCAAATGTTAGAAATAAGTCAGCTTTATCAAGTTGTAAGCTTCTTGTTAGATGCAGCCTTAGGAGGACATAAACAAAATGACCTCATCACATACCAGAGCAGGGTTTGGGGACTTGATAGAGAGAACATTACCTGAAACTGTGCGAGGTGGAAATTTAGAGGTGGGCTTTTTTGCTTCAACTTTCTTTTCAGCCTCGACAATCTCCATAAATCCTTCATCTTCATCCAGTATGGCATCCATTTCAAAAGTTTTACTATCAACAAATTTCACCGAATTTGCTAACACCTAGAACAGATTAATATTTAATTAGTTTTGCAGTTCGCTTCATTCACTCACTTATGTATGACAGCAAACATCAGATATTTCGTTAAAAATACATTATGACTTTTCATCATTATTTTGAAAGGTTAGGACATATAATAACAAATTGAATCAAGATATCAAAATTGTACAAAAAAAGATTAAAGAATCTTATTGACCTTTAGATAGAAAAAAAATACGATGGCCACTGTCATTTTAAAAAAAAAACTTGAAACTCAACTGGTACATGGAGAAACTAAAAAGACGAATCTTATTAAGGGGTAGATTGGAACAATTGAAATAGTTCAGGAGTAAATCAAACCAAGAGCTTAGTTCATGAGGTTATACACAGGTCAAAGTTGGGGGACATTTTGGACCTTTTTTCCAAAACAAAATGAGTGCAAATACTAAATGTAGGGCAAACTTGATTTGCACTGAACACATGTGGCATCTGCCTAGCCCATGACATTCACAAAGAACAGAATGGCGAAAATAAATATGAGAAATAGCTAATTGCCTGAATGTTTGCTTCGCCATCAGCAAGCTGGAAAGGTGGAGAATCACAAGTTAATTTCCCAGACACAGAGACAAGGTCGTTTTCTTTCAAGTGGGAAGCAGCTACTTGTGCCAAGTCATCTTTGAAAACTATGGGAACCCTGAAGGTAAAACAATTGGGACATCAGAATATTCAAAAATGGGCATGAAAAATGAAAACTGACATGTCAAAAAGTAAGATTAATGAAACTACTCCGGAAACAACAAAAGAGTTACTTCTGGTGGTCCTCAGTACATTTTTTACTACAGATACTTCTGGTGTTTAGAATACCGCCATACCGCGCTCAAAAAATGGTTATAAATTATGGATACCTAAATGCAATGGAATATAACTAATTTTTCAGCACAAAAAAATATGATGAATGACGATATGTGGCCATCAAGCAGGTCCAAATTTTGGTTCACAATTTATTTTTATTTTACTTTTTTACAGCAAACAGGTCAGCAATAAATTTAGTTAGTCGTTTCGACACAACAAAGGATGAAACCTGCGATATTTGGGAGCAATCCCACTCTCAACAAATCTTAACAAGAAAACCATCCATCCAACTGCAATCATTACGGTATCATACAAAGTGATTATACTACAAATTACAGAAGAAAAGGCAACAAGGGAAAGCGAGAAGCCCTCTCACCAGAACTTGGGCAAGTTGATGCCGCGGTCGTGCACGAGCACGGAGACCGCAAAGAATCGGCCGTCGGCCAGCTGCTGCATGTGCACGGGCGCGCAGATGGTGCCGACGAGGTTGACGGCGTTAGCGACGCGGGGCTGGAACGGGATGGTCGGCGGCCGCGGCAGCTCGCCCGGGAGCTTCTTCACGTGCCACGCGGCCTTCGCCTCCGATTCAGCCGCCGGCGGAGCTACAGGGGAGGCGGCGTGGTCGCCGGCGTCCTGCGCTGGCCGTGGCTTGGTGCGACGGGCCGCGTAGGCACGCCTGGGGGGCGTGGAGAGCGCCGCGGCGTAGGGAGAGGCGCCGGCGGCGGGGAGGAGGAGGCGGCGGGTGAGAAGGCGCGTGAGGTGGTGGTGCATGGTGGCTTGCTGGCTGTAGAACCCTAAACCCTAGCGAGGGGAGAGGAGCAGCAGAGGAGAAATCCCAGGGTGGAAGGGGAACCAGCGCAGACAGGTGGCGGGTGCGGGTGCGGGTGCGAGAGCCGAGAGGAGAGGAGGCTGTGTTGGGCCATGTGAACTCATTGGTGGGCTGGCCTAATACCAGATGGGCCATGTGAACTCAAACATGGCAATTTGGAGGAACCTGCAGCGGGCAGAGTAATCTCAATTGAAACCTCATGTCAGACTTGATGCAGCTCCTGCCGGAAGCGGATGGCGGCTGGCCGTCGCCGGCCACCTCCCGGTGCGTGTCTGTCATCGTAATACGGCGGCGCCACCGCGCCTGCAACTAAAAGAGAAACCGGAACGAAGCGGCGGCACAAGAATCGTGCTCTGACCACGCGTGCGCGACGGCGACGTCGGCTACGCGTGCGTGGCGTGGCCGTACTTGTAAATTCCACACACCGCGTTGCTGGTTGCCATGCTTAAGCCAGAATTTTAGACTTCTGTTAAGATTCTTTTAATGTGTTGGTATTCAAATTTTTAATATAAAATTTCTCAAATAAATGTCTAGTAAAGATAGTGTTATAACTACTTGTAGTGTTTTATTGCTACTTAAAAAACTACGAGAATTCTACCATTTTGGTAGGATGCCTGCCCACTTGAGCATGCATGGTGCCGCGCAGGTAGAGTAGCCAGTGGTACGATGTAGGAACCGTCCAGCTGCCCGGTGCCGCGGCCGACGTCGACCGCGGAGCGGAGCGAGTTCACCCTGTTTGGTAAGACTTTTTTTTTGTCGCAGCTGATTTTTATGATTAATTTATTATGAAAAACACACTATTTCATGGTCGAAAATAAATCAAAAGTAGCTCGAACGAACACATATGTGGGATTTAGACGCTAGCGGTGGGACTGGTTCAATACTTGAAATTGCAACGAGTGGCACACGATATGGCGTACCAGTGCTACTGACACCTGACCATACTGTTTTTACCGTGCGGCATATGATCCTATTATATTGCCCTGTTTGGTTGTTTTTTTAGGTGAATAGGAAGGGGCGCACCCCTTACTGTGCTTTTATTACCAAAAAATTTAAAGTTTACAAAGCTAGGGGTCTGATCTCACGAAACAAAAAAAGATACAAAGAAAATAAGAAAGATCACACATATGCTTCTAACCATTGAGACATTGAAGTTGCTGAGTTACGATTTGCCCAATGTATAACATGGGCAAATTCAGACTTGAAGGTTGTTTTGGCACGCAATACTGAAGGTTGAAGGAGTCGAAAGATTGAATCATTTCTGACTGTCTAAATTAACCAAGCCATTGTCACAATGATCTCCATGAAAAAAGAAAGGCGGAGCTGATTCTTGATGGACAGCAAGGACTCAAAAGGGTCAGAAGGCTGCAATATATGAACACCCAGGGTGGCCCAACAATCTTGAGCAAACTGACAACCCAGAAACAAGTCAATCAAAGTTTCTTCACAGTTTGACTGACATAAAACACAATTGTAATCATTCAGAATCATATTTCTCCTTCTTAGAAGCTGACGGGTGCTCAATCTGTCTTTTAGTAATAATCAGAAGAAAAACTTCCTCTTGTTCTGATAGTAGGATTTCCAAAGCCATGCAAATGCAGGATGGACTTGTCTTGTTCCTGAAAGCTGAATATAAGCACGTTTGGAAGAGAAGTGCTGAGACCCCAAATATAAGGCCAAATATCCAAACTGTCGTTAAGTTGTAGATCTTGCAATGTCTGTAGGAGCTGAGCATACTGACTGAAAGCTTCTTCAGAAAGCGGTAAGTGAAATAAGGTATGAAGATTTGAAGTCTGACAGACTTGGTAGACAGTCATATTCTTATTTTTCACAAAAGAGAAGAGCTCCAGCATTTTTTAACTTTGAGATAAGCCATTCCAAATATCAAGCCAAAATAAAGTTGAAAGACCGTCTCCAATTGAAACTTGAGCCATACCTTTGAAATCAGAGATCAATTTCAGGATGTCACGCCACCAAAAAGAGCCAATTTTATTTTTGCCCAGCAGTCTGCCATTGACATATCTAGTTGCCCAAACCAGACGAACCCAAGGAACATCAACTCTATTATAGAACTTATGCAAGTTTTTGAGGAGTAGACATTTATTCTGAGTCCGAAGGTTAATGACTCCCAAGCCCCCATTTGCCTTAGAATCACAAACCATATGCCAAGAAGCTCTCGGAGGTTTTTTATTATTAGCATTAGAACCGCGCCATAAGCAATGTTTGCGGAATTTGTCAATTTGTTTTATGACTGTTTTTGGAAGCAGATTAGTTGACATGGCAAACGTTGGAGGAGCACTAAACACGGCATTAGTAAGCTGAAGACAGCCAGCTTGACTTAGAAAAGCAGAGATGCTTACTAGCCTTCTCTCACAACGAGAAACCAAAGGCCAGTAATCAGCAATTGTTGGTCTTGTAAGGCTTAAAGGTAATCCTAGATAAGTAAAAGGGAGCGAACCCTTAGAGCAGCCCAGAGTTCTAGAAAGGATATCCAGCTTTGCATCTGAGACATTCACTAGGACCATGAATGACTTATCAAAGTTAACCTTCAGACCTGTTGACTCAGTAAAATAATTCAGAATTGCCTTGAGAAAAAAACAACTATCTTGCATCTACTTTTAGAAATATCAAAGTATCATCTGCATACTGTAAAACTGGAAAATCTTGGTTATGAGGCAGGGGGACAAGCAATGACAAAAGGCCCTGATCCTTTACAGCATTTAAAATATCCTGGAGAAAATCTGCTGCTAACACAAAGAGAAGAGGAGATAGAGGATCACCTTGTCTGACCCCTCTCCTACAGTGAAAAGTTTTGCCAGGTACCCCATTGAGGAGTACAGAAGAAGTGCCAGAGGAGAAAATCAAATGCATCCAAGAAATCCACCTACTTGGGAAGCCTTTTTTTCTCCATGATTTTAATCATCAAATTGTGCTCAACCTTGTCAGAGGCTTTTTCAAAGTCCAGCTTTAAAATGAGAATCTCCTCCCTTGATTGGTGGCACAAATGCAAGAATTCCAAAGACCAAGCCAAACAGTCTTGAATACATCTGTGCTTGATAAAACCATTGAAACATCCTCGATTTTCCGCGAAGGGAAAATCCACAGAATGAGTTATAATGCGATCAAACCATAGCTTGATTCCATCACATTATAATATATCAGTTGAAATCACAGTCATACAGCGTATGATTACAAGCTTTACAAGTTTTACCTCATTTGAGGATACACCTATCATAGGGTTAATCTAGCAGAAGCGTATCTAAACGTCATCAGAGTTGGCGGAACATGTTGTCGAGTGAAGACTCCTCCTTCACGGGTATCATCAGAGTCAATCTTGGCGCAGCATAGTCTTCATCTTCTGAACCAAACTTCAGCGTAGGCACGAGACCTTCTAATACTTCTTATCTCAATACATCTGTTGGTCAGGTAATCTGCACACCACCAGATATGTGCAGGCCATGGTCAGTACCGATGAGCTTTAGTGGAAAAGAGAAAACAAAGGATCTGGCGATCCTAACATTTGACTGTGGTTTGCATCCTAAGCACATGCAAAGTAGTATCAAGTAATAATATCATAATAGTTTATCAAGTTTTAACCCATATCATCAATTCCCATCAGTCTATCCCAAATCCATCATCCCACCCATACACAACCTCACACACACACCTCACGCTCAGTCGACAGGCCCAACTCCCTATCGGGTCCTGTCTCAACGGCACACTGCCTTATCGGGCACACTGCCGGACAATCATCAACCAGGGGGGAGAAAAGAATATCACTCTCTACACTAGTCAGAGCTTCAGAGGAAAGGTCCATAGCCGATGAATCGGCATATGTATCGATAGATCAACCATACACTCTGCAGAGGTTTTACCACTCACAAGATTAGCCATCATCGATGTTGTACAATCATCTAGGAAGAATTCTGGGTGCTTGCTTGCCTAGATCGATGCCACCCTACCACTCAGCCCCGGGTAACTTCGGGCACGAACCGAAACGCTGAGACTGGGAGACGCAGTACCGGGCCCAATTAGTGGTACTGCGCATTTAGAACGGTGCGGGAACTTCCGGCATCCGCCACCGCCCACCCTATCACCTTACAACCTAGCAGTAGTGGCACCGTCCTACCAAGTAGTCCAGCCGTTCCCCGCCCATCGAAGACGAGTGAGCAGTAAAGAATTCCCATGAACCTGGTGCTAGTCCTTCCTAGGTTTGACCAAGCAGGCATCTTCTCTTAGGGGATACTCTCCCCGTGCCACCACGGTACCTCCATTCTCGGGGTTTCAAACCACGTAGGCTATCCTTCCCGGAACCTCCTCATAAAACCATTACCCGCCACAGGTATCTCTCCTGGGAATGCCCAGATGCAACTCCCAACAAGACTTGCTTACACAGCTCGTCATGTGTCCCACTTGGTCGACTTGACCCTCACCACGCACCCAAGACACACGCAGCATGCTCATAGTCCACCAATCTGGCATCCCAAGCCAAACCATTCCCATAAGTTCACCACCAGCATCACATCACAGATACAATGCGAGTGGAGTTAATAAATATGGTGATGTAACTTGCAACCAAGCAGGTAGATAGAAATATATAAAAGAGCGTGAGCGCGAAGCTGAGTAGCATAGTAGAGTGGTTGTAAGCAGTGTAATAATGGCTTAGGTAGTTGCATGCATCATATACTAGCAAAAGGAGTAAATATAGAGCGCTAGCAATTCTAAGTATGCAATGTCTAATAGGATTCTCTAAAAGGTGCTGCCATGACACCTGCGTTGTCGAGGAAGTAGTGGTATGAGTACTCCTCGGTTAGTGTAGTCGTTCTGCTGGGCCACCTCCTCCAAGGTGACTTCACTCCATGGTTCCTGTCGTCGTCCATGTTCTCCTCCTGCAGCGGTTCTCAACCCGATCGTCGCTAATCCGGAAACGGCTACTCCGCGAAGCAATTCAAGGCAAGAAAACACTCAATACACCAAAAGACGACGGGACGCAGGAAGATCCATAAATACTGGAGAAATAATAAAAGGTACACGACTTGGCCCTCTCAGCGTATGTCTAATTTCATCGGGCCAAAGAAAAAAATTAAGAGTGGGGTTTGCTATGCACAAGCTTATGTCACGGCCAAGCTAATATGGCTTTATAATAAATGGTTTAGGCTAGACCTGATCCATAGCAAACACCACGGCTCACGATCTTCTGATTCGAATGCCACGGAGAAGACGGGGATCGGAGGACGGGCCGAGTGAATGGGGAAACGTCCAATTCATCGGCAAGTAATGTTACACATGACAATGCGAGTGCTTTAACCCACTTGTAGGGTACCAAGGCTGTGGTTCAAACGGGTACAATCATAAAAGTGTCTAAAGACCAAGAATCAAGAGAGAGGGGAAGTTAGCTGGGCACATCCATATCATATTCTCGGTCACATCTTTCGTGAAGATGGTTTTTAAGTAGTCGATCGGGTCGACTTGCATAGGTCCGAGATCTTGATATAGACCATAACTTCGCTAACTAAAAGGAGTTAGTCCGATCTTTGATCCAATCGCCATGGATAAGACGGGTTCGAGTAGAGCGGGCTATGTGGGGACAATGAGCGAGAAACATAATAAAGTAGTGGTCTACTTCTTCCAACACGCACGTCATGGAATAGACGGGGCGTCAGAAAAGAGCGACAGGTAAAAGACGCAAGTGCGCAAACCACTCATAGGGTACCACGACCTGGGTGCACTGGCACTAAGTTATCTCTCAGATTTGTAGTGGTGCGGTTGTCACCGCGGAATCTAAGAAATGCAGCGGTCACACAGGGTACAAGCATATGAGGGCTTGGGCACGAAGAATCAAAGAACGGCACACGGGGTATAGTTCCATGGTCATGGCGAGGCATGCTCGCGGCCACAAGCTACACCAACGAGGGGTCGAGTTACACCCGGCATTACGGTCATGGCAGGACGGATCCCGCGATCGCAACGTCCGAACGAGGTACGATCCCTCAGCCAGCTCGGAGGCACGGCACACAGACAGACAATAAGAACAACCAGCAATAAGATCTAAAGACACGACCACGAGGCAAAACAACTCGACAAGATAGCGGAGTAGCACAATTCCATAGCTCGAAGGTGGATGGATCCTGTATCACAGATACATGTACAGTGAGAGTGTAAGGATGGAATACAACAGATGTATGTACCGACATATCATAAGGATAGGGTACAACATGGTGGACATGTGTATAGGAAATAAGAGAAAGGGCTCTTCGATAGTCCAGTGTCGTATATCAATTTGCCTTTCCAACCGTCGAACACCATCTATCGCTTGAGCTTACCAACAGTCTAGCATCATCTAAGTGATCTCAAGATCTGGCAATGAATGCTACGGCACGAAGGCCGGACAAGGTCGATGTTGAAGGAAAACGGTGAGGCTTGCTGCTGCACGTTCCGGCTCCTCTTGGCCAGCTGTCGGTAGCTTCCGGCCGGCTATGGCTTGCTGTTGGCTGGCTGCGGCTAGCTGTGGGCTGGCTGCTTGCTGGCCGCGGCTGGCCGGGTGGGGCTGAGGCTGGCCGAACGAGGCTGTGGCTGGCCAGAGGCTGACTAGAGGTGGCGGAGCCTGGCTAGGTTCCCAGCAAGGCATGGAAATACAGCACGAAGGCCGATGTCAAATGGCAAGGTGTGCGCGACGGCGGTGCCCGTCGTGGTTGGGTATCTACAACACGCGGGAACGCCGTCAAGACGGCGACGCCCCGGGTGCACGTGACAGCGATGCCCGTCATGATTGTTCCAAGCGTTCATGGTCTATCATCTGGTTGGTTAGGTTTAGTTCGGTGTGCGTGAGTGCCACCAAAGGACACGGCGAGTGTGTGTGCGTGCATCGTGACTACTAACGTCAGCTTCACACAGTCGACGAGGTCCCTGCAGAAAACACGGCTCGAAGGCCGGACACATGGGGGGATCATCGGCCTTGGGCCGGCAGCAGGTAGGTAGGGGGTGAAGGCGGAAGGTTCATCGGCATCTTGCCGGCAGCAAGGGTTGGAAGGGCCGGGTCTTTGGTCAGCTCACCGAGGGTTTGCGGATGGTACGTCGCTTGGCGCGGGTCGGGCTCGTTGCCGGCAGTGCTGTTTTGTGGTGAGGGCGACGTGCAGGTCATGGCTAGCGGGCAGTCGACGTTGTGGGGTGGCCACGCCATGAAGATATGAGGCACGGCCTCCCGGCGGTTGGTGGTGCTTGCGTCGCTGCTGCTGTTCGGGCGAGGCTGCAGGCAGCCGGTGTCAGCGGGGCGTGCTCCGGTTCCTGCGAGGGTAAAGTACAGCGGTACAAAGGCCGTCTTAGGTTCTAGTCATCAACAGAGAAAGAAAAGGAGGGGGGTTCGGCTTCTGGGAGCTCACCGGCGTGGTGCTGTGATGCCGATGCTGCCCAGCAGGTGGTCGCGGCTGTACAGGTCCGGTAGGGCGCGCGCGTGCATGTCCACGCTGTCGAGCCGAGCAAGGAGTGGCACGGCGCGTCCGGTGGCGAGGCGAACACGACCGTGGCCGTGAGCGCCGTGGTGGTCGACGGCGGCTCGGTTGCGTGCAGCCGTGGTGGAGCAGCGAGGCCGACGCGTCGTCGTGGCGAGGGCTTCGAGTCGGTGGTGGCGTTCCGGTACGTCGCGGCCGGTGCCGCCAGCGGGGAGGCCGTGCACGGATAGGGACAAGGCGGGGCCACGGTGAAGTGCTCGACGTCGGGGATCCCAGCGAGGCTGCAGCGGACGACGTCGAGGCGGACTGCAGTCGTGTCCGTGGTGTTCGCGGACAGCATGAGCGCGGAGTCGAAGTGGACGTCGCTGCGTGGTGGCGTGGCAAGAGTCTAGCTGCGGCATGGAGCAGTGGCAGCGCGATGCTTGTCGTGGTCGTCGCCGGTCTAGAGCAGGAAGCATTGGCTCAGCTCGGTGGCGTCGGGGTCGAGGCATCTCCGACGGGGCGGGACTGAACACGGGGCGCGGCTGCCGCGGACGACGTCGTGGCAAGACGAGCCGGTGGGGCTCGTTGTGGCGGAGGTGCGGCCTGGCGCGGCTGACTGCTGCGACGTTGGGGCGGGCAGGGCCGCAACCGGCTTCGGTGGTGACGAGCAAGAGAGGATGGTGGCGGCGGCCGCACGGAGAAGATGAACAGAAGCGTGGCGCGGCGGCTTTGGCTCCTCTTTATACCGGGCGAGCTAGGGTTTGCTGCGTACGGCGTCGATCCTCGGCATTCGTGCTAGCTCCAGGACGCGTGGCGAGCATCCGACGAGCGGAGGCGCGCGTGCGCTCGACGCTACCCGCGCTTGCGCTCGCGACTTGGTGGCGGCGGCGGCCAGGAGGAGGGGCGCTGGGGGCTCGACGACCTAGGGTTGGGACAGGGCACGGCGCATGGGCCAGTTGGGCTGCGTGCGCGCTGGTGGGCCAAACAGGCTGGCACCTGGGCTAGAGACGCGAGAGAAGGGAGCAAGCAGGACACGTTGCTGGGTGTAACCAGAGAGCTGGCTAGCGGTGGTGATCTAGGAGGCCAACGTGCCTGCACTTGCTGTTCGTGGAGGAGTATCTACACGTGCAATGAACAAACAGCGATAGAGCTTGCCTGTGGACGTGCATACTTCTGGTCTTGCTTAAAAGCGATGGTCACTCAAGGCCAAAGTACTACGTGCATGTGCTCCTCAGATAAATAACTGTTAAGTGTGTACAGGAGCATGCATATATGTGTTATTACTTGATGGTTATGAGATAAAAGGAGAGGATTTTCTAGTTTGCTCTAGTAATTGATAGCTCGACGGATTGAGATGACATCCAAAAAGGAGTTTGGATAAAAGAAGGAAAAGAAATTCTCATTTTATTAATCAATGACAAGATTTTTGAGACAGATGATAAAATGAGATTTTTAGAGGAAAAAGGGATAAGGGGTTTCGGAAAGGACTGAGATGGGGGACTTTCCTCATTGTTAGAGTGAATTGAGAGGGAGCAAGGAAAAAAAAAGATTTTCTCCACTTGCTACGATGAATCAGGATGGAAATAAACTGGGCTCGAGGAATTTTAATTGAAAAGATAAATTGGGAGAAATCTGAAATTGGATAATCAAAGAGAGGAGATTACAAGGGACTCTGAGGAGAGTTGCTGTGGATTTGTGCACTCCAAACACCAACTAAACACTAAACCCGAAACCGGCCCATGACACGGGCACATATCTACAAACAGTTCTACATGAATGCGACAGTCGTTGGTGGTTAGTTATGTTTTCGACCTGGAACTATATGTTGCACACTCATTGCAAGAAAAATTTTAAAAAGTTCGTATTTTTGGTTTACCGAAAACCCGGGTTGTTACAACCATATTGGTTAGTATGAATCAACTTAGGCAAAAACAATTGCAATCTATTGGCGAGCAACTTAGTGATGATTTTAACTGAAGTATTGAGCAGAGAAATTGGTCTAAAATCTGACACTCTGAGAGCATTGTCATTTTTAGGGACCAAAGTGATGAAAATAGCACAAGGAACATGGTCAGAGGTTTCCATGCTCAGAGGGTAGGCAAAGGTGTTGGGATAGGAGAAGTTCCAGGAAGTGGAGGTGAAAAACCAGTCTAAACGTTCAAGCAAAGGAGAAAGATGCTTGTTAGACCAAGTGAAACGTCTACCCTTAAGAGAAATATCAACCAAACCCAGCTTACTAATAGCTTCATTGAAGAGAAACATCTTCTGCAAGTCACAACCTGGTTGATTTCTATCTTCACGAGATTTATAAAGGTTAAAATCCCCTACAAGGATCTAGTCAACTGAATCAGGCATATCAATATTTTTTAGCCATTGAAGAAACTCTCGTTTCTCATAATGAGTGCAGGGAGCATAAATAATTACAAGAATCCAATGAGCATTATTATGCTTAGAATAGAAATCAACAGAAATGGCATATTGGTTCTGAAAAGCTAAATTGCCCTCAAAGAAATTGGATTTCCAAGCAACAAGAGAACCACCAGAGGCACCCACAGATGGGAGATAAACAAATTTATCAAAAGCAGGAGGACAAAAGTTCCTCAAGAACTGAACATCAAATTGCTGTCTCTTAGTTTCTTGCAGACAAAGGATGTCACAGTGACTATCAATAATTCTGTCCCTAATAGCATTCTATTTCTTATCTGAATTTACACCACGCACATTCCAACACAAAATAACCCAATCTCTATTATTCATGATTACATAAAAGGAAAGCAAAAGGGTAGACCAAAACAAAGCATGGACTACAAAGGGCGGAGACTACTGAGCCCCATCCCTCTCTGGGGGTTGGGCAGCCAGTGTCTTCTTCTTAGCATTCTTTTTACCAATGGTCTGAGAGGAGGAGGAGGACTTAGCATGGAGATGGTGATCAGTGAGCTCAGCAGAGCTCCAAGATTCCTGATGACAGAGCTGGGGACCACTGAAGGCACAGCTGAGCATCCCAAGCAGCTTTTGTTCTTACATCCAGGAGCTTTGAAACCTTTATGAAGCTTCTTGATCCTTAAGCTTCTTCTTAAATCAGCCTCAGAGAGAATTGTAGCTTTCTCCTTTCCCTTGCCCCTCCTAGGAGTCAGCTATGGCTGATTAGAGCTTTCAGGTTCGTCTTCTTGTAAGGGTGTTGAGTCATGATCAGGAGCTAACTCTTCAATGACAACAGAAGAACAAGAAGTTATATCAACATTTGGGCAACTATCAGGAAGGGAAAAGAGTGAAGAATTACCTTTAGTGGATCCAGCAAAGATATCCCAAGCAGGAGATTTTAGGAAGCCTTTAGCCCAGCCAAAAGAGGGAGACTGCAGAAGAAGGAATACAAAAAAATTAATCCAAGCATCTGGAATAATGACAGAATGAAGTTGAGGGAATTTGGAAGAGAAGTGAGTTACCCATTGCCTGATAGCTTCAGGGCTTGGTTTGAAAGCATGAACATGATTTATCCAAGAAGTGAAAGCTGACTCAGCATCAGGTTGAAAGAGTTGAGAATACCCCACAAAAATGTTATCATTGCCTTCTTGCAGTGGATTATTGAGCAATCCAATATTATCAAAATCAAGCAGCTCCTCAGGCTGAATTTCCTCAGGAATCAAAGGGCCCACTTCTGCCAGATTAGCAAAATTGGGGAAAGGCACCACCTCAACAGGTTTTGCAATCAAAGGCAAAGGAGCCGGCTCATCTTCAGAGGCTTCCAGAAAAATCATCCATAGCAATGACCTCCTCCTCATGATTAGGTTGAAGATCACCAAGGATAGGTGGCTGAGCATCAATGACCATCTCCAAAGCTGGCTCTTCATGTTCTTGGTTCTGACCATGCATGTCATTTGGAAGAATAGGCTGCAAAGGCACTAATTGAGGTACTTGTGCAGCCACTGCCTGATCCTAATCTATCTGATTGGGCCATTGGTCCCAGCCCAAGTCATGTAAATTCTGCTGATCAGGGTTCTGGGCTGCAAATGGGTTGAAAGGGAAAAACTGCTGCTGTATTGGAGGCCTATTACCAGGTTGCCCATAGCCAAAGAAATCAAAATGATCAGGCTGGACATTACCTCATAGTAAGGCTATCTCCAACAACAACACCCAAAATATAAAATACCTATTTTTAGTCTTCTCCAACAATAATACCCAAAAGAGAATCTCTCTGCAAATGGGTTTCTAGTAGAGAGGATACTCATATTGAGGTTGTCTCCTCCACACACACAAAATGGGTCTCGCATATGGGTATCCTGTTGGAGCCTGAAACAATACTGTCGAAGACTCATTTTGAGTTTAGGTGTCCACATAGGTCTCCTGTTGGAGACAGTCTAGCTATATTAACTATCTATTTTGGATGTAAAGAAATAGTAGATTAGATAATTATTAGTTAGACCACTAGATAATAGTTATCCCACAATCTTGACCAAATCAGACACTGTCAAGTAGCTGAATCCAATCAAGCGCTAAGTATAGGTTATAGAACATAGATATTAGGAAGCCCGACGTCACCCACGGTTGTTTGGCCTTGACCCGGCCGGTAGTGCTGACGATGCACTGCCCAGCGTGGTAAACGTGTGTCGTGTCGTCGTCGGATCAGCAGGCCGGCGATGTCGATCTGTCTCCAGTACACTATCAGGTTGTGTTTCGTTTGCATGCACTCGCAGTCGGAGCGCAGCGCTAAACAGACCCTCGATGTCAATTAACGGCAATGCAAACACGACGACGCCGGACAGTAGTTACGTGTACACATCAGCTTCCATTCGATTTCTGCAACTGACGCAAATAAACACGCATTTCGTCTACTACATTATTTATAATTGTTCGCTGGAGCTAAAAAAAAACAGAGCTGATTTCGGCTGATGCTGATTTATTGTGAGAAAAAAACATTATTACAGAGCTGAAAAATAAGCGTTGATAAGATGAAGCGAATTTACGAGCTTGGATAATTAATAGACCAATGAGACTCTATATATCTATAGTTCATGATTGCAAGTGCGTATCCTTCCAACTAATCTATCGGACGTTAGTTGGAGTATTCAGCCGATGATCATTGATTGGTGGAGGAGGCTACCCTTATTATCGTATCCGAGACCGAGAGTTTGGTAGCTACGCACCAATATTAATGCAAGCAACCCGACCTCCAACAGCACCTCACATGGGATGGGGGTACGTACTTCGTCTGTCTAGCTAATCTACACTAAAATGTTCCCGATCGCCGTTCTTTGCATCGTCCTTCGACACCGCGTCCTCTGCACGCAGCTGCTATTATAGGGGATGTTTGGGACTGCTCCATAAACTCTGCTCCATAAACTTCACCATAGAGCAGCTCCACCAACTTCATATTTTTTGTGGAGCACCTCTTTAGGTGCTCTCACAACTCCACTTTTTTTTACTGGAGTAGCGTGCGTGGAGCTAGACCTGTTTGGCAAAAATTTATGGAGCGGAGCTGAAAAACGTAGAGCGAAGCAGTCCCAAACACCCTCTATATATAGGAGGACCATCCAGGACAAGAAGCCCATCCATGAAAATAAAGTTGATCCATGTTCTCACAAAAGCCGTGGCTCCATAGTGAGACATGTGTCTCCATCATCCTGGTTATTCTTCGGACAAATATAATGGAGCAGCAATCATTTCGCCACACACTAACTAAAAACAGCCGGCATAATTAATGGTTCAGTATAATCTTAGGCTGTGTTTAAATTCAGCTGGAATTTGGAATTTTGACACTGTAACAGCGGGAAATCTTTTCCAATAAGTGTCCAATCATGGCCTAAGTGGGCTTAAAAAATTCATCTCGTGATGTACATGCAAACTGTCAAAACATGCAAACATTTCGTCTACATTTAAAATTCTATACATGTGTCGCAACATTAATGTGACTAGTTATAATTGAAAGTTGCAAGGTATTTAAACATGGCCTTAACCTTTTCGTCCGAAGGAAAGGAAAGGAATGCAAAGCAAAGGTTCTGTTAGAACTGGACAGCCAACAGAGGAACTTATAATTAATAATATAATACACATCCCAAACAATTTTCTGGTTGACCAAATAAAATTATCATTAATCAACCACAACCATCCACCGCAACAAAAAATACCTATTGACTTCAATTAAACTACTTTTTAGATATGTTTATAGATTTTTGGATTAATATTATTGCATATCAACACTAGTACAACTTAATTCTTAGATATACAGCATTTTAAGTGATGTACTGCAGGTTGAAACCACTGTTTACACACCATTGTACTAAGAGTAGAGAGTGTAGCCAAAATGCTACAGCCAACCTATTTTAAAAATGAAACAGATTTTATTATAAAGATAAATAAGCATTCGAGATTTAATAAATTTAGTAAGAACAAACTTGAAAGCCAAAATACATGATGTCCCATGCAACAAGAGATGATATACCTATAGCTTAGGTTTCAGCTAAATACACGCTGAAGAGTGAAGACCCATAACAATGCAAAGGATGAGAACAAATATATTAATATTGTTAACTACAAAGCTTCAATGAAACCTCTACATATTAATCTTGACAAGACGCGTTAGAGAAAAAGATAAATCCAATAAATTCTTATAGTAGTAGTTATAAAAATTTAGGCACTAATTCGATTGACTCCAATCACCACTGCACGATATATGTTTTTCTAAAATAGTATACTTTTACCCTTATGAAAACAGCATAAATAACCCCCAAAAATATACTACACCGATATTTGTCGTTGAAAGACAATTTAAACTTACAGTTTAATCTGCTTTAAAATCTGCCCACCATTATGAAAAATATTATAAAGCATCAGCAACCGCTTTAGTTTGTATCTAAATTAATTATCCACTTGTCCACAGAGTGTAAAAATAATCAGTTTAAAATTCAGTATTAGTTGTATGTGACACTTGTACAACTTGGTAAAAAGTATCTCTGACCGTGTATGCTGTAGCATCATGGTGATGAGCTGATCGAAAACAAATGGAGGCTTAGCGTGGCCAGCTGGACGCTATCAGCTCGACCGTTGACGAGAAAGACGGTTAGTGCAAGTGAGCCAGCAGACCATGAAGTCATGAACACGACCACCAACACCACCAAGCCGGTCGGTTTCATGTTTCAACACGGTTTGGGAAGGGTGGAGGGATCGGAGGCCGGCCGTGTCCAACCAAGCAGATCGACGTGATGTTCGCTGCGTGCGTTCGTGCTGCGCTGCCCTGTCCGGTGTCCGCCTCTTGCTGTGCGTAGCTGTCTGTGTGCGAGCTGTGCCCACTGAGCTACTGTATCTAGCTAGCAGTAGTGCGCCAGCACAGTCGTCTCGTTCTGGAGACGACGATCGGGTCGTGCAGGAGGGGATCGGAAGGAGAGCAGGACATGAGGCCGTTGTCGACGGAAGCTTCGCGGAAGGTGCATATGCATGTCAATCTCTCGTGAGCTTGTACCGTACGTAAGTAGGAGTATATATATGGTTTATTAGGCTCTGTTTAGTTTTCAAATTTCCAAAAAAAATTTCAAGATTCCTTGTCACATCAATTTTACGGTACATATATAGAGCATTAAATGTAGATAAAAAATAACTAATTACATAGTTTATCTGTACGTGTCGAGACGAATCTTTTGAATCTACTTATGCCATGTTTGGACAAAAGTTATCAAATACAAACGAAAGTGTTACAGTACCAGAATCCAAATTTTTTCCCAACTAAACAGCCCATTAGTGCTTGCCGAACAAAACGACATGGAACATCATACCGTGATGTACATGTACTACGCGCACAGATCGTGCGTAGCAGCATCACCATCTCCGTGAATGTCAACAGTCAAGTGTCCTTAGTTTGGCCAACAGGCCGTGGACACGCCAAAACTCTCGTAGCTCGTTATTAGCTCGATCAACTTGTGGCTAGCTCAACTCGACTCTCCGACAGATCTAGCATCTTAGCTCGTTAAGTTAATGATGAGGGTACTTATGGACTAGCTCACAAATCAATTTTTTTTTTCTTCGTTGTAAATTGTAAGTCGTCCTAGCTGTTTTTACATGTCTAAATTTTTACTATATCGGCAAGTTTAGTATCACCTTGTCTAGCAAGGATTCAGAGTGTGGGGCTATGTATTTGATTTCCTATCTGAGCGTTTTCAAGTCTATGCGGACGAGATTTTGCTGGCTCAACCGAAAGAAGCAAATTGGCTCAATTGGCTGGCTAGGCGAGCTTCTTGTTACTGACGCCAGATGATTCCACACGAACGAGCGGAGCCAAGCATATCCTAAAAAATCTCTGAATATACCTGATATATTGATACATAGTCAGAACGACTGCAATTTTATATATATATATATATATATATATTATATTATATAGTCGTTTTTTGAAAATCAGCCTGTTCTTTTAGGATAAAAATAAGCGCTGAATTCGACTCGTACCGATTTGTTATGAGAGAAAAATACTGTTTCATAACGTGTGTCCACCTGTCCGGGTCCGGTCACTTTGGATGATTCGATCCGGCCGCATAATTACGTGGAGGAGCGCAGTGCAACCAAATATGCGATGTGATCGCTAACAGATTGGACGTGCGAATGAGTACAAGAATCTGGTCGCTTATCACAAGGATTATTCATCAATCATCATGCCCAGCTTTGACTACCGATACCGATCGACGGCCATCAAGAATCTTCGCCGGAGACAAAAATGTACATGTACTCCTCAGTTCCAAAATATTGGTCGCTTGCACTTTTGAAAACTAACTGTCGGTAATTATATATTAAAAAGTATTAATATTTATAATATACAATTAGTATCACTATAAAGATCTTTGAATCTAGTCTTTTAACAAAACTATTTGGAGATATAAATGTTGCATATATTTTCTAAAAATCGAGTTAAACTTCTAGAAAAATATACGCGGAAAATCACTTAGCTGGTCGGTGTCATTTTATAGCTGCACACAGTACAGTCCTACCACCACTATAGAAACCCGAGTCCGCAACGTGCGTCAAATAGTACGTACGACTCGGGATTAATTAAGACGATCCCATCATTATAAAGTATATTTAATGAATACATCTTACTTGAGCAAAAAAAAAATCTTCAGCAGGTTTTGAGGAAATTTCCATTTTTAAATATTTCGTATTATTTCAAATATAAAATATATAATTCGCAGTACGGACATAGACTTCCACTTGTTATAAACCGCATCATATCCTAGTCGTTTTAGCTTAACAGCCAGAATTAACCAAACGTTTTAGTTATATATAACCGTGTTTTTCTCTCGCACCAATTTAGCTTTATAAATCAACTACAACCACAATATCTTAGCAGGGACTTATATTTAGGAGTTACGACCAACATAAGAGGTTCCGCTATCGCTACTCCTTCTGCTTTAAATTATAATACCTCGATCAGCTTTTTAGATGTTTTGTTTTTATAATAAAGTATCTAAACCAAAACGGGAGGAGTAGCTGGTATACATACATTCCACATGGCCATTTTGGGAACTGTTGTAGGTCTGGACTAAACTAGCCTATACCTAAACAACGTATAAAAATCACCGCACCGACCGGTCACCCCTGTTAAGCTAACTGGGTGAACAACAAAATTGTGAACATGGGGACAAGATAAACATACGACGTACCTACCGAGCGTGCAACCATCTATATATCTTACACTGTTATATACAGAGGGTTTTTTATATTAAGCGCAACCGATATGATGCGGTTAAGTGCCCTTTCAGCTAATCGGTGGATCGGTTGATCTTTACCCTACACTCCGTACTCATTTGTGCCTTTTGGTCCTAGTTAGTACCACCAACCACTCAAGTTTAAAGATGTTGTTATATTCATTCAGCGCATCTCCAATTTTATATATATATATATATATTTTTTTTTTGATAAATCATGAGTTCTTCGAGAGGTTAAAGAAGTTAGAAACAAGCTTTTATTGTTTTCTAAACACCGCTCATAAATTTTAGAAGACAATTTTACATTACAAATTCCATACTATTTCTAAATCACTTTAACCACTTTACACCTTTTCTTGTATATTTGCATTCAGAATTTTGTCGCACATACTCCTTATTCTTTTCCTCACATCATTCTATCTCGGATTGACCAATGGATATGCGCAGTAATGCTTTTAGATCAAACAATTTTTGTATTTCAAAGTAAACATGAAAATTTTCCCTTGTTCTAAAGGTTCTTAATGTATATCCTGACATTTTTGTGCAGAAGAGAAGTTTTTTTTTTTACTTATGCGAGTAAAGCAAAAATTTTTCTGATTTTGAGAACCCGGTTACAGAAAGCACCACTAGGCAAGCCCTTGCACCAAGCGATTTTGGTGCCACAAATCCATCTCTCACGAGTCATCAGATTGGCGTAGGCGAGATGGGTCTGACGTAGCCTACAGATCTCAGAGCACAAGCGTCCCTTGTCTCGCGAGGTGAGGTGATGCGACGTGGGCTCTATCTCTACTAGGCTTGAGCTGCATTTAGATCTATTTAGAACTTAAAATTTGACACTGTAGTAGCGGAAAATCTTTTTTCAATAAATATCCAGCCATGATCTAATTAGACTTAAAAAAATCGTCTTGTGATATACATGTAAACTGCGCAAACATACAAACAGTTCAACTATATTTAATGCTTCATATATGTGCCGTAACCTTGATGTAACTAGCTGAAATTGGATGTTGCAGGATATTTGGGGGTGATTTTTTTTTTTTTGCAAAATACGGTATCAATCATTGAGACGGGGTTGAAAAGACTAATAAAGATTAACCAGAGACGCTGGGTCAATTAATATCTTGTCAATATTAGACAAGTCTACAAACGTTTACGCTCAAATAGCCATGCACGCATCCGTGTTCCACACTGCCTACAGTCGTAGTGAAAGCGATAGCGAAGCCTATGTGGCTGTGTGCAGTAAATCCCTTTTTGGGCTCGCACATAAAGACATGCAGAACACGCCTGAGCTATTTCCGGCGACACCATCACCATCCTGGCATCTTGCCTGGCCTTGCCAACTCGACCGACCGAAAACGGGCACCACCACAGGCCGCGCAACAGCCTCCAGCTCCCGCAGGCCCAGGACGGGAACGGGACGCCACGGCCGGCCCACACGAAGCTTCCGCGAAGCTTCACTCCCGCGCCGAGCTCCCCGCCCCCGCTCGCCTTTTTATCTACCACCTCCCTCCTCCCCGTCCTCTCCATTCCACCAGCTCCGTCGTCCACCCAACCCAAGCCCCCCCTCGGATCGGATCCTGCAGGTCCCTTCCGTGTTCCATTGCCAACGACGGCGAAGGAGGAGGCCGACGACGACCAAGATGAAGCTGTCCATCCAGTCGCTCGCCAGGAAGCTGTCCCTGCCGTCCCCGAAGCGGGGCGGCGGCGACAACGGGACGACGACGACGAAGAAGAAGCGGTCGCTGTCACGCGGCGAGACGCCGTCGTTCGCGTCCTCGACGTCGTCCTCGTCAGACGACGCGCGGTCGACCTCCACGCCGCGCTCCGTGCTGCTGGTGCCGTCTTCGTCGCCGCCACCGCTGGAGATCCCGCGGCGGGAGCTGGAGGCCGTGCTGCGGCGCCTGGGCCACGCGGAGCCGTCGGACGCGGAGCTCGACGCCGTGGCCGCGCTCGCCGCGCAGCCGCCCCCCGCGGACGACGCCAGCGGCGACCTCATGGAGGCGTTCCGCGTGTTCGACGCGGACGGCGACGGCCGCATCACCGCCGAGGAGCTCCGCGCCGTCCTCGACGGCATCCTCGGCGCCGGCGGGTGCAGCCTCGACGACTGCCGCCGCATGATCGGCGGCGTCGACGCCGACGGCGACGGCTTCGTCGGCTTCCAGGACTTCGCGCGCATGATGATGATGACCACCGGCGCCACCGCCGCCGCCACGGCAGACGACGCCCGGACCTTCTTGTGATTGTGATTGTGATCCGTCCGTCCATTCGGCTCCCTCCGTCCCCGTCGTCCCTCTCCCCGCCCTTCACCACCACCACCACCACCACCATGGCCCTGATGCGCGCCGGAGATCATCTACATCTACTGCGGCCGCGAGAAAGCAAGACGAGGCCGCCTTTTGTGTCAAAAACAGACTCTGTCTTTTCGGCGCGCAAGATGATAGGCTATACCACCGCCTCAACTGCTACTACTAGTAGGAGTGCTCCAAATTATTATATTAATTGTTATAAAATGTTTGCTTGCTGCTGATCCATGCACGATTAGTAGAACGGCCCCGTGCTGGAAGCAGCTTGTAAAATCCGTTCGAGAGAGTGAGTAGTGACCGGCATGGCGAATCCTACTGCTACTACCACTACCAGGGTGCATGCATGTTCAATCTTCTTCCTGACAATCCTGTCGAGATTCGGTGGAAATTCGGCTGCATGCGTATGGGATGAATGAATGATTGGAGATTCGAGTTGGCGTGTGTTGCGACGAGCGCGTGGTGGCTGGGAAGGCGACGGCAACGTGGCAAGCCCACGTCTCAGCTGCTGAGACTCACCAGGCGAGAGTGCCAATTTTGTCCGTTGCTCCTCAACCTCTAGTGCTGTACTGTGCTGTGTGCTGCTTCCGCCCACCTTCGTTCGTTTCGTTCCTGTCTGTCATCGAACATAAAGTTGAAAGTACTCGTAGTAGCAACATTGCTCTTCGTTTCGTTGCTGTATGTCATCATGCATCAAGCAGCCGCATCGCAATGTTGGCAATTGTATACCAACTCCTGAAACGAGAGAAAAACTCCTTTTAAAAGAAGACCTGAACCCGCGCCCCCCCCCCCCCCAAAAAAAAAAACTCATGGTTTACACAGTGATGAGTAAAACGGGCCTTGGCACATCACTTTGTTCGGCTGACTGGATTGTACGGCTGGCTGGCTGATTGTTCTGAGAGAAAAACACTACTGAATGACTAGCTGATACTGGTTGGTAAGTTCAAGTTCAAGCGAACAGAGATCTACTATGACGCAACCAAAGGAAAGATATATATACCTACTCCTATACTGCACATTTATCTTCTTGGTTCACGATGCAACTGGGTCAAATTCAGTCGACCCAATATTAACCCACTCAACCCAGATCAACTATTTTTGGGTTTTGGGTCGACCCAAACTAACCTGTCATTTGATTCTGGGCATCTGCTTAACCCAAAATAACACCAAAACAAGAGAACCGTGTCCGCCGCTATTTCTTCCGTCGCATGTCAGGCGAGGCTGCGAGAGGAACACGGGAGATGTCGATCTCACCGGGATGCGATGGCGGCGCCCCTTCGGTTCGGCCGCGTCACCTGCCGCGGCTACGCTACCTCGCCGCCGGCGTTGGTGGGGTGCGGTGGCTCGTCCTCGCACAGCGACAGCCCCTCGGCGGCGGTGCATTGGGAGTGGACAGCGAGGAGGTCGAGGACGGCGGCGGACGTTGCTCCCGCTCCGGAGCCGGTCGCCGCGCAGATCCATGGACGAGATCGCACCTGGCCGCCGCGGTGAGGGGCGGCGACTCCTCTGCTCGTGTGTATCCACATGGACGACGCGGTGCGGACTGACCCAAGCACTGCACGGTGGGGCCACCGCTCGACTCTCCTTCTGATGTGGTCGGTGGGTGAGCTTGTGTCCCTCTTGCGTTCGCCGGCCGGCACTGGGGCTTCGTCGTCACCGGCGTGCTCCTGCAGTCCTGCTTGCGCTCGTGTTCATCTTCGCGTACTACTACGTCTGCACGAGGGGTGATGAATGGGTTACCCACTTACCCATCGATGTTACCCAAACTGACCCAAAATATTAATGGGTCGGCTCTATAGGGTTATTATACTGTTTTTCATCTTTCGGGTATTGGGTCGTCGGGTCAACCCAGAAAAACCTGCATCCTTATTCTTGGTAGTAGTTTCGTTTTGTTTTATGAGAGCACTGCCTATTCATTTCAAGTCGGAGAGACTGTTCCCTTGCCAAAATCAGTCAGTGCTATTTGTTTTCCACAGTTGTCCAAAGAAAGGGTGAAGTGCTGCCTTTTTTTTTTAACAACTGTATACCTTATTTGTGTTTGAAGCCATCTCATTAGTACGGTAGTTACAGCAAACCATGACCACACAACAATCATAGTACTATTATTATGTAGTAAATCGAGCCTATATATTCAGATAAAGTAATGGCAAGCAAGCATACAGGTGAGATGAGCGCTGACCGCAAGCAAGCCTGCAAAGTCGGGCTTGAAGCAACTGCCCACCAGTTTTCATCACCATCCAAGATTCACTGGTGAAATTGCCTTGTAATTTCTTGAGAGAACCCCATCCCCGAGGCTAGAAAGAAGCCATCTCTTTTGCGTTTTGACTGACTCACGAGTAACGACAACACTCCGGCCTTCAGGAGTTCAGGTCCTACTAGTACGAATCTGCAACAGGAGTTGCGTTTGGGGCCAGGAGAAATTGCACACTAGTTGCATCGCATTGCATTGCGTTGCATGGGGCCAGACTAGGGCTGTGTTTAGATTCCAGTTGCAGCTGCAATTCTGCACTGTAGCACGTTCGTTTATATTTGATAACTTTTGTCCAATCATGACCCAAATAGACTTAAAAGATTCATCTCATGATGTACATGCAAAAAGTACAAACATATAAAAATTTCATCTACATTTACTGCTCCATGTATGTGCCGCAACATTGATGTGACCTAGTTACAATTGCAATTTGTAGTGGATCTAAACAGGGCCTAGACCGCCAAATTGCACAAATTTCAGTCTAGTACTAGGCATCGTTGATGCGTTTGGATGCAAGTTCCTGGTGTGCTGCCGACATGCGGAGCATGGTTACACTATTACGGACAGCTGCTCCGGAATCTCTGAACTTTCCGGTTAATCCGTTCAGTTTGGTTAATACTAAACTGTTACTAGTTAGTACAGTAGTATACTATTGCCCACCGAATGAGTGCTATTTTATCAAGGTACAGGACACAAGCACGTCTTTGGAACACTGAAGACCGAACACATGCTGGGAGTCAGGTCAAAGCAGAGTTCCTAGTGGAATCTCTGCAGCATTTGACCCAAGGGAATATCTGCTATCACAGTCCACAGTTCATTTTAGTACTTTCTTTAGTGTTGCTACTGACCAAAAAAAAAAAAGAAAAAGTCTAGACAACCCACCCATCTTTGGTACCATGACTACTTCACCCTCTGAATTTTAAAACCGTCTAACCAGCATGAACCCGTTTTCGTACCCGGTTTTGCCAACATGGCACTCCAGCATGGAAAGAGAAGACACGGTGGTCCATGGGCCCATGATGTCAGTCCCTTGGCACAGAGTGGCCTGCACTATTCGGCTCTTCCTGGTTCGCGAAGGCTGGAGATGACGACGTCGTCTTCATCCTCTCCGTCGGTCCGTCCTCGACGACCTCCGCTGCGCCGATGGCATGCTCCGGGAGGATCCTTCCTTCGCCGCGAACTGCTGCTACACTGGTCTCTCTGCCTTCGAGGTCCTCCTGCCGCGAGTCCGCGACCCACCCCCTACTACTCCCTCATGGCCGAATGTTTGCCCCCCCGGACCTGGACGCCCGTGGGCAAGCGCACGGCATCATGGCGTCCATTGCGACAACCTCGGGGGCACTGCAGCGATATCGTGTCACGGGCGCCCGGCTCCGCATGCCCCTGCAGCGACTATGGCGCGATACCGCCGTCACCGTCGGCCGCGGCGCCAACCGGAGCAGTGCCGCTAGCTTGATGCTGCCTCGCTCGTCTAAAAGCACCACGACATATCAGGCTGCCTCTTTCTGAACAGTGCGCAGGCTCCAACGTTAGCTCCAGTTCCTACTCAACAAGCACGACGAAAGCCAACAAGCGGCCGGCACATCCGCTGCTGCCGGTGCCAGCAGTATGCGTGCTGAGGTTGAGGCCATGATGGAGATGCTGAGGTACCCGACTCCCGAGAGTAGGGGACAAGTAGCCGGCGAGGTGCGGTAAGCTCGGGCAGATATGCACCCAGACGTGGCGCCAGCGGCAGGAGAGAACGCTGGTGCGCGTGCTCGGGTGAGGACGGAGAGGAGGCGGACCAGGACGTTGTGCAGCAGCTCCTCGGCAGGCCGCTAATGTGGTCCTCGCTGGTGCTGCAGCGGCGAGGACGACGGAGCGGAGGCGGACCAGGACGTCGTGCAGCAGCTCCTCGAGCAGACCGCTGATGTGGTCCTCGCTGGTGCCACAGCGGCGTTCATCCACACCCATATGCGGTCCTCGCCGCCGCGGTTCTGCTCGCAGCACAACCTCGACCGGCCGCTGCTCTTCCACCGGCACAGCCTCGCGCAACCGTCGTCGCTCTTTGCGATCTGCGAGAGCTGAGACCGCCGCGCGGGAACGTGTCGTGCGAAGGGGACTGATATTAGGGGCCCACAGACCACCATGTCTTCTCTTTCCAGGTTGGAGTGCCACGTAGGCAAAACCGGCTACGAAAAACCACTCAGGGGGTGGGTTAATTAAACGGTTTGAGAAACTTTAATGTGCTAGTTAGACGGTTTTAAAGTTCAGAGTGTGAAGTAATCGTGGTACCAAAGATGAGAGGGGTTATCTAGACTTTTTCAAAAAAAATAAAGCAAGAACATGGACACCAACTGTAGGAGTACACACGCATAGATACGTGTCACAAATCCACGATAGATATTTATTATAATTCATTTAGGAAACTGTTCTTCCTCAAATTTTGAGTACGGCCTTGACATGCTCATCAGCACATTGGTTGCGATTGCGACCCCACCCCCAGAAAAATTCACATGGAGATTAGCCTGCGGCTTTCCCTTCTTTACGATTACGACGATGCCCTCTCTTTTTGTTAGGAAGGAAACTCCCCAGTCCCAGGTAGGCTGCTCGTGAGCGGACCTTCTCGCCGGTTTCCATGCATGCAGCTTTCGAGGCCGTTCCATTTCCATGGAGACGAGAACGAGACGAGGGACGATGACAGCAGCAGCGACGCCGTAGCATTCTCACTTTTCTCATGACATGCGAGCCGAGGCCGGAGCTGAGGGCCCACACCTGCCTCGTGAGTAGGGTCGATGGTCCCGCTCGCTGCCTGCCTGTTCCTGTTCGTTGGTGTTGGTGTCGCGGAGCTGAGCAGAGGTCACATGTGGATTCAGCTCTGGCCCAGTGAATCCAAGGACCTGCGGCTCCATGCCAATGCTGCCATGACTCGCCTGGCCAGGAGAGACGACGACCCATGTGCTGGTGCGTGGCTGCTACCCGCCGATGTGCTGCAAACTGCAAAGACGTCGATAGACTGGAGGATATAAAACTAGGAAACCTACACGCAAGTGGGTTCAGGAAAGGTTTTTCCTCCAAATCTCAAGGAAAGCTGTAATGGCTGGTTAGGCGCAGCTTTCACACCTACGGAGGGACAAGTACCTAATTAATAGCCTAAGCCAAGTTTGTCTTCTTCGCTTCACTTTTTTCTTTTCTGAACGGTAGTTCGCTTTTGCAGGCGCGGGCGGGGAGTACCCGAGTTGTGTTGTCGTTTGCTATCTCTGTCCGCGCGTGCACATGCACGGCTCTGCTTCTTTCGCTCACTCCGTCAAGCAGTCGGCCGTTGCTGAGCTGGCTTGCTGATGTGTGCGAGCTGACTGCGGCTGTGGCCGAGATGCCGATCTGGGAAAAAAAAGAGATAGGATCCGAGGACACTGCTTTGTTCCGTTGTCCGTTTGCTTCGGCCTCCCGTGACAATTTCCCGGCTCCTTCCTTTCCTTGAGGTCGCTGCTTCAGGCACTGTGAAAGCGGAGCATGGGCGCCTTGCGTTGCGTTTCCATAGAATGAAAGTACGGTAGGGAAAGGGAAAGCTTGGGGACGATGATCTGAAACCAGAGTGAGCCAACACAAACGTCCAGCCTTTTGTCTTGCTGAATGAAGAATAAAACTGGTGAAGTAGCTAGAACAAGCGCTGAATTAACAGCTAGCTAGCGTCGCCGCCGACGAAGCGTCCGTGAGCGTCCCAAGGCCGGGTTCCAAAGGACTTGCCGACCATGCTCCGCTTCCTGTTCATCGTCCCGTCCTCTTGCGCGTACTCGGGGAAGTATTCCAGAAACGACTTGCTTCCGAGCGAACCCACTCCTCCGAACAGGAACTCCCTCACCAGTTCCTGCACGGAAGTCATTATATCATTATTATGCTCGGAAGAACACCACAAGAATGGTCCAAAGTAACTCCTGCTGCTGCTGCTGCTAATCTGTTCCAGTGATTACTGCAACGAAGCAAAACAACCTTGGCGCCGCTCTCACCAATCAGCTTCTTTAGCAGCGGATAACCAGGATCCTGAAAAATGAACAAGACAGCAGGGTGATTCCTGATCCACTAGAAACCAGCTAATTAAGCAACATTTTTTTTTTGTAATGAACTAGCAAGAAACAGGAATTCATCACGAGGAGTGATGTATACTCAAGTATGTAAATCCAGTCGATACAATTTTCTATTGCATGGAACGAACGATTCTTGCGGAAGGAAGGTCGATCAAACCTTCTCTGCTCTCCATGTGAGGTATTTATGTTGCGCTTCTCTATTACGGTTGATTTTTTCTTCCCTAGTTTCTCGAGCTGCTCCATCCATTAACTCAAGCCAGGCCTGCATCATGTTGAGAAATACTCGGAATTAGTGACAGCACAAACAAAATTTCAGGACAACAGAAATGGCGCGCACCTTATAGTAATCCATGAAGGCGGAGTATAGTGCTTCGTGGTTGGCTTCGGTTGGCTCGAATATCGTCCAGATAACAATGGGAGAGAAGAATCTCAGAGACTCGCTCGTAATTTTGCCACCCCAGGGCAGAAGCTGCATTTCATCTATTAAAGACATCGAGCTACACATAAAGTAAATACAGGAAGGCTTGAGGTTTCTGAAAGTGTTAGGTTTGGATGAAGGAACAGATCGAAATACCTCGCTGTACTTGTGTATAAGCGGCATCAAATTCCTGTAATATTTTTCCCTGTAATCCTTGTGTTCAGTGGTATCATACAAAGGATTGAGGTCCCTGAAAGTAAAAATTATCTATTCAGGTCATACGTTAACTTGCAATTTTGTTTCCAGCAATAAACCACTTACACTTACAAGACAACAATACTACGTGCAGGGGATGAAAAGGCATTTGCACAAAATATAGGAAGGTCATATTCAGGCTCTGAGAAGGCAGCAAAATCAAGAACCTGCATTAGCACATGCATTATAAGTACTACTAGAACATATGCCACCACAGAACATAATAATGCTAAAACGAGAACCCAACAAGCTAAACAGGGTGGGCCATCTTTTTGCTACATTGTTGTAACTGCACTCATAGGGTTCAGAGATAATGTCAGAGACCAAACAAAAGCCATGTTTCTCTTGTATTATAGGTAAACTTGTAACGATGTGAGTGAAACAGGTGTTCCAGATTACTTAGAACAAAATTCAAGCAAAACGCTGAAACACCACCACCTGAAAGGAAAAGATTTCAGGAGAAGAAAAACACTGAAACGCCACCATTTGAAATGAACAGATTTCAGTGGAAGCAGCATCACTACACAGGTCGATAGATGCACTATAGAAAATTTGAATTAACACAAATCCTTATCCAAGGTGCATGTCTGCAAGCAGGGAAACTCAAAAGCATTTATCTATTTTATTTAACACAACGTCTTCGAGTTAGAAGAACCAAGAAAGCTTGATTTCCCAATTCTGAAGTCATATGTCAGAGACCAAACAAAAGCCATGTTTCTCTTGTACTGTAGGTAAACTTGTAACGATATGAGTGAAACAGGTGTTCCAAAATACACTACTTAGAACAAAACTCAAGCAAAACGCAGAAACACCACCACCTGAAAGAAAAGATTTCAGGAGAAGAAAAACACTGAAACACCACCACTTGAAATGAAAAGATTTCAGGGGAAGTAGCATCACCAGTCACTACACAGATCGTTAGATGCACTATAGAAAATTTGAATTAACAAATCTTATGCAAGGTGCATGTCTGTAAGCATGGAAACTCAAAAGCATTTATCTATTTTATTTAACACGCAATGTCTTCGAGTTAGAAGAACCAAGAAAGCTTGATTTCCCAGTTCTGAAGTCATATGTCAACTTGTCGTGACTCAGGGGCAGTTTGTAATCTGTACTAAATCTGCCAGTTCATAACTTTTTGGGATGGCTTATGTAGAGTAGTAACCAAGAAAACAAGAAGAATCTAAGATCACCAAAAACAGGCACAAATACCTGAACCGAGTTTTTCTGCTCAATTGTCAAGCTCCGAAGCAGTCTAATTTTGGAAGTGCTGAATGACAAAGCATTGAGAACAGTATTATCCTCATTTGGTTTTATGAACTTGAACTTTTCCTGGAATAGTAATGAAATAAGGGTCAACTTTGTTGCAAAGAACATATGTAGACGGCAATTGACAAGAGAATGACAAACATGAGTGACAAGTACTGAATAAAACTGGCTTGTGCTCTTTAAAACTTTTATATGAGATGTGTGCATCCTGTTACAGAGGTCCGGATTGTGTTCAAGATGACTGTATGTTCTCCATGTATTTGTCATGAATTTCAGTAAAAGCTTACATTGTCGGAAAAAACAAGTGCAGACTAGAAGTCTAGAACTTCCACTGTTCCACAGCTAGTTCAATAATCAATACTACTACAGTATTAAAAAATTATCACAAATCAAAGTTTTAGAGCCTGTCCTGCTCCTGCCCAACAGAGCCTTAGATTAACCTACTGAGTAACAAGCACACTCAACAGATTCCAGGACAATGGATTCGGTGATGGTGATGGTGATGGTATGAGCCTCCACTATCACTCGGATGAAGCAGCAATATGTTGCAGCAGCTTAGAATCATCCCCGATTTCGAATTGATTCGAAGTTGATAAAGCAGCTAATAGGAGCATCCGGCTCTGTTTGAACTTTGAACGAAAAATCCTGCTCCGGAGGCGGAGGCCCGCCCACATGACCAGCCAAGCAGCAGAGCTTTTTCTCACTGTTACAATTACAAGACGCGGTGGCGAGCTTGAATAGTAACAGTACCGAAGTCTCCATGAACCCAGAGCTAGAGCTCCTCTTCAATGGAAGAAACGGGGAGCACATGCACATAGCTGGCTCAGGCAGCGCAAGAACGTACTATATAAGAGTGGGTAGCTGGGCGAGCAAGAACCTGGGATGGGTGGGGAACGAGAGTGGTGCGGAGGCGGGCCTGCTCCAGCGCGAAGTGGACGAACTTCTGGTATGAGACGCCGGCGCCGAGGCCGCCGCCGCTCATTTCTGGTTCCGTCGTGCTCGTGCTGGTACAATGGTAAAGAAGAGCAAGGGGATGGAGAGCTCGGATGGGAAGAGACGAGACGAGCGAGACAGAGTGGGGAAAAGCCACACGTACACGGGGACCTTTCCATTTACACCCACAAGTTTTCGTCACGGATTTTTTCCAGTCCAGGAAACAATAGCTTTCGTCACCGATTTAAAAAAAAACAGAAAAATTACTATACCAAGTAGTAGTACTATACTAGCTTTCGTCACGACTGACATGACATGGTTTACCTGTGCCGTATTTAATTAAAATTATGCTCCAAATTGTAACCATCATCTACCTTGAACAATGCTTATGTTAATCGTTCCGTGCGTCTTCTTCGGGTCCATAGTGCCTTTGCGGTGATTTCAACATGATATATAGAGCTGCGGATAAAAATAACGACAGGCTTGATCGCCGGGCGATGAGGCGCTTTCGGACCTTCCTCAATCTGATGCAGCTTGAGGAGATTGAGCCTGTCGGTAGGGCTTTCACTTGGTCCAATGAGCGCGAATAGACCTACTTTGGAGTTGCTGGACAGGGTGTTCGTGACTTCCGACTGGTTCGCCGCTAAACCTAACCATGTCCTCAGGCCCTTGTCTTCGGATTGCTCAGATCATTGACCGCTACTGCTGCGGCTCCGCGCTCTTGATAGTGCCAAGAGGTGCTTCTGTTTCGAACCTTTCTGGCCTAAACTGCCGGGTTTCCAGGAGGCGGTGGTTTCAGCGTGGGCCTACGGGCCACCTTTGGCCGATCCGTTTCGGGTGCTGGACCATAAACTGAGTAGTGTGGCCAGAGCGCTACAACGGTGGAGCAATTCTAAGATAGGCAGTGTCAGGTTGCAGCTCACCTTGGCGCGAGAAGCCATCACGGCCTTCGACGCTGAGCTAGGAGCGAAGGCAGCTGGAGCCTTGGGAGGCTGCCTTGCGTCGCTTGCTCAAGGTCCGGGTGCTCGGTCTGGCCTCTCTCTCTCGGACCATCGCCAGGCAGTGCTCCCGTGTCCTTTTCCTTGCTGAAGGAGATGCCAACACGAAGTTCTACCACCTTCAAGCCTGCCACCGATCTCGTCGAAACCGGATTGACTCCCTTTGCGTGCAAGGCGAGCAACTTGCCGATGATCAGGCCATGGCCGAGGCCTTGTTTTCTCACTTCAATGCCTTTCTTGGGTCTGCCTTTCAGCGTTCACGCAGGCTAGATCTCGCTGCTATTGGTTTGCCGCATGCCGATTTATCCAGCTTGGAAGTGTTGTTCACCGAGGATGAGGTGTGGTCGGTTATCAAGAGCATGCCAAACGACAAGGCTCCTAGGGCCGGACGGGTTCACCGGCCGTTTCTATAAGGTGGCATGGCCTATAATCAAGGGTGATATTATGCATGCGTTTAACGCTTTCTGGACCCTGGACCCCAGAAGCTTTCACCACCTAAATGACGCTTATCTGATATTATTGAAAAAGAAAGGGGAGCCAACCGACATTCGTGATTATCGCCCGATCGGCTTGATTCACAGCTTTGGGAAACTAGTGGCTAAGTGCTTGGCGAACAGGCTCGCCTCGGTGCTTGATCAGCTCGCACTGCCTAACCAGAGTGCGTTCATCAAAGGCCGGTGCATCCACGTCAATTTCAAAAAAGTCCAGTTGGCCTGCAAGGCCATCCATGCTAAAAAATCACCGTGTGTGCTGCTCAAAATTGACATTGCGAAAGCCTTTGACACTGTTGCCTGGAACTTCCTGTTTGAGGTGCTTCAACATGTGGGCTTCGGGCAGAGATGGAGGGACTGGATCTCGTTGATCCTCTCGTCAGCAAGCACTAAAATCTTGCTTAATGGTTCTCCTGGCCGAAGGATTTGCCATGCTAGAGGCCTAAGACAGGGTGACCCGCTGTCGCCGTTGTTGTTCGTCCTTGTTATGGAAGTTCTCAATCGTTTCCTGGGATGGATTGTGCAGCGGGGTTACCTCTCTTCGGTTCCAGGGCTAGTGGAGCCTCGAGCTAGCCTTTATGCTGATGACCTGGTGCTTTTTCTTAAGCCAGAGGTGCAAGACTTTGAGGCCATCAAGGCAGCCCTGAACATCTTCGGCCTAGCGTCTGGGCTGTTTGCCAATTTGGACAAGAGCGTCGCAACCCCTATGCACTGCTCCGGGGCGCAGCTAGCAACGTTGCAGTCCGCTCTCTCCTGCCGGATCGAGCTCTTCCCAACCCGCTGCTTGGGCATCCCTCTGTCGGTCTTCAAGCTGAGCAGATCAGAGGAGCAACCTCTTATTGATAAGGTCGCCGCCAAATTACCTGGCTGGAAGGGGCATCTGCTCAACCCTGCTGGGCGTACTGCCTTGGTGAAGGCGACGCTGTCGGCGATTCCCGTTCATGTGTCCATTGCCGTTGATCTTTCAGCCTGGGCCATCCGCTCGATCGACAAGCTGCGCCGTGCCTTTATTTGGGCGGGAGCGGATTCGGTCGTTGGTGGCCGGTGCAAGGTGGCCTGGGCAGTGGTTTGCTTGCCGTGCGACCTTGGCGGTCTCGGCGTCTCGGACTTACGTCGCATGGGCGTCGCCCTTAGGACCCGGTGGGTCTGGAAAGAGCGTCGCGAGGGGAAACGCCCGGAGACCAAAGAACGTGAGGTTCTGAAAGTTTTTTAGCGAAATACGTCGTTTTAACTTAGCAATGGAGAATCCATCTTCTTTTGGATTGACAGGTGGCTGATTGGCGAGCGCATTCAGACTCTCGCTCCCATGGTGTTCGCGGCAGTGCGCAGAAGATCGCTGTTGGCCGAGGCGCTGCGCGATGGCACTTGGGTGCGTCAGATCACCGGTGCACACACAATGTAACTGGTTGTGGAGGTTGCAATGCTTTGCGATCTCCTCGATCACGTCCACCTCTCGGACTCGCCGGATACCTTCGCCTGATCTCCATCTGCGGACAGAAGCTATTCTGCGGCCTCGGCCTATGGCGCTATGTTTCTTGGTCTCTCTCCTGTTCCGGGTGCAAAGCAGATTTGGAAAACTCCGGCTCCCCCTCGCGTCCGCTTCTTCTTTTGGCTTGCTCTGCACGGGCGCTGTTGGACTGCAGATCGCAGGTTTCACCATAGCCTGCAGGACTCCAACACCTGCATTTTGTGCGACCAGGATGCTGAGACATTGGACCATATCCTCCTGGGCTGCGCCTTCAGTCGTGAGGTTTGGTTCCTCATTCTCTGCAGGGGGCGGCTGCAGGACACCGTCACGGTGATGCAGGAGCCATTTATGGGGTGGTGGCTGCGGATGAGGAAGAAGGTTTCCAAGCAGGTGCGCCGTGGCTTCGACTCATTGTTCTTCCTCACCGGCTGGCCGCTTTGGAAGCAGCGCAACGCGAGGACCTTCGAGGGCAGCGCGGCCTTGGCATCACAGCTGGCTACGCTCATCCTAGACGAGGCCTCGCTCTGGTGTTCCGCGGGCTTCAGGCGTCTAGCCGAGCTTTTGGCCGCTGCGTGATGCTCCAGGATTGTCTGTCGGGGTCGCTTAAGCTTGTAGCCATGTAGCCCCTATCCCTTCTCGCTGTGTGTGGTTCGGCAACGTCCGGTTGCCGTTGTTTTCTCCTGTTTGAACTCGCCGTGTTTGTTTTTCGACTTTATTCTGCTTAATGAAATACGCGCAACGGCGTGATAAAAAAAAATTGTTCTTTCGTTTCTACGTGAACTGCTTATCAGCGATGAAATATCTGAGGGGTGTCGTCTTTTATCGATCTACGGATATGTCAACCTAGAGTCACTCGTAGATGAAAACGCATGCGTTTTGTAGTGTGAATCGTGTACACTTCTCCTATATTTTAAGTGCTTGAATTTTTAAGATGATTTTTAACAACACCTTTGTAAACTAAATAGTATATGTAAATTATTTGACTTATTAATTGTTAAAATATCTTTCGTTTTGTCCTTGGCTGACTACAGAAATAATTGTTAAATGTCTTTGTGCGAATATAGATTATATTCTGTTGGATTTGTAATTTCGTTTAAGATGTTTTAATCCTGAATCTGAAAATTACAGATTATGCCTCACCAAATTGTAATGAACTAAAACGGTAATTTTAGTGCAAAATATATGCAATAATGGCCGCTTAGAAAGAAACTAAATTTTAGGCACCTAAATTTTATCAAATCTCATAACCTTTTAGTTGACCCCTCAAAACCGCTATTTGCTCTTTGTTGAAGAAGCCACAAGTGAGGCACCTAAATTTTTAGTAAATCCTAATTTTGTAACCTTTTAGTTGTTTTTATTACACAGTACAGACACAAACACTTATAAGGCATGTATACTTACTCCTGTGAACATACGCATGCAAACTCTAGCCCTATGGACATGTCCGAAAGACTACGCCGATAAATCTCGAGATCGAAGAAGTCACCGCTGGCCCAAAATCGTTATTAGTCCTTCGTCGAAGAAGCCACAACTGATTTTCAGTCTGGACGATTCTTGCTCCATCTCAAGTGTGTATTCCTCTTGTTGATGGCCCTGACTGGTCTTCATTGTTCTCAGCCTCACAACCTCTCGAGTAGTGGGCGACAGTGTGGAAGCTGGATATTCCCCCAAAGGTCAAGGTTTTTTTGGTGACGTGTACTCCACAATTCATTGCCTTCCAAGGTAGAGCTCAAGAGGAGGCATGTGGTTTTAGAGAGTCACTGTGAGGTGTGTGGAGATCCCGTAGAAGACCTGTTCCATGTATTTTTTCAGTTCTCGCTGGCCAAATGCTTCTGGAGTGAGGTCAAGAAATTGGGGGGAGGCGGCTTACCCAAGCTATTACCCTGGTCGTGGCCCTCGAACGTTCTGCACCCAGGGAGGGAATCATCAGCGTCACCGGCCACGGTGATATGTGGTGCATGGGCACTGTGGATGGTGAGGAACGTGCGCAAGCATGGAAGGAAGGTGTGGGAGCTTGGAGCTGCGGCCCGGTACATCTCAGGACTAATGGAGGAGCTGGCATCCCTGAAATCCCCAACAAGGCGGGTGTCACCTAAAAGCAATGCTCGGTGGGAAAGGCCGGCGACGGGATGGACCAAGGTAAATGCAGATGCAGGTTTTGATCAACACACCTGCACCAGCTCGTCAGGAACTGTAATCCGTAATGAAGCTGGGATGGTGATTGCGACTGCGGCAAGATGGTTTGACGATGTGCCGGATGCCTTGACAGTAGAGGCAATCGCGGCGAAAGAGAGCTTGGAGCTTGCACAGGAGATCGGGCTGCGTAAAGTCATCCTGGAGGTTGATAGCAAGGAGCTGGCAAATTTGTTAAAGCACCTAGGGGCTTCCCTTTCCTCGGTGGCCTTTGTTTTGGTATCTTAGAGCTAGGCAGGAGTTTTTTAGATTTCGATGTTCAGTGGGTGGGTAGGGAGGCCAACTCGGTAGCTCATGTGTGTGCAGCTATCGTGTCGGCCCTCGAGCGCTCCTTCTTCTGGATTGACTATGTACCGGACTGGCTAGTGTCACTAGCGGTCGCGGATTGTACTCCTGTTATTGAATGAATGAAAGCTCTGGGTTCTACTAAAAAAAAACTCTCGAGTAGTAAGGCCACCAATGTCCTCTACGCATGCAAAATAACTCGTTTTGCCGCTCCCTACCATTGACATCATCACCCTGTGGTTCTTGTGTTCCTGTGACATCATCCCTCAAAGCAGAGACGTTGCTGACTTTTAAACTTTTTTTTTCTTTTGCTATAGATTAGAATTATTTCATTTTCGTGGATTTTTCTTCTTCTAGAACGCATACTTTTTTCAACTAGCATGCTAAATATATTCAACTTGAAGAAAAAAATGTTCCATGAACAAGATTCTCAAGTATGGGTCTCATATTACTCATACGTATTCCCTTTGTTCCAAATTATAATCTATTTGACTTTTGTGACCAAATCTTTTATCACTCATCTTATTCAAAAAATTTGTAAAAACATAGTAAAATTTAAGTCATTTTTGAAGAACTTTTATTAATAAATCAAGCCACAACGAAAAAAATATTTTACACAAATTTTCGAATAGAATGAGTGGTTAAACTTGAGATTATAATTTAGAATGGAGGGTGTATATAAAACAGAACTGTCCGGTTTTGCAGTGCAGCCCACCCCTGGCGTGTGTTGTAAGGTTTGGTAATTTGGGCCAGCGGTAGCGCATCAGCCCTTCCGCTGTTGGCCCGGTTGGTGCTGAAGACTCGCTATCGTTCGCATCGTGAGCTGATCTTAGCTCCGAGGCACACGAGCCACACCTTTGTTCGTGATCCTAGAGATGGTGATCCCGATTGCCGAACTTGATGAATTGAGTTGGTTCGGGATCGGATGGACGGTGCCACCCCAGATGGATTTGCACCGCGTAAACTGCACATGGATGGTGGATGGGTCATCTCATCTCATCTCATCTCGTCACACAGCACACACAGGGTGTCGAATATTCCTCTTCGCAGGTGACTGACGGGCACGGTCAAGCCTGCCCTCTTCCTCTTCTTTTTCTTCTTACTTCTACTTCCTTGGAATTGGATGGTCCGGAGCCTAACACGAGTCATCTGTCTGTCTGTCACCCCATATCCCCACAATCCCACGATCCAGAGTAACCCTAACCTCGGCAATCAGCAGCAATGCCGATGCTTATTACTCAATTTATCTTGAATTTAACTAAAACCCGTATGAAAAAAAGACATCAATACAATACAAAATACATACAATCACTAAATTTGTCACGTAAGGTATTATATTTATTTACTAGATAGAGTTAATGTTGGCACCGTTCTGGTAAATTTAAATTAATAGATCCAGCTAAGTGTAGCTAATACCCAACGAACAACCACCTCACAAGCTGATCAAGCTATTAGAGCAAGTCCAACAGCCTTTGCATAATGCTCCTTAAAACCCGATTTGGCGATTGTCAGCCAAAAATCAAATCCAACAGCTCTTGTATCGCGTTTTCCTTTTTCCCCTAAGCGCTATCCCGGCTATCTCGCACGTTATCTTTTGCGAGCCATTCCTGCTCGCTATCTGTGGCTTTCTTGCATGGCCTTCTTCACCCAGGCACCTACCTCTCCTGTGATTGGCTGGTACATGTGATCCTATCCTAATTTTAGCGCCAGGAATAAATCAAGCAGGTGAAAATTGATGGCAGTTAGTTGACGTGGCCAACTTTTTCAATATAGAAGATGAAAATAACTAGGCTGTTGTAGATCTCTACTGTTTTGAGAAGTTTTGTATTTTACATAATGGCTAAACTATGTAATTTGACTACTAATTTTAGATGAACTCTTTGAGTTGCTCTTAGTACTTATTTTACCACAACAGTACTAAGCACCTTCTGACAGGATTTCATGTGATCCGTACATATCTTCTACTAGTACAGTAGTAGTATCTTGGAGCAGATAGATGCACCGAAGGTCTCAAGAGCGCCTGCTCAGGAGATAAACTAATGGGAGATTCGAGCTCCAATCTCTTAAACATGATGCCAATGATAGCTACGTACGCAATCAGGACAATTCTTCAAGCTCCCCCCATCTTCACAAGAATATTCCTGTTCCCATCTCTGCTAGTCTGCTTCACCCCTCACTGCCTGGTCCATGTTTCCTGTCCACGGCCCGATCCGATTCTCAAACAGTTCAGCAAACACACAGGAATGTTGTATGTAAAATGTTGGTGCTTGGTAGTGAGTCCTGAGTCCTGTCTGTCCTGACTGATCTATGCCCAATTTTCCCTAATTTTTTGAAAGCTACTACTCATTCAGAAACATACTCCTGCTTTGGAAATTGGAACCACATAGATTCCAGAATTCTAACTGAACTGCAATCTCATCATTTTTTTCAACAGCGCTATTTATGAATAGGTTGTTCCCAGTTAATCTGACGAAATATTTTGCAACCAGGCTGAGTTCTGTCAACAAAAGCTTACGGGATTTGGATTTCTCAACGAGCAGAAACAGAGAGTAACAGGTTACTACAGCTTTATCTGAATCGCCGTTTTGAGATACAGCTAACAGCTGCAAAATTATCAGATTCACACTGTATCCAACAAATACCAAACAAAAACACCGCAAAATGCTCACAGATTCAGAGCAGTGGAAACACGAATTAGTAGAGATTCATATAGATTCCAATCGTTTGCTCTTTCATTCACAAACCCAAGCATCGCATCTCTAGAAGAGCAAGCGAAATTAGAACAGATGTTAGCTGTGAACCACTGCTTTCCAGCCTCCAATATTCCAACCAATATCTGCCGCGGTTCGCGATTATTAGTAGAAAAAAAAAAGAAGAATCTAGTGCTAGTGCTTCATAATCTTTCGATCGTTGCTTCTATTTATTTACACTTAAAACCGCACACACACGCTCGGATAGCCAAGGCTGTGAAGGGAGGTGATGACCAAAAAAACAGCATGGAAGACGAGCTCGATGGACGGGGCAGATTCATTCGACGGGCGCGAGAAAGGGGGGAACGCAACCTACGCGATCTTGGCGAAGCAGCCGCCGCCCGCCATCATGACCTTGAACTCCTCGAAGGAGATGAGGCCGTCGCCGTTCTGGTCGACGCCCTCGATCATGCGGCGGCACTGCGCGACGGAGGCGGACTCGCCGAGGCCCCGGAGGACGCGCGCGAGCTCGGCGGCGGAGATGGTGCCGTTGCCGTCGGCGTCGAAGACGCGGAACGCGTGGCGGAGGTCCTCCTCGACGGCGGCCGCGTCGCCGGCAACCGTCGCGTTCAGCGCCGCGAACTCGTCCAGGCTGATGAAGCCGTCGCCGTCCGCGTCCGCCTCGGCCATCATGCGCGCCACCTCGTCGTCGGAGGCCGCGTGGCCCAGGCTCTCGAACAGCGCCGCCAGCTCCGACCGCGAGATCCGCCCGTCGCCGTTCGCGTCGAACTTGCGGAACACGCGCGCCATCTCCTCCTCCGCCGTCGCCGCCGCCGGGGACACGGCGGTGCCCTTACCCCCGGCCGCCGGCTGCGGCTGCGGCGGCGGCGACTTGGAGCGGCGGCGGAACAGGGACGGCACAGGCATCCTGATCTTACCCATGGCGCTCTCGCTCTCTCGCCTCGCTACTTCCGGTGGCGTGGCCTGAGGGCTGTGAGGGGATTCGGCTGGTTCCGTCACGGCTGTGGCTCCGGTATCGTCACTGAGGCGGGCGGCGTATTTATAGAGGCAGAGGCAGGTGGCAGGAGGAGCGGCGTTTTCCATTATCGATCACGGATGGGAGCCGTGCAAGCCAGGGAGGAGGAAGCTGCGCGATCTAGCTGTTGCAATACGGTCGCTGCATGTGGGGCCCGCGTCGGAAGCAGAGGAGTTGTGTTGCACCTGCCAAACCTGGCTGTGAAAATAGTTATTATGTACTGTAAGACCGTGTTCGGCCGCTCCGATTAGCAATGCTTTTAATTTCTTGGAGTTATAGAACACCGTTTTGCTCGCACAATAAATTAACATTAGTCGAAAATTAATATTTCTTTCTAGATAAGTCTAACTATTATAGATACATAATGAATTAAACAGTGAATCAAACAACGGATTCTTTATTCCCTAATTTCTCGCAGGAATTTCAAGAACTAGCGTGAAAAACAATGAATTCTTTCCTCTCTAATTTCTCGCAACGGTTTCATGAGCTAGCGTGTTTAGTATGGCTTCATGTAAAAAGCAAGAGAAGCCAGAGCTGAAACCCCAAGAAACCCTGTCAAAGATGGCCTAGAACGTTACCTTTTTGTTAGCTTGAGACCCAATCTTCTTAATGATACAAATACACTGGGTTTTGAATTGAATTGGTTCATAGGATCGTGATAAAAAAAAATTGTTACCTAATGTACGATGTTTCCATTTCAGCTTTGAAGATCGAAAAAGGTAAAATAAAAAAGAAGGGACATGCTTAAAGGTTGGTTGCCTCGCGAAACATCCCAAATCATGCAAATCGCATGAGCAAGAGGGTCAGAACGAACATGGCGCCACATGCAAACTTCTATTTTTGATACCGAACTGAACCATATGTGTATGGAAGGATGGCCAACGGAGAAGGATAAGGCATTGCTTTATGTTAGGAAGGCCTGTTTTATTCTTTTTTCCAGGTTCCATCCATGTATTAGTATACGGAGTATATGCCTTTTTTTAGTTGGTTGGAGGACTGCTTAAGTAAATGGAAAGTAATAGTCGCAACATCAGACCACAAGTCTGCCTTGCATTTGCATGGCTGCTAAAAAAGCCTCCGACTTCAGAAGGGTGGCCCCGTGTTACTTTAGCCTCTCGTTAAGAAACATTGCAAGCCAAGAATGTGCGATTCTTTGTGCAGTGGTTAAGTTTCGTTTAGAACGCGTGAATCTTTTTTTTTCATTATCCTTGGCGAGTTGGCAGGCGAAGCCTCCATGAGGATTCTTGTGACCTTTAATGGTCTCTACTTTGGTATTTCGTTTGATTTTTCGTAGGACCATTGATGATGCAGAATATCTAGAATTATTATATTCGTAACTGTATATTGTGTGTGTTGTTTTCGTTCCTATGTTCAATTTGTGTAAGCTTGTATGCAACATACAATTTTGTATTAAACATAGAGAAATTTTAGAGCGTTTGGGAATAATATGAGCCCTCCGTTTCGTCAGATCTGATGGTTGAAAAATAGGAAGAGCTACCTAAGAGGAACTTAAGTTGTAGGGCTGGAACCAAAAGAAACATGGGCCCGGAACTAGGTTTTAATTATTTATTAATGTCTTAGAATCTGAATCGCTGTTTATGTGAATTAACAAAATAAGCTGCTTGCTCTCTTATTATCGGAATGTTTCCGATCTCCCCAGCTCCATCGCTCTGCTCCTCCCTTCCACGCTCGACAATCTTGACAACACGGCGGCCCTGTGCTCTTCCGCCTCATCGGAGGACTGCCCCATCTGCGCCCTCTGGCTGCCGCACGCCCGGCGTGGCCCCGCAATAGCGCCGAACCCTCTCTGGACATCGCGCTTGCTGGTCGCGGCGGCGCATCCCCGAAGCCCTCCAGCTCCGGCGGCAGCTGCGGGCACTGTGAGTCACCGGCACGACCGTGGTGGCGGGCGCGGGGGCTCACCAGCGCGCGGCCCTGCACCTCCGTCCATCTCCTAGCGCGTGAAGGCTCACTTGAGCACGAGCTCTAGTCAAGGCATGCAGCTTTGGCGGCAGCTGCTCCAGATAACCAGCTCGGGCGAGGCGCGTGTGCATCCAAGGTAAGCGGCGGTGGCTGCTGGTCTAGCTGGGTTCGTCGGCTGCAGTTTCAGGCTCCTGTTTCTAGGGAGCAAACAAGTGCCGTAGGCCATGGCCAAGCTTCAGCTCGACGCATATGGCTTGGCTTGACGTATACAACAGCTTGGCTTGGAAAATATGAACACAGTTTCTGCGGCATACGTCGATTGGGAAGATGTGCATCGTAAATCCTTTAAGTCCCAACCGGCGGCGGACGGAGAGGAGCAAGATCCCGCGACGCAGCCCGCAGGGCAGAAGTGCGACTCCAGTCCGTGAATTTGGGTGAGGTTACCCTGTGGATTAAAAGTTCTAAACTGTCCCTTAAGAACAATTAATTAACTTTATTAATTAAGCACCGTAACATACCCTCGTAGACTTATAGGATATTCGTCTTTATAAACGCACACACGATGTACCTATATGAGTATCCTTGAGATACTAGACCAATAATTGGCAAAGTCACGAATTCATTTTCAGTGTTGGTGGATATATTGCCGAGCACCGAATGGATATTGATTTTCTCCGTGAAATACTTGAAAATTGCGAGCATCAATGTTAAGTCTAGGATTTTAAATTCGAATGGGAATGTTACAGCATAATAACAGGTTACATATTATTTTTGTTTATTATGTCAATTGAAATTATAGAGAGGATGCTAAGAAAATAGGAGTAGTTGAGTGGTGCATGCACGACCTGTGCACCGGTTTTGTTTATCATTTGGAGCGATATATAGTTCACGAGAGAAAAAAAAAAACAAGACCAGCGCATGGAGAGCATCAGGAAATCTACATGATGTATTCCTATTGCAAGCCAAGCCAGGCGGCCCTGGCGGGAAATAAGTTTTCTATTGGCATGTCAAATGTCAACGGTATCAAGACATTCTACAATCATTCGAGCAGTTGACTGAACTGGTTTGAATACGTAAAAAAAAAATAAAATTCCTTCCATTCATTCCTCCGTACCGCTGGCAACAGGTACACACTCGCTCATACCTACGTACGTACAGTACGGCCTATAGTCCTGTTACTCTGCTAGTAAAGTTATAAAAAAAAAACTGTGAACTGGCAACAATACAATCATCGCAAATATTCATGGCGCAAGACCCGGATTTGAATTTGATAGGCATCAGGCAACACAGAACGACGAACCGACGAAAGAAACCAGTCATGAGCTTGGACAGATTTGACAGGCCATCTTACTGAGCAACTTAATTAACATGATTACATGTTCATGATGATAAGTGCCAGACCACGAGCTAGCAAGCTCGTTATCTTGAAGTCCACTAAACTGGAGCCGGCGTAGCCGCGGCTGCCGTCGTCCAGGTTCGACGACCGCGTGGTCAGGCTGAGGCACTATTTACTTCACAAATATTTTTCTCTTTCCCTATCATATCGATTGTCCTTTACGTATACATGGAAGTATTAAATGAAATAGCAGTTGTTGTATGTTTATACTTTTAAACTGACTATCTTGAAATGAATCTTTTAAGTCTACTCAGAACCATAATTGAACAAAAGTTATCAAACACAAACAGAACTAGTGCAATCTACGTACTTTTCACCTCTTTTCGCCATCCACGTGTGCCTTCCCTCTCGCCGGCCTGCTCCGCACGACACGACGCGGTGCCATTGCCAATGCCAGCCGGCGGTGGCCTGTCTGCCTGGCTGGCCGCCGTAGTACTAGTAACAGTACGGGGGTACAGCTAGCGGGGACGCCACCACTTTCACGGAACCTGGACCGACGCAACGGGAAACCGTTACGGGTGCCCCCCTCGTGTGGGCCCCGCTGCCCTTGCCGTTCTCCGTGATTGCGGGGGATGGGAGGTGGCCAACGGCCGGATACCGGGAAAAAACAGGAGAGAGAAAGAGAAAGAGACAGAAGTCGACGAGAAAACGCGTGGGGAAAGCGAGCGAGAGGCCGTGGTGTGGGGCCCGCATCGTGGTGCGCCCACCTGGACCTAGATGGACAGACCCAGGCTGGGCGTGTGGGTGAGAGCGAGAGCGAGACCTGCTGGCTCACAGCTCACTGCATAGCAAGGCTCCTTCCTCCGCGTTCGCGACAGTCATGGAGGCCGACTCGTCTGTCGCTGCACGGTCCTCCTGTGTCCTGTCTTGATTAGTATACAGTACTGTACTACTGATCTGATGATGAATCCGTATGCGGTGATGCTAGTTTATGGAGGGAGATTTGCTTGACGCTTTCTACTGACAGGATCGTAGAAGTTAGGTGGAGTGTCCATGTAGGAAGGGATCATCAGCCGACTCGGCCTAGCAAGCCCTGCTGTCTTCAAGACAAAGAAGATATTTGATGAACGGATCCGTATACTAGTTATGGAGGAAGATTTGCCTGGCGCTTTACTACACTCTACTGACAGGATCATAGCGGTGAGGTGGTGTGTCCATGGATCGATCCAAGCAATGGGAACAGCCGGAACAGAGCAAATGGTGGCGACCTGTCTGTAAAGAAGATTCCATGGACGTGGTGGCGGTGATGAGCGAGACCGCGCGCGAGATCGAGCCCAGTGGACAACGCCCGGGTGGTGAACGACACAAAGGCACCACCAAGAGGGAGGCGTCCCGCGTCTACCCGTGTCTACCACACCGAGTTTGGCCCTTGGCCTCAGGTCGGACGGAGGGGGTTGTCGCGCATTCCCTCCGATGTGGGCGTGGGGTGAGCCAGCTCCCACTGACCACTGCTGTCCCCCTCACTCAGCTCATCCATTCATTTCTGATTTTATTGTGGCCCCGGCCGGACATGTTTACTGTTGCTGTTGTAGCTGCTCCCTCCAGTCCCGGTTGGTGACAGACTGACCAGTCCATACGGAGGAGCAGTGGTAGTGCACTGTTGGCTACTGGCACGTCCTGCTCGTCCACACCACACGTACCACAGACAGCAGCATGGCAAGACGCATCCGATTCCATCAGGGAGCTATGACGATTACCAAGCGATGGGGACCGGAGCGAGAGCGATCGGGCACACGCGGCTGCGCCCTGCGCCACAAGCTCGGATCTCGCGGCGCGTGTGGATGCAGGATGCAATGCCATGCGAGCCAGGGCCCCCCCGCTCCACGGGCGTCGGGTGACGCGCGTGGTTTGTCCTCGCCGAATGAGCCCGGGGGGCAGGGCTTCGCCTAGCCTAGGCGGCGCCACCACCTCCGCTGGAGCTGGAGTGCTGTGCTGGACTGCGAGGGCATCCACCGGCCCCCGGCCGGCACAAGCACCGGCTGATGTGATAAACTGATAAGATATGCGTAGTAAAGTACTCCCACTACCTGGGGACGTCCGACGAGGCGACGACCCAGTGCAAAGTGCTTTCCTATCGTTGGTATGGTCAGTTTGTGTCGGAACAGATGCACTGTGTTGTGTTACCTGAGAATGGAAATGGAACAGCTGATGATGGCTGCATTATTAATTGGAGCTGTTTGTTTGAGTTAGATCTAGCTTATTTTTTAATATAAAACTATATTTTTTTTCATAATAATTCAGCTCAGACGAACAAATCAAATTGTCACGGGGCAGGCATGACTGCAGCGCGCACGCAACTGCGAAACCGTCTTGTGCTCTCGTGCTGATACTGACATATATCACATCTCGGCCCTGTTTAAATACCTTGTAACTTCTAATTGTAACTAATCACATCAATATTGCGGTACATGTATGGAGCATTAAATATAGACGAAATGTTTGCATGTTTGTATAGTTTGCATGTACATTATGAGACGAATCTTTTAAGCCTACTTAGACCATGATTAAACATTTATTGGAAAAGATTTCTCGCTACTACAGTGTCAAAATTTCAAATTACAAATGGATCTAAACGCAGCCCTCTTCTATCAAGTACAAGCAAATCACACTGTGATTAAAATAATCTGTGCCGACGTCGACACAACTTTCAGTGATAGGTACTATACGTACGTACAGTTAGCAAGCTTTCGGCGGCAGTCGTCGCGATGCGATATTATTTTCAAAGTTGTTCACGAATCTGGGCGTGAGAACAGCAAAGAACCGAGCTGAGAGCTCCAAGTTGGGTCGATCTGCCGTCGGTGTGGCGTTTGTACATGTAAAACTTTTCGCTGAAACACATAGACATGGGGATAGTGTCAGCCTGGAACAACGAACGCGAGACACAGCACGCCGCCGAGTTGAGTTCATACCAAACTTTTTCGGTTTGTTATTATATGTTTTTTTTTTCGAATTACACAGTATAGACACAGACGCTCACAACGTATGCACACTTACCCCTGTGAACATAGACAAGCAAACCCTATCCCTATGAGCACTTCCGAAAGACTGCGCCGGTAGATCTCGAGATTGACGAAGTCACCACAGGCGCCTCACTGTCGATAGGAACGTCGCCTACCACTGAAAGCACAACGCCGTTAAATCCTGGAATAAATCCAGGAAATGTGCGACAATTAGGATTTGAACCCTGGTGGGTAGCGTCCCACTGGACAGTCCTACCATTGGACCATAGGTCCATTCGTGTTTGTTATTATAGTTATGAACGATACGACAAGTAGGCCTCGTACTTTCCAAATTTTTTTTTCAGATTCTTCGTTATATCAAATCTTTAGACGTATTTATGAAACATTAAATATAGATAAAAAATAACTAATTATACAGTTTATCTGTACATGTCAAGACGAACTTTTAAGTCTACTTAGTCTATGATCAAATAAAAATTATAAAATAAAAGTGCTATAGTACTAGAACTCAAATTTTTTCTAAACTAAACAGCCCTCCCTAGTTTTCCAGGCTCTACGATTACTGTGATTGACTGAGGAGGTAGACTAGACGCACAACGTGTTTACTACGCCACGCGCGCGACCACGCGTATATACGACAAGGTAACATTATATTGGGCCACTAAACGCGTTGTCAGTACATATACTCTAAAGCAACGGGTGCATACGTAGGTAGGTACGACTAACGTACTGAGTACAGTATGTAGGAATATATATTGTGCCAATTAACGACTCGTACGTACGTGCTCGCTTAGCAAAACAGGTAGGAGTACACGTACGCAGTTGTGTGCGTAATCCAAGAAATCGAGGATTGCGCCCAACTTGCAAATTTCACAACACACTCTTATCCAACAGTTCAGCTCAGATGGTATTAAGATTTATGCACATGAGCTTATTCTTATCCACAGCCCTGAAAAACACTATAGCAAGAAATTTTAAAGTACTCTAATACGGATCTCAATACGAAATGAACGGTGAGAGATAAAGAGTGGACGTACAATCCGGCAAGTATTGTGTTGTTGTGATTTTCCAGTTTACGCCAGTCGCTTGCCAGCAAGTGTGCAACGCTGTTGCCAATCAAGATAGCTGGCGGCAGATATCGTCGTGCCTGGCGCGATTTGTGCTCGCACTATACTGCGCCATGCACACGGTCGTCCAGGGGCCCGCGGAGGCGGAGTGACCGAGTGAGGCTTGAGGTGTCATGTGTGTGGGTGTGGCTGCCGTGCAGTAGACGAGGGCTAGGACAAACGAGGAATTGCCGGCCGGGCCGGAGATATCCAGCGTGTGTGTGGCTGCCGTCTCCTCGTCGGCGCCGCCCGGGACACGGCTCGGTCCCGTGGCAGCCAACGTTTTCCGCTCACAGCGGCCACTTGTGTAGGAGTATTATTGCATCGTTAGTGGGCTCCTATTCTATTTCTTCTACACGATCAGGCACAGAGCCAGAATCGAAACATGTACCGAGACATGATACGGTTTGAAGTCAAACTCTCAGAATTAAAGGTCGTATACGCACCTCAGGACGCAACGCAACTTGCCGAGACATGATACTGACATTTCTATTCTCCTAGCGTCTCGATCATATACGCGTTGTAATAGAGCACTTGCATACATATGATGGCCTGTTACTTTCGAATTACCTTTATTTTCTTTGGATCCATCATTTCCCAATTTATCTGAATCTCTCCTCCGCTTCCCGTGGGAAATGGATATATTGAAAGGAGCCTTGAAACTTACTGTACAGTATTATTCATAACGGCAGCGGGTCGGGTCCGTCGATGGGCGACGCTCATATGTAACTGTACCTATATACAGGAGTACGTGCCTGTCGTTGAATATTCAAATCCGTTACCTAAATCCACACCCATATGCTTCGGGTGGGGTATGGGTGAGTGACCTATTACCCGTTAAGCATAGGGTAGGGTATGGGTATCCTCGTTTCTACCCGTAAGGCTAACTGCAGTATCGTCTTCTACCTTCCCTCTTTGTCCATGGCTGTTTTTACTGTATCACAGAAAGCACAAACCCGTGAGGAGGGAGGCCAGCTCAAGGAGTGGCTATTTCTGGCTGTGGCCACGGGAGCTGCACCTGCCGTCGCCGCCGCCGGGGGCGACGAGCGACCAGGCGTGCTGCATGCAATGTCTAGCTATGCACGTGTGCTTGTGGCCGCGGGAGCTGTGCTGCCTCGTCTTCCTCGCCCACTGTGTCTCGAGAGACTCAACTATGCCGACGCATAGCTCCTGAGTCAGCATACGGATGGGCGCCGACGACCCCGCCGCCGCGAGGGACATCGACTGAGCAAGAGGAGTAAGGCATAAATACTCACTGCTTAATTATCCACTGAATATGGGGAAATCGGGTTGGAATAAAATTAGGGAGGGGAACATGTGGGCAAAATGGTAAAATGGATAGGCTGACGTGTGTGGTTGCGTCTGCGTGCTAAAATGGTATTCTTTTGGAAACGGACGAGTGCATGTGCATGCATGGATGATGGCGTGTCCCGTCGTCACTAGCGCATCAATCATCAACACGCCAATGCAGTGCCAGGTCCGTTTCCGCGTTGCACCTTGCACGGCACGACTGACTTGGATTCCATTCACGCAGGCAGCACCAAGGTCAAGCGCGTAGGTCAGGTCAGGTCAGGATCAAGGGACTCGAGACTCGGAGGAGCCTATCACGACGGCGATGCGCGTGAGTGATCTTGGCCGGACACCACACAACGGCACAATCGTCTCGGAGGAGCTAGGGATTACCAGTAGCCATCGTGTTGTGAGCCGCAGTTCCAGTGTTCTCTCTCTACTCTTGATACAGTACTCTACTCGTAGGTCTCTGCTCTCTCTATAGCTAGGGTCAACCTCCCTCAGTCGTCTTCAAGTCCTCGACTCCATAGTCCATCAAATCAACCTACCGTTACGCTGCGCGCACACACACACAGTCCGTGAATTTCTGCGCAAACGGACAACCCGTGACTACGGTTTGGAAAAAATGCGCAATAGGCCCACCCTCTGGAAACCCAAGGTTTTCAAACCTGTGTTCATTAGTTTTAACTACTGCTAGGCATTTTCGCGAATGGACGTCAGTCCAGCTGGTTTGGTGTTCTCAGTAGCACTCTCGTGGGCAAGTTCGAGTTCGAGTCTCAGGTATTGTAATACCCCGGGTATTACGGATAATTAAATATGCCATGTCATCATGTTTAAGTTAATTAATTTGCATATGATTGTGCTTAGGACCCTAGAGTGGTTTGGGCTAATGTGATTTTGAATTAGGAATTAGAAATTCGAATTTAGGATCCGAATAAACCCTAATCTTACCCTAAAACCCTAATTCAAAATCTAGAAGGAATCTTGAGATGGCACCTAAATGAAAGTTGTAGATCTTTTAAAATGTGACAACTTTTATTTTGTAGATTTTGAAGTTCTATTATAAAAATTTGAATTTAGCTCAAATCAATGAATTGAAAAATGAATTTGAAACACCATTTCAAAAATTATATGGAATCTGACCAAACTTCCTAAATAAAAGTTGTAAAGCTCACTGAGTAGAACAACTTCTATTTTGGCTATTTTTCAAGTTGTTATGTAAAATCAAAAGTAATTTTAAAAAATACGATTTGAAATTCAAAAACCTAGTTTACCCCTTTTGCTGTAGTTTCAAAACTACTTCGAATTTGAACTTGGTTCCAAAAGCAAAGATGTTCAGAATTTCAAAATCTACAACTTTTGTTTTTGAACTTTTTCAAGTTTGTATTTGAAATCGGTCGCAATTTGGTCAAAACCGACAGCCCTATAACCCTACTGCTACAGTACTCTGCCCCTCCCCTACTCTGCTCGCACAGCGCCGGCAGCGCCCGTGCCGGCCGCGCGCGCGCGGCGGCCGTGCCGGGCGGGATCTTGCGCCCCGGTGGCCGTTGACAGGCGATACGCGTGCGCCGCGTCGTGCCGCGCCTGCTCCCCTCGCCTTTGCCCTCTAAAAGGCGACGGTCGCCCCTCCCCGTCATTTTCTCCTTTCCCGGCCACCTCCAAGCTCTCTCGGTCGCCGGCCAAATTCGCCGAGCCTCCGCCATCTCCGCCCTCTCCATCTCACAGTGTGCTAGCTGGCGTCCGTGCGCATCGTTTGCGTCCACTGGTGAGAGCCGTGGAGCTTCGTAGCCGCCGGGACGCTGTTGTCTTCCTCGCGGGCGGGCAGAGCGCCGCCGCGAGCTCCGCCGTCGTCACGAGCTAGATTGGGTGAGCTCCGGGCCTCGGTTTGGCGCGCAGCATGTTTCCCGTGACCCCTTGATCCTCATCCTGGTGTCGGTGTGTCCTCTTGTTCCCTAGGTTCGCCGGAACGCGAGGTCGCCTTCGTGCCGAGCCGCCGGGATCCGCCGCCGTCGTCAAGCCGATCCCTCCGAGCCGTCTCCGTCCTCACCGGCCTGCTAGTCAGCTTCGTGGTGAGCTCCTAGACCTCCCCAACCCCTTGGATTCCTTGCTATTGGTTCACCGTGGCTGGAACGGCTTCGCCGTGCCGCCGCTCCCGCCATGGCCGTGGAGGGCTCGTCGGTGATGTTCGAGGCTAGGCTAGAGTCGTTAGGTGGTTAGAGTGATCCTAGGGGTATGGTTGGGCCGCTCGGGTTCGTCGTTGGGGTCGCCGGCGGCGAGCGCCGTCGCGGCCGTGCGCGTGCGCGTGCGCGTGCGCGCACCGGGGGCCGGCCGGAGGAAGGGGACGACCCTGACCGGCCGGACCCGCCTGTCAGCGTCAGCGGGCGCGGGCGTGGGCCGCGCGCGCGGGTGGACGCGCGGGAGCGCTCGCGGGCCGCGGCTGGGCCGGCCTGGCCAGCTGGGCCGCCTCGGTCGTTTGGGCCGCCTTCTTTATTTCCAGCGAATTTTTCAAATGCTTTTCTTATTTATATTTGTATGAATAGTGCTGATACTTGTTATTTTCATATGAATAAATCTGTTGGTTCAAAAATTTTGAAAATATTTGTGTATGCTCTCTGTAACATGTAGTATTTGTTAAAAATATGAAATGTGGTTCCCCAGTACATTTTTCCTGGTAAATAAATCAGTAGATTAATTGATATTAGCAAGTTTGTGCATTTTTAATTAATTCTCTGTAAATCCAAAAATCATGAAATTAATTGTGGCTCTGTTTCTGGATAAAATCTATCTGTTGGTAAAATTTGGGCACATTTGAACTAGTTTGGTCAGATAGTAAATATATGTTAATTAGGGAAAAATAAATAAAATGGATAGGAGAAATGGATTTAGGTTTGTTGTGTGGCTTTTGGGTTGAATGAAGACCAAGGGTCTTTCACTATGTGATCCTTGGCAAACTTGATAACCTAGTACCTTGTAGTAGTCATAAAGCTGTGCAGCGGCTTTCTATGACTGTAAAATAGGTTTTAAAGTAAAACGCCGATTTACTTTTTGAGATCTCGTTTACGGCTTCTCCGTGAAGGAAAGTTGTACTCAAGATATTGATATTTGATTATCGCATTTCTATTTATGTATTGCATCATGTTAAGCATGCATCATTGCACACGTGTAGTGACCGGGAACGACGAAGTGAAGGTCGAGGCCACTGCGGGAGAGGTCAATCCGGAGGCGATCCAGGGTTTCGACATCTGCGGGACTGATCCCGATCCCACCCTCTTCTCGATCCAAGGCAAGCCCCGGTGCATTAACCCTCTATTGTGAAATTCCTTATAATTCGAGTTAACTTATTGCATTAGGTTGATAGGAGTTGATTGAAACCTATCCAGATGCATTGTCCCAAATAATAACCCTGAAAACCTGATTTAAATAAAAAGTTTGAAAAATGCTTAGTCATGCTTAATGAACTTAGCTTTGCAAAAAGAAAAACTATTTTCTGTGCTATGATTATGTTATGATTGGTGAAAAACTTGTTATCCGTTGGTTGATGTGTATTCGGGTTAGAGTCCCGATGCACGATCGCCTTCGGAATAGTTTGGAACTGGTCGGTATCACCAGAAATGTGTTTCGCCGGGTGTTGTGCTCCTGGGACGGCGTTTCCCATGACTTGGTACCCGGCAGGCACGAACCAAAATAAAAGTAGGGACCGCTCGTTGTCGGAGTGCTGGATCGAGATGAACAGCCTAGCCACATACCAATGTGGAAAGCCTAGAGTTCGGTAGCGCTATTGCTGGAACCGACAACCACGCACTGGGAGTGGAGAGATGGCGAGAGTAGCTTGTACCCACGTGGCCGGCGTGCCTGGAGACGAGTGGTGTACTGTGCTCTCGGGTGGCGCAGGACCGGTTCCGGGATAGCAAAGCCGTAACGACGGGTTGGTATATGTATGCCGGCGTGCTGCATATGCAGTGTGGTTAGAATCCCCAGCTGGGTTTATTTCTGGATTCGAATCGACGTGCTCCTCGGTTAATGGAGACTCAATCCACTTTCCTACCCCGAGAAGTGGTTCTCAACTAGGTCAACTGATTGAATGAAGGAAATGGATGAATGATGATGGTTGAGGTTGATTATTAGAACTATGGATACAATTATAATATCAATAAAATAAAATATTGCTTAGTAATGCTTTTCCGCAAATTCTTATCCTCTGCTAGCCCTACCTATGACCTGCATTCCTGAGTCTCATTTTACACCCTTAGTCGGGTAAGTCTTGCGGAGTACCCCAAGTACTCAGGGTTTGTAACCCATGCTGCAGGTGAACCGCCATCGGAGGTCTGCCTTGCTCCGTGCTGCATGACCATCATCCAGGAGGGCAGTGAGGAAGAGTAAAGTGGGACCCGTGGGCAGGGTCCAAGTTATCATATTCATAATGTTGTATAATTATTCAACTGCTACCGCCACTATCTATGGTTTGTAATAATAGTACTTAAATTCTATTTGGAACAACTGGTTTGTAAACTTAAGTTATGTAATATTCCGCTTCTGTACTCTGATGTAATTTATTATGAAATGTTGTAATCCTGTGATGATTCTGCAATGGTGATCCTGCGGAGTTTAGGGCGCTGATGTAGCCCGACAGATCTGCCTAGATCATTTGGGACACGGGCCCGGCTGTCAGAAGTCATTAGTGACAATGACAGGCGCCTGTGGGCCAGGTGATTTAGCCGGTTCTGTTACAGTTGGTACCAGAGCATTACCTTGCTAATCATTACGGATTACTTTTCGAAAACTTCAAAAGGTTTTGGATTATAAAACTTAATATGTTATTTTGGGTCCAAATTGCTTCTATTCTTGACTTATTCCGTAGTATTAATTTAACCTATATTTAATATTATGTGGCTATAGTAGCATGAGGAATAATGCTATTATTATTAGCCCTATGTTAAAAGTTTATTTATTTATGTATGTGTTTACTTGCATAATTTAAAATTCGTAAGTACGTGCATGCATCATGTTAATCACACATTAAATAACTTCCTCCTTAAAAGTGGGTTTTTGGGATAAGTTACCAAACCTATTCTTGCTAACCCGTATTACTTATAAATCCACTTACCTTCTCCAGATGGCCCGTTGCAAGCTCACCGCCAGGAAGATGACAGGACCGCGTGGTGTTCCGCACCACCAGTTGGCGCCACGTACCGGGGAGGGCGAGGCTTCTGGGAGTCGCTCACCCCGTCGCAGCAGTGAGGAGTTGGAGGCCGAGGTTGCGAGACTTCGGGAGTTGGTCGGGCAGTGGGAGGAGGAGTATGAGGTTGCTCGCCGCAACCACTACCAGGACGTGAGGACCAACCGTGACCTGCGTCGGGAGGTCGACCGCCTGACACAGCAGCGGGATGAGGCTTGGGAGCGCGAGGATGCGATCGTCGACAGGATGCTGGAGGCGGAGCAGCGTACCGCGCAGCTTGAGGCGGACAACATCGCCTTGCAGGAGGAGGTGCACCAGCTCAACGATCAGCTCTACCCTATCCCGGCACCTGACGAGGAGGATCCAGAGTTTGGAGTTGTCCTTGGTGAGGATGAGGACATGGAGGACGTTGACGAGGAGGTTGAGCCTCTCGAGGTCGAGGAGGCAGACTCTGAGGAGGACTCCGAGGAGAGTGACGAGGACTCCGAGGAGAGTGACGAGGACTCCGAGGAGAGTGACGAGGACATCGAGGAGGACCTCGAGGACAGTGACGCTTCTGGCGCGTCGGAGATCGACGAGGACTAGGCCAGTGTGGCCTAGAGTTGTCAGCTAGTCTCTCTTTTGTCTATCTTAGGTGCTTGTCTAGAAAACCTTAGTTATGGGTTGTGGCTTTGCCTGGGTGCAAGCCTTATTGTATGAACTTGGTATTGTATTATTTCTGTGTGTGCTACTATGTTCCACCTATGTAATATAAGTCCTAAGTGGTTTGCTTGCCAACAGATGGGAGACAACTCTGCTCATGGGACCGGTGCTCCCCAAGCACCACCACTTCCGAACACTCTGGCAGAGGCTATCACCGCGCTTACCAACGTCGCAACCATGTTAGCTCAGAGTCAGCAAGACCGTGGTGGACGTCGTGGTCGCCGCGACAATGAAGAGACCACCTATGTTGACTTCACTGACACTCGCCCACCTGTGTTCACCAAGGCAGACGAACCTCTGGAAGCAGATGATTGGCTCCGCACTATGGAGCAGAAGTTCAGTTTGATCCGCTGTACTGAGATACAGAAGCCCCTGTTTGCAGCTCAGCAGCTCCGTGGTCCTGCGACCACTTGGTATGCCAACCTGTTGGCTGCACAGGATGATGGACATCAACTCACCTGGCAAGAGTTTCGCGAGGCGTTCCGTGCTCATTACATCCCTGCGGGTGTGATGAGGCTGAAACTAGACCAGTTCCTAGCACTAAAGCAGAATGAATCCACTGTCACTCAGTACCTGGGGCAGTTCAATCACCTGGCACAATATGCACCCGAGCACACCAATACCGATGAGAAGAAGAAGGCCTGTTTCATCAGAGGTCTCAACTACAAGATTCAGCGCAGCTTGTCCAATAACCTGAAGTGTACTTTCCATGAGGCTGTTGATTGTGCCTTAGCTTTTGAAGAAAGCAACCGTCAACTTCAGGAGGAGAAGAAGAAAAACAAGAGGCCTGCATTCTCTGGCAGTCAGAAACGCCAGAAGATCATCTATCACCCCACTCACCAAAATCGTCCATCCTACCCCCAACAGCAAGTGGTTGTGCGCACCGCCGCCACCTCCCACACTTCAAACCAGCAAAATGCCACTCAGCCGAATGCCCCTGGCGTTCGCGTTACTACTCCTCAAACCACCTACAATCATCCTTGCTACAACTGTGGCAAGATGGGACATTGGGCACGTAACTGTCCTTTTCCCAAGAGGTACGACCAGAATGCACCAGGTGGTCAACAACAGCAACATCAGCAGCAGCAGCAGGGTCAGCATCGTGGTCATCAGCAGCATGCTCAGAAGGGCAAGATCGTCAAGAAAGCAGGTCAGGTCTATTATACACAAGTGGATGATATCCCTGCGGGAGAGCCCGTCATGATGGGTAGGTTCCCTGTTGCCAGTCACCCTGCACTTACGCTTTTCGATTCTGGTGCATCACATTCATTCATCAACCGTACATTTGTGGTTAAGCATGAAATACCTATTGGGGAGATAAAGGAAGATTTCCTTATACATTCGCCCGGGGGGCGTATGTCTACTAAAGAGGTAGTTCAGGGAGTGCCAATAGAGTTGGGAGGGCATAAGTTCCCTACTACTATGATAGTGCTAAAAGATCAGGATATAGATGTGATATTAGGTATGAATTGGATGTCTCAGCACAAGGTCTTGATTGATGTGTTGAATAGAACCGTAAGGGTGAACATACCTAATAGTCAAACTCAGCTTCTCATCCAACTTCCCCTACCAGTAAGAAAGGTGGAGAAATCCGTGCAAAGGCTGTGTGCTACCTCAGTAGAAGAAGTGATGAAGATTCCTGTGGTCTGTGAATTCCCAGACGTGTTTCCTGATGAATTGCCTGGTTTGCCACCTGATCGGGATGTTGAATTTGCCATTGAGCTTAAGCCTGGAACAGCTCCTATCTCTCGTAGAGCTTATAGGATGCCTCCCAAGGAATTGGCGGAGCTTAAAGTGCAGCTACAAGATTTGCTTGATAAGGGTTTCATCAGACCTAGCTCATCTCCTTGGGGTTGCCCTGCCATCTTTGTCAAGAAGAAGGACAAATCCCTTCGACTCTGTATCGACTATCGTCCGCTCAACGAGGTTACTGTCAAAAACAAATATCCGTTGCCTCGTATTGACCTACTCTTTGACCAACTGGCTGGAGCTAAGGTGTTTTCCAAAATTGACCTTAGGTCTGGCTACCACCAAATCAAAATCCGTCCCGAAGACATTCCAAAGACAGCTTTCACCACTAGATATGGCCTATATGAGTACCTAGTCATGTCTTTCGGCTTAACCAACGCACCTGCCTACTTCATGTATCTCATGAATTCCGTCTTCATGCCCGAGCTCGACAAATTCGTTGTCGTGTTCATCGATGATATCCTTATCTATTCCAAAACACCTGAAGAACATGCCAACCACCTTCGTATTGTCCTAACTCGCTTGAGAGAGCACCAGCTTTATGCAAAGTTCAGCAAGTGTGAGTTCTGGTTAAATAAAGTTCCTTTTCTCGGACATATTCTCTCCGCTGAGGGAGTATCTGTTGATCCAAGTAAGGTAGAGGAAATCCTAAATTGGAAGCCGCCAACCACTGTTCATCAAGTTCGCAGTTTTATGGGTATGGCGGGATACTACCGCCGTTTCATCCCTGACTTCTCAAGAATAGCCAAACCAATCACCAACTTACTGAAGAATCAAGTCAAGTTTGTGTGGTCGTCAGAGTGTGAGACAGCATTCCAAACCTTGAAGAAGTGTTTGACCACTGCACCAGTCCTAGCTCAGCCGGATATCGAGAAGCCATTCGATGTGTATTGTGATGCGTCGGGTACTGGCCTTGGTTGTGTTTTGATGCAAGAAGGCAGAGTTATTGCATATGCTTCACGACAACTCCGACCCCATGAAGAAAACTATCCCACTCATGATCTTGAATTGGCAGCTGTGGTTCATGCATTGAAGATCTGGCGTCACTATTTGCTAGGCAGCACATGCAATGTGTACACTGACCATAAAAGCTTGAAGTACATCTTCACCCAAGAAGAGCTGAATATGAGGCAGCGAAGATGGCTAGAGTTGATTAAAGACTATGATATTGAAGTACACTACCATCCGGGCAAAGCTAATGTGGTTGCTGATGCGCTTAGTCGGAAGGCTCATTGCAACTGTTTGACTGTGAGGCCTTACAATCTGTCGTTGTGCTGTGAGTTAGAAAAGTTGGGCATAGAAATAGTTCCACAGGGCAGTCTGGCTAACATCAGTATTGAAACTTCCATCCGTGATGAGATCGTGACCGCTCAGAAAGGAAGCAAGGGCATTAAGCATATCAAAGAAAAAGTCCAAGCAGGAAAAGCAGATTGTTTCAGGATTGATGATGAAGGCATCGTGTGGTTCAAGAATCGTTTGGTAGTCCCAAAAGTCCCAGAGCTACGTCGCAAAATTCTTGATGAAGCGCATCTTACAAGGTACTCTATCCACCCAGGAAGCAACAAGATGTACCAGGATTTGAAACAGAAATTCTGGTGGACTAAGATGAAAATAGAAATTGCACAGTATGTGTCAAGATGTGATACCTGTCAGAAGGTTAAAGCTGTACACATGAAGCCTGGTGGAGAGCTACAACCGTTACCGGTTCCTGCATGGAAATGGGAAGACATTAGTATGGATTTCGTCGTGGGATTGCCCAGGACATCTAGGGGATTTAACTCGATCTGGGTCATTGTGGATCGTCTCACGAAGCAAGCCCATTTCATGCCAGTTAAAGATACCTACACTGCGGTTACTTATGCCAAGATGTATATAGAACACATGATGAGACTTCATGGGGTGCCGAAGACAATTGTCTCTGATCGAGGTACTCAGTTTGTATCCAAGTTTTGGAGATCCTTCCATGAATCGTTGGGTACTAAACTTCTGCACAGTACGGCCTATCATCCGCAGACTGACGGACAAACAGAAAGAATTAATCAAGTGCTTGAGGATATGTTGAGAGCCTGTGCACTGAATTACCCCGACAAGTGGGACGAGTGCTTGGCATTGGCCGAATTCTCGTACAACAACAGTTACCAAGAAAGCATCAAGATGGCTCCGTTCGAGGCAGTGTACGGCCGCAGATGTCGTACTCCGTTAAATTGGTCCGAACCCGGTGAAAGATGGTTTTATGGAGTTGACCTAGTCAATGAAGCTGAAGAGAAAGTTCGAGTAATACAAGAGAATCTAAAAGTGGCTCAGTCTCGGCAGAAAAGCTATGCCGATCAGCGGCGTAGACCCCTAGCATTCAAGGTTGGAGACTATGTATACTTGAAGGTTTCACCTATGAAAGGAGTCAATCGCTTTGGAGTCAGAGGTAAGTTAGCCCCGCGCTACATTGGACCATTCTTAATCACCGAGCGTGTGGGAAAAGTTGCCTATCGGTTGCAGTTACCAGATAACCTGTCAGAGGTACACAATGTGTTTCACGTATCCCAGCTGAAGAAGTGTTTGCGAGTTCCCGACCAAGTGACTGATGTAGAAGGTGTGGTACTGGAGCCCGAACTGACATATTCAGAATACCCAGTACGGGTCTTGGATATCAAGGACCGTGTTACCAGGAGAAGAACCACCAGGTGGTACAAGATCCAATGGGACCAACATTCCGAAGATGAAGCTACCTGGGAATCCGAGGACTATCTCGCAGAAAACTTTCCGGAATTCTTTGCCACCTTATGAATGTAATGGTCTGACTAGTATCTTCTGTATCAAAAACCCTTCTACTTATTTTGTGAGCTCGTGTAAAATATTTTGTCCCATGTATTTTCTTTTCCATTACTTTGTTTCAGTTTCTAGAATAGCTAATCTCGGGACGAGATTTCTTTTAGGGGGGAAGGCTGTAATACCCCGGGTATTACGGATAATTAAATATGCCATGTCATCATGTTTAAGTTAATTAATTTGCATATGATTGTGCTTAGGACCCTAGAGTGGTTTGGGCTAATGTGATTTTGAATTAGGAATTAGAAATTCGAATTTAGGATCCGAATAAACCCTAATCTTACCCTAAAACCCTAATTCAAAATCTAGAAGGAATCTTGAGATGGCACCTAAATGAAAGTTGTAGATCTTTTAAAATGTGACAACTTTTATTTTTGTAGATTTTGAAGTTCTATTATAAAAATTTGAATTTAGCTCAAATCAATGAATTGAAAAATGAATTTGAAACACCATTTCAAAAATTATATGGAATCTGACCAAACTTCCTAAATAAAAGTTGTAAAGCTCACTGAGTAGAACAACTTCTATTTTGGCTATTTTTCAAGTTGTTATGTAAAATCAAAAGTAATTTTAAAAAATACGATTTGAAATTCAAAAACCTAGTTTACCCCTTTTGCTGTAGTTTCAAAACTACTTCGAATTTGAACTTGGTTCCAAAAGCAAAGATGTTCAGAATTTCAAAATCTACAACTTTTGTTTTTGAACTTTTTCAAGTTTGTATTTGAAATCGGTCGCAATTTGGTCAAAACCGACAGCCCTATAACCCTACTGCTACAGTACTCTGCCCCTCCCCTACTCTGCTCGCACAGCGCCGGCAGCGCCCGTGCCGGCCGCGCGCGCGCGGCGGCCGTGCCGGGCGGGATCTTGCGCCCCGGTGGCCGTTGACAGGCGATACGCGTGCGCCGCGTCGTGCCGCGCCTGCTCCCCTCGCCTTTGCCCTCTAAAAGGCGACGGTCGCCCCTCCCCGTCATTTTCTCCTTTCCCGGCCACCTCCAAGCTCTCTCGGTCGCCGGCCAAATTCGCCGAGCCTCCGCCATCTCCGCCCTCTCCATCTCACAGTGTGCTAGCTGGCGTCCGTGCGCATCGTTTGCGTCCACTGGTGAGAGCCGTGGAGCTTCGTAGCCGCCGGGACGCTGTTGTCTTCCTCGCGGGCGGGCAGAGCGCCGCCGCGAGCTCCGCCGTCGTCACGAGCTAGATTGGGTGAGCTCCGGGCCTCGGTTTGGCGCGCAGCATGTTTCCCGTGACCCCTTGATCCTCATCCTGGTGTCGGTGTGTCCTCTTGTTCCCTAGGTTCGCCGGAACGCGAGGTCGCCTTCGTGCCGAGCCGCCGGGATCCGCCGCCGTCGTCAAGCCGATCCCTCCGAGCCGTCTCCGTCCTCACCGGCCTGCTAGTCAGCTTCGTGGTGAGCTCCTAGACCTCCCCAACCCCTTGGATTCCTTGCTATTGGTTCACCGTGGCTGGAACGGCTTCGCCGTGCCGCCGCTCCCGCCATGGCCGTGGAGGGCTCGTCGGTGATGTTCGAGGCTAGGCTAGAGTCGTTAGGTGGTTAGAGTGATCCTAGGGGTATGGTTGGGCCGCTCGGGTTCGTCGTTGGGGTCGCCGGCGGCGAGCGCCGTCGCGGCCGTGCGCGTGCGCGTGCGCGTGCGCGCACCGGGGGCCGGCCGGAGGAAGGGGACGACCCTGACCGGCCGGACCCGCCTGTCAGCGTCAGCGGGCGCGGGCGTGGGCCGCGCGCGCGGGTGGACGCGCGGGAGCGCTCGCGGGCCGCGGCTGGGCCGGCCTGGCCAGCTGGGCCGCCTCGGTCGTTTGGGCCGCCTTCTTTATTTCCAGCGAATTTTTCAAATGCTTTTCTTATTTATATTTGTATGAATAGTGCTGATACTTGTTATTTTCATATGAATAAATCTGTTGGTTCAAAAATTTTGAAAATATTTGTGTATGCTCTCTGTAACATGTAGTATTTGTTAAAAATATGAAATGTGGTTCCCCAGTACATTTTTCCTGGTAAATAAATCAGTAGATTAATTGATATTAGCAAGTTTGTGCATTTTTAATTAATTCTCTGTAAATCCAAAAATCATGAAATTAATTGTGGCTCTGTTTCTGGATAAAATCTATCTGTTGGTAAAATTTGGGCACATTTGAACTAGTTTGGTCAGATAGTAAATATATGTTAATTAGGGAAAAATAAATAAAATGGATAGGAGAAATGGATTTAGGTTTGTTGTGTGGCTTTTGGGTTGAATGAAGACCAAGGGTCTTTCACTATGTGATCCTTGGCAAACTTGATAACCTAGTACCTTGTAGTAGTCATAAAGCTGTGCAGCGGCTTTCTATGACTGTAAAATAGGTTTTAAAGTAAAACGCCGATTTACTTTTTGAGATCTCGTTTACGGCTTCTCCGTGAAGGAAAGTTGTACTCAAGATATTGATATTTGATTATCGCATTTCTATTTATGTATTGCATCATGTTAAGCATGCATCATTGCACACGTGTAGTGACCGGGAACGACGAAGTGAAGGTCGAGGCCACTGCGGGAGAGGTCAATCCGGAGGCGATCCAGGGTTTCGACATCTGCGGGACTGATCCCGATCCCACCCTCTTCTCGATCCAAGGCAAGCCCCGGTGCATTAACCCTCTATTGTGAAATTCCTTATAATTCGAGTTAACTTATTGCATTAGGTTGATAGGAGTTGATTGAAACCTATCCAGATGCATTGTCCCAAATAATAACCCTGAAAACCTGATTTAAATAAAAAGTTTGAAAAATGCTTAGTCATGCTTAATGAACTTAGCTTTGCAAAAAGAAAAACTATTTTCTGTGCTATGATTATGTTATGATTGGTGAAAAACTTGTTATCCGTTGGTTGATGTGTATTCGGGTTAGAGTCCCGATGCACGATCGCCTTCGGAATAGTTTGGAACTGGTCGGTATCACCAGAAATGTGTTTCGCCGGGTGTTGTGCTCCTGGGACGGCGTTTCCCATGACTTGGTACCCGGCAGGCACGAACCAAAATAAAAGTAGGGACCGCTCGTTGTCGGAGTGCTGGATCGAGATGAACAGCCTAGCCACATACCAATGTGGAAAGCCTAGAGTTCGGTAGCGCTATTGCTGGAACCGACAACCACGCACTGGGAGTGGAGAGATGGCGAGAGTAGCTTGTACCCACGTGGCCGGCGTGCCTGGAGACGAGTGGTGTACTGTGCTCTCGGGTGGCGCAGGACCGGTTCCGGGATAGCAAAGCCGTAACGACGGGTTGGTATATGTATGCCGGCGTGCTGCATATGCAGTGTGGTTAGAATCCCCAGCTGGGTTTATTTCTGGATTCGAATCGACGTGCTCCTCGGTTAATGGAGACTCAATCCACTTTCCTACCCCGAGAAGTGGTTCTCAACTAGGTCAACTGATTGAATGAAGGAAATGGATGAATGATGATGGTTGAGGTTGATTATTAGAACTATGGATACAATTATAATATCAATAAAATAAAATATTGCTTAGTAATGCTTTTCCGCAAATTCTTATCCTCTGCTAGCCCTACCTATGACCTGCATTCCTGAGTCTCATTTTACACCCTTAGTCGGGTAAGTCTTGCGGAGTACCCCAAGTACTCAGGGTTTGTAACCCATGCTGCAGGTGAACCGCCATCGGAGGTCTGCCTTGCTCCGTGCTGCATGACCATCATCCAGGAGGGCAGTGAGGAAGAGTAAAGTGGGACCCGTGGGCAGGGTCCAAGTTATCATATTCATAATGTTGTATAATTATTCAACTGCTACCGCCACTATCTATGGTTTGTAATAATAGTACTTAAATTCTATTTGGAACAACTGGTTTGTAAACTTAAGTTATGTAATATTCCGCTTCTGTACTCTGATGTAATTTATTATGAAATGTTGTAATCCTGTGATGATTCTGCAATGGTGATCCTGCGGAGTTTAGGGCGCTGATGTAGCCCGACAGATCTGCCTAGATCATTTGGGACACGGGCCCGGCTGTCAGAAGTCATTAGTGACAATGACAGGCGCCTGTGGGCCAGGTGATTTAGCCGGTTCTGTTACAGTCTTCACACGTTGTTTTTTAGAAAATTTTCCCGTGCGAGTAAAAAAACCTCCCCCTTTGCACCATATTCAATGTAAATGTTACAATGCGCTGAGTTCAGGGATTTTCTCGATATACTCTTGACCTATTCTTTTGACTAAAAATAAGCGCTGATTTGTTCTGAGAGAAAAATATTTTTTCGTGGTTAAAAATAAGTGCCGATTAGTCAAAAGAACGGGCTGTCGAAATACTCCTTCCGTCCCAAAATAATTGTCGTTTTTGACTTTTTGAAATTGATGTTTGACCATTCATCTTATTCAAAAAATTTACGAAAATATAAAAATAAACAAATCAAGACTAAAGTACTTCTAATAATGAATCATTTCATAATAAAATAAATAATTTTTTTTATAAATTTTTTGAATAAGACGAATGATCAAAAGAAGATAGTCAAAATCTTAAAACGACACTTATTTTGGAACGGAGGGAGTAGTTGAGACTGTCTAGTCAGCGTGGTTTGAATTTTTTTAACTAGTGCTAAAATATTTCTTCCCGGGCGACCCGTTCAGCCAGGCTGACGAGCAACTGTGCCTCGTAGTGCTCCACCGAAGAGTAGCTGTAGAATCTACAGAGTGCAGAGACAATGGGATCGGTTGCCGTTCCGGTGAGGAGGTGACCGGTCACAGCGAGCCGTTGCCCCGTTGCCCCGGACGGACCCCCGGGTGCATCCACATCCAAATCCACTCATCAGTGGCTGCAATGCAAGCAGCACATCGATGGTGCGTCCTCCTGAAGCGCTGGCCAGCCACTTCAAGTCTTCAACTAGTCTGTGGAGTGACGGAGACGATGTAGACGCTTCCACTGCTTTCATTTCATTCCCAACTCATAATAATCGATCGATCCATCGATCGGTGCATCCTCTCTCGTGCTCCAGTGGATTTTGTACCGCAGATTCCATGTTTTGGTTTTCAAATCGTAGTTAAAATTGCAGCGACTTTCGTTTCTGGTACCGGCTGTCCTCCCCGATATTTCTTTGTGTCGTCACAGCCGGTACGCCTAACTGCAATCCGATATTATTATTATTATTCCGATCCGCCCTGCCCTAGGCAAGCTGCCGCCTTCACCATCGATGCGAGCGAACTCGTGGGCTGCACCGCGCCGTCCTGCACAGTGCACACGCACGCCATGTGGTGCCACAATAATAGCCGTGTTGAGCTGTTAATTAGTACAGTGTTGACACTGTGCTCGGATCGAATCGACCTCACCGCGCCGGCCGCCGCCTGAACCACCACGGCCTCCAGTTCCCTCCCGTCTCGTGTGCCCACCTGGTTCACACAACTCAAACACACAGCAAGCACAAATTCATGTGAACCATAAGTAGGAGTAGCTAGATTAGAACAAATCTCTACTACGAGGCTTGCTACGAGCCACTGCAAACAATATAGTACTACTAGATGATAAATACTCATGTATAGATCGATCGATACATTGCGGCATTGAATGGCTAGCTACATGCCCGGCTTCAGTTCAATGAATTAACTACAACCCTGATCCAAGGATATATGACGGCTCAACAATTGACACTCTTGGCCATTTGGCCCCCTACCGATACCGATGGATTCCACTTTCGGCCGTCTAGCTAATGACTCCATGCATCTTTCTCAAGGACAAATCTCCCTCTCGTTTGTCCAAAGAATTATATGGAAGCTCATCAGAAGCAAAGTGTCGTACGTCCCAGGTCTGCTGATGGACTGACCGTTCGTTTTTGTCAAAAGATGAGCGAGAGTACGTACTAGTAGCTACTACAAGTACTACTAGGCCGGCATGTAACACGACTACGGCAGCCGCAAATTCCTTCCTCTCGGTGTACGGCGCATGTTGACCGGACCTGTGGGAAAGATTCGATCCGCCGGCGGTCGGGGCGGCGCGCGTGTTCACATCATAGCAACGGAGCCAAGCCGATGCACGGCCAAATGCTTTTGGGACGTCTCTCTCTTTTATCTCCTTTGCCAGCTGAGAATATACTTCATCATCACGAGGGAGAAGAATCCCTATCGTGTACTAGGAGTAACCTCTCTTTTCTAGTCTGCAAAAACTAGGATCAGTATGCTCTCATTCTGGAACCTGAGGCCTAGTTCGCTTATGTGAAAAGAAACACTGATTCGACTATGCTGTTTTATTTTGACTATATTGCTGAAAAGTTTTTCTTGAGAAACAGGAAAGTTATTGCAATGAAAAAGACAGTAGTAGCCTCCTAATATAATGAATGGTTCACACAGGGCCACTCAGCCCACTCAGCCCAGCCTGAGATCAGTTGTTCATCCCTGGATTTATTTTGGCCTGCAGCTGCAGGGGGCGGGATGGGCCTCCATGATGGATTCTGGAATTCAGCTCACAGCCCATTAGAGCCTCGCCACACGCCACTGCTGCTGCATCTTCTTTTGTCCTTTCACCAGCTATCTGTCCCGTGACAAGTGACGGCAAGCTACCTAGTACTGTACTCCTCCTACATACGGCGGTAGTCCAAAGGGAAAGAAGACGTGTCACGAGTGCAGGGAGGGCAAGGTTCCTCGAAACGAAACAGCACCAAGTTGCGTAGTACAGTACGTACAAACAACCAAAGGCCCCGTCTTGCGCGTAAATAGTGGCATTCAGTTTTCAGATGTACGTGCGAACGTGCAGCTGTGAACGTACGATTCGCATCATGCCATCATCGCATGGTCAGTACCACAAGTCGCGCGCAGCAGGACGTAGACATACTCTGGCTCGATCGGTGTGGCGCTGACCACCGCACCGGAGCGACCGTCCTGAGCGATGAGGGAGGATGACCCTGCAATTGGAGCAGTTGGGCGATGCAAAGATATCCATCATCCGCTTAAACTGCTGGAGGAGGAGGTGGCCGGAGTGAGTGTTCTGACGAGCGGTAGTGAGGACTGACGAGGACGAGGAGGCGGAGGGTGCACATCCAGCGAAGCGGTGCGGGCGTGCCTGATAAACTCCTGATCGAGAATCTCATCAATGATCATCAAAATCATGTCTGTAGGAAAAAAAGCTTACTGCCTAGCACGTTTCGTCACCGGTGCAGGAGGCATGAGTGTACGGGATTATTTCGACCAGCTAATGGCATTCGGCCAACGCTTGCTAGTGGTGATTTCGCTTTTAGCATCGACTCCTGCAAACAAAACGGAACTCACTAGTTGTATTACTAGTTGTTCTTGCGTAACAATTGAATCCTATTATTACAGAGAATAAGGACTCTGGTCCGCATGCCAACAGCTGACATTCTGAGAAATATGTGCTGCTTCTTATTTTCGAACTCTGGTAAGCAGCCAACGAGAAGAGAAACTGGAGTATGGAACTCAGGAAGAGGAATTGCTTGAAACCACTGCAGCTTCTGACAATCATAAGGCCTGCCAATAAAATAAAGTCAGGAGTCAATCTTTGTTTCATTCAAATGATATAAGAAATGATGCATATAGTTTTTTACTTTTGTTTTCAATCAAAGTCTGGCTTCAGTCTTCTCTCTGGGGAAAAAACAACGACACACAGGCTCTTGACTATGCGGCAATGCGCTCACGGGAGAATTTGTAATTTTGAATGGTTGGGTGTATAGCTTACGAACAGACCAAACGTATGTTCATGGGATAAAAAAAAAGCATGAATTATATGTGTATTTATCGTAGGTGGACAGTGCAGAAGGGAAAGGAGTCCTCCCGCAAAGACTATTATTTGTGGTTGCTCTAATTATACCGGTGAAAAAAAAAATACCTTAGCAGAGGTAGTCTGACCACGTAACACTTTCTTCTGCTGCAGTTCTTTGATTATAAAAAAGCACCTTTCTGATGTGTCTAATACACATAAGGTCGTCTTTGCATTCATTTGGTTCTCCCTTCTGCTGTAGCTTCACTCCGAGCTCTTCTGATGCCTCAAACAGATTTAGTAACTCAAGGTTTGTCAGGTGTTCAATACCTTGAGGAAGAAACTTCAGTTCAGGACAGGTTCGTAACATGAGCTCAGCAAGGCTTGGCATTGCACCCTCTTCTATTTGAACTCGGTTGAGCTGCGGTGCGTACCATATAAATAGAACATGGAGTTTTGGAAAACACCCTGTAGTGAAGTGCAGCTTCTTCCCAACGAAAGCCTTTACAAGCGTAAGAGCACATAAACCACGAAGCACCAACAGACTGGAAAATGATTCCTCATCAATATTGGAGAATGATAAGTACAACCTTGTGAGGCTACTCAGGTGAGACCAAGATGACAGAACCTGAGGCAATGATGTTTTCTCCAGCTGCCCTTCTAATTCAAGGTAAGAAATTGTTGGGGCTAAATGAAGTCCCTCTAGCTGCAACACTTCGCTTTCCCCTAGAGCTGAAATGATTAGATGAACAAGATGGCTCATTTTGTCGATAGCATTTCTTAAGTTACCAGAATGTTCACTTCTCACATTGCAGACACTGAATGTTCTTAATTCTGTCAAATCCCCAACCTCACGCAGAATTTCTGAACTGGCCTCCACAGTTTGCAAAGCCTGCAGTGACGTCAAGTGCCTTATGCCACTAGGCATCTTTACACTACTGGCAGGTTTATATTCTCCTTCTTGATAAAATTGGCATGCATAAAGGTATCTCAGCTTCCTAAGTTTTACAATGCTGTTTGGCAAGTGCGACAGTTGAGCATTTAAAGCATCCAATACTTCCAAGTTTTGCAGCCTTCCTATTGTTTGAGGTAGACTTTCAATAGCAGTATTTCGAAGGCCCAAATATCGCAGATTAAACAAGTTGAATACCTCGCAAGGCAACATTTTGATACAGGCACCTTGCAGATCCAACGTTGTCAATAGATACGAAGATGCTAGAATGGGCCGTAGCAAATCAATATCGATATACCTCTCAAAAAAATGAATAGAACGGATATGTGATGCATTTGATGGGATAATCTGGTCGAGGTTTCTACTTTGGATTGATACACGACGTATCTGGCTGATAGAAAATTCTTGTGAGCCATCATACGCTTTACCAAAGCATTCTTCCTCTGCTTTGTTAAGCGCAACAAAACGTATGACATCATGCATACGACACCTTCTTAATCGCCCAGTTTGATTCCTATCCACTACCTGTAGTAGGCTTCGATTCACAAGCTCGATCAAGTACTCATGTGCCACTTCCTCCAATGTTTTGTTCCCCTTCTTCTTGATGAACCCAGCGGTAATCCAATGCCTCATTACTGTCTTTCTCTTGATGAGAAAATCTTCTGGAAATAATGCACAGTGTAAGAAACAATTTTTCAAATCATACGGAAGGTCCTCCAAGCTGACCTTTACAATTGTCTCTACACGGGGCATTATTTTTTTCACCAACTGCAACTCTAAGTCATCATATGTTTTTTTCCATTCGGCATAAGTTTGTCCTCTCCCAGATAGTAGGCTGCTTATGCATGCTATAGCAATAGGCAACCCTTGACACTTGTCGACAAATTTCAAAGCCAAATCCTCTAAGTGCGGTGGACACGTTCTGTCACCGTCATCCCAAAAGGCTGATTTGCAGAATAACTCCCAAGACTCATCTTCTTCAAGTGGTTCCAAGTGAATAACATAATTATTAGTTCCCAACAATGACACTTCATGATTTCTTGATGTGATAACAAATCGACCAATGCAATTAGATGGAAAAACAGTCCTTAACTGTGTCCAGACATCTGCAGTCCAAACGTCATCCAAAACTAAGATGTACCTTTTACCCTGGAGGTAGTTATAGATGATCTCAGCTACTCTTTCCTTTTCCATATTGGCCACATCAGCTCCGCTGCCAAACTCTCCAGCAATCTTCCTCAACAACTCCTGAACATCATAGCTTTGTGACACAGTAATCCATGCTGCAGCATCAAAGTCCAATTTGATGGTTTTGTACACATGACGAACCAAAGTTGTTTTCCCTACACCGGGCATACCCCAAACGGTGGCAATTTTGCATCTCTGTTCTAAATCACCAGTTAGCCACCAAGTCAAGAGCTCCTTGTTCTCGGTAATCCCCACAAGATCCTCGTCCCTAGTGAAAGTCAAAGCTTGATTGGCATGAAAGGCAGTACCTCCAACATTTCCGCCAATTTGTGGGACAGCATACTGCTGGTTCAACTGTTTAGCCTCTTCAAGCCTGCCATTGATATCTTGCAGCTTGCGCGCAAGCTGGCGCCATGTCTTGAGATGCTTGATCCTCTTCTTGGTCCTGGCTGCAAACCCTCCGTGCTTGTCCTCCAGCTTGTAGGTGAACTCGTCAACCACATCCTCGATCTCAAAAGTGAAGCCTCTGATCCTCTTGACAAAGAGGCCGGTGGTCTCATCGGTGTCCTTGAACCGCTCCGCCCCTTTCAGATAAGCCTGCATACTCTCAAGCTCATCCTTGGCTCTATGGATCTGGCCAAAGACACCTTTGAGGGCAGAGACTTCATGGCAGAGTAACGACGTGCCGTAACCTGCTGACTCCTTGAGCAAAGCCGCGCCGAGCTTGCCAATCAGCAGCCCTACAACTGCTTCCGCCATGGTGGTTGCCTGTGGTTGGTGAGAGCTCAGAGTTACAATGCTTTCAAGAACGTGGTTTTGGAGAGAGGGATCAGGAAGCACGAAAGGGGGAGCAAGGAGCGAGGAGGCACCTGGGAGGGAGGAGGTACGTAGGTGGACGCGGTGGAGCGAGGTGAGCCGCGCGCAGCAGGCACGGCGGCGGCGGCTGGGAGCTCCCTGGACCTGCCCTTCCACTCCCTCGTTCCGATCTGAAGCCTGGCGATCAGCAACCACGATACACATGAGCAACCTCGTTGCAGGGCGAGGTCAGGAAGCACAGAAGTGGCGGGCACCTTGGATTTGGGATGACGTTAGGTGGACGCAGTGGAGCTAGGCGGCCGCTGCAGGCTTGGCGTGGTGAACGGCGCACGGCGGGCGGCGGCGGGTGGGTGCTCCTTGAACGTGTCCTTCCGCTCCCTCGTTCCGATCGGGAGCTCTGCGCCGAACAAATGTCTCCGGGAACCGGATCCCGTGGAGAAGCTCGGCGTTGACTGGAGAGTGAGTCACGCACTCATGCTGGGAGCAGGCAACTGGTGAAGCGGACGGAAGCGCCATCGGAGTTAAAAATGGCAGAGCAGCCGCGGCCAATTGGCCACTTGGAGACTTGGAGTTGGAGCCGCGTTGCTGGGTCCCGGCATGCAAGCAAGTGGGTCATTTAAATAGCACTCCCCGCCAATGCATCGGTGGCTTAATTGTTCAGATTCAGAAGCAGTAGGTGGCGATGCCATCACCATCCGTGATGGCTGAATTGTTTGCCATCAGCATATGCCTGAATTGTATTTTTCATCGGCGATGACGCTCGTTGATACCATACTCCTGGTGGCCGGTGTGAGCGTGCTGACGAGCGGCAGTGAGGAGGAGCTCCTTGCTCTGCGCCGGTGGGCGGTGAAGCTGTGCGGGCGTGCCTGCCGGACCGGGCCCGGCTCCTCGCCTACTTCGCCGCCGTCAGGGAGAAATGCGTGTCGGTTGCCAAATTAATCGGCAATGCCGAAAGGAATAACGAGATAGATCGAGGTCGTCGTCAATTTCATCATCTGGGAAAAAGCTTATTGCTTAGCACGTTTATTTGGTCGCACGGCGCCGCCTGTTGCATGCAGGAGCCACGAGTGCACGGGACGGGATTATCGTTGCGACCAGCTAGCTAATGGGAATGGCTTTTGGCCAACACTGATTATCAGAGTCCTGCAAAGAAAACGGAACTCACCAGTAGCTGTGTCGCTGGGCTTGGGCGACCAGTGCAACAATGAATCCTTTCAGAGAATATTACATAGTACAGTATTAACGGAGTCGAAGTCGATGCACGGCGAAGTGCTTCTGGGACGTCTCTCTGTCTCTCCTTTGGCAGCTGAGAATATACTTCATCATCTCGTGTACTAAGAGTAACCTCTTTTCCAGTCTGCAAAAACGGATCAGGTTATATGTACTACTATGCTCATGCTGGAATGTCGATACGAGGTTCCCATGATCGCATCGCAGCACATTCTATTCTGCGATTCAGTTCACAGCAGCCGGTAGCCAGCCAACCGTAAAGTCAGAAGGCCGTTCGTTTTTCTTTAATCTTTAAATAAATAAAAGAAAAAGGGAAGGAAAGTTACATTACACGGAAAAAGGCAGTAGTAGCCCAATATAATGGTCCACACGCGGCCGTTGAGTTGAGCCCACTCAGCCCAGAGCCTGAGATCAGTTCACTGCAGCTGCAGTGGGCGGGACGGGGGATACGGGCCTCCATGGCGCATTCTGGAAGGAATTCAGCTCACGGCCCATTGGAGCCTCGCCGCTTCGCGTAAATACGTGCTAATACTACACAACCAAAAGTGTGCCTTGCCCCGTCTTGCGCGTAAATACGTGGCATTCAGTTTTCAGATGTAGGAGCACGTGCTCCTGTGAACGTGCGATTCGCATCATCGCATGGTTAGTACCACAAGTTGCGCGCTGTTGGCCCTCGCCGTTGGTGTGGCGCTGACCAGAGAATGTTGCCGCGCCGGAGCGACCGTCTTGAGCCACGAGGGAGGATCACCCCGCTCTGCGCCGCTGGGCGATGGCATGCCACCATTGCGTTGCGGCAGTTCCATTCCATCGATCGGGCCGGTGACGACGACAATCTCCGAGCGTCGCTAGGCGAAGATGACGACGATGGAGCCGGTGAAGCTGATCGGCGCATTCGGCAGCCCGTTCCTGCACCACGCAGAGGTGGCCCTGCGAGCTCATCCTGGAGGACCTGATGAGCACCAAGAGCAACCAGCTTCTCCGACGCAACCCCATTTACAAGAAGGTGCCCGTGCTCCTGCACGGCGACTGCGCCGTCTGCGAGTCGCTCGTCATCGTCGAATACGTCGACTAGGCCTTCCACGGGCTGCCGCTGCTCCCCGCAGACCCCTACGAGCGCGCCATGTCCCGTTTCTAGGCGCACTTCATCAAGAACAAGGTAACGTATATGATTCAGCACGGATCGTCGACCGTACGTACTTACCGATGCACGCCTGCACCTTCAGTTCCCGCGCTGATTTGATCGTTACAACAACACAAGCAGTGCCTGGAGGAGCCTATACGGATAGCGCCGTTCGGTTCGGGGACGGCGAGGCGCAGAGGTCGGAGGCGGCGAGGGCGGGCCTGGCGCTGGTGGAGGAGCAGCTGAAGGTCAAGAGGTTCTTCGGAGGCGACGGCGCCATCGGCCTCGCGGACATTGCCTCCTCACGCACTGGCCCGGCATGCTGGAGGAGGTTGCCAGAGTGTGAGTCTTGACGATCGGTAGTGGTGACTGATGAGGACATCGCTGCTCTGCGCCGATGGGCGGCGGACTACAGGTCCAGTGAAGCGGTGTGGGCGTGCCTGCCGGATCGGGCCCCCGGCTCCTCGCCTACTTCGCCTACGTTTGGTCGCCCGTCGCCGTCGCACGAGCCACCAGGTGCCGGAGTGCACGGGATTATTGCGATCAGCTAATGGCTGTTGGCCAACACTTGTTAGTCGGTGATGTCGCTGGTGACATCGACTCCTGCAAACAAAACGGAACTCACTAGTTGTATTGGGCTTGGGATAGTGTTCTTGCGCAACAGTGAATCCTTACAGAGAAGACTACCTAGCACAGACTTTGTCTCTGACGAATTGCTATACTACTTATACAGTCAAATCTGGAGATTAGTTCATAGGGACTATACTGCTTACAAGCGCGTACAAACGCATGCACGAACTCTGTCTTGTCTTGGACTCTGGTAAGCATGCCAACACCTGACATTCTGAGAAACATGTGCTGCTTCTTATTTTCGAACTCTGGTAAGCAGCCAACGAGAAGAGAAACTAGAGTATGGAACTCAGGAAGTGGAATTGCTTCAAGCCACTGCTGCTTCTGACAATAATCATAAGGCCTGCCAATAAAATAAAGTCAGGAAAGTCAATCTTCGTCTCATTCAAATGATAAGAAATGATGCATATTGTTTTTGCTTTAGTTTTCAGTCAAAGTCTAGCTTTGGTCTTCTCTCTTAAACACACACACACACACACACAAAAGGTACTTGACTACTATGCGGTAATATGCTCACGGGAGAATTTGTAATTTTGAATGGTTGGGTGTTACGTATGACTTATGAACAGACCAAAAGTATGCTCGCGGTCACGGGACATTAAAAAAGCATAAATGGTTGCATACTTAAAGGTGGACAGTGCAGAAGGGAAAGGAATCCTCCGCAAAGACTATTATTTGCGGTTGCTCTAATTATACATAGGCACAAAAAAATACCTTCGCAGAGGTAGTCTGACCACACAATGCTTTCTTCAACTGCCGTTTTTGGATTATCAAATTATTACCTTTCTGATGTGCCTAATATTCATAAGATCGTCTTCGCCTTTATTTTGTTCTCCCTTCAGCCGAAGCTTCTCTCTGAGTTCTTCTGATGTCCAAAGCAGATTCAATTCCTCAAGGTTTATGAGGTGTTCAATACCTTGAGGAAGGAACTTCAGTTCACGACAGGTTCGTAAGTCGAGCTTAGAAAGGTTTGGCATTGCACCCTCTTCTATTTGAACTCGCTTGAGCTGTGGTGCATGGCATATGGACAAATAACTAAGTTTTGGAAAACACCCTGCAGTGAAGTGTAGTTTCTTCCCATCAAGAGCCTTCGTAAGTTCAAGATGACGTAAGCCACGTAGCACAAACAGACTAGAAAACGATTCCTCGTCAATATTGGAGAATGATATCTGCAACGTTGTGAGGCTACTGAGGTGAGACCAAGATGACATAATCTGAGGCATTGATGTTTTCTCCAGCTGCCCTTGTAAACAAAGGAGAGATAAGGTTGGAGGTAAATGAAGTCCCTCTAGCTGCAGCACTTCGCTCTCCCCTACAGCTGAAATATCTAGATGAACAAGATGGCTCATTTTGTTGATCGCATTTCTTAAGCTGAGTGTTCACTTCTCACATTGCAGACACCAAATGTTCTTAGCTCTGTTAAATCTCCAATCTCACACAAAATTTTTGAACTTGCCACCACGCACTGCAAAGCTTGCAGTGACGTAAGCGCCTTATTCCACTAGGCAAAATTACGCCACTGATAGGTCTAAATTCTCCTCGATAAAGACTGTATGCATAATGATTGCAAGCATAAAGGTATCTCAACTTCCTAAGTTTTACAATGCTGTTTGGCAAGTGCGACAGTTGAATATTTACAACATCCAATACTTCCAAGTTTTGCAGCCTTCCTATTGTTTCAGGTAGACTTTCAATAGCAGTATCTCGAAGGCCCAAATACCGCAGATTAAACAGGTTGAATATCTCACTAGGCAACATCTTGATACAAGTACCTTGCAGATCCAACGTTGACAACAGTTTTGAAAATGCTAGTATGGGCCTCAGCAAATCAATACTGATATTTCTCTCAAAAACATGAAGTGAACGAATATGTGATACATCTGACGGACAAATTTGGTCAAGGTTTTCACTCTGGATTGATATACGACGTATGTGGCCTACAGAAAATTCTCCTTTGCCATCATACACTTTACCAAAACATTCTTCCTTTGCTTTATTGAGCGCAACAAACCGTATGACATCATGCATCCGACAACATTTCAACCGCCCAATCTTATTCCTCCCCACTACTTGTAGTAGACTTCGGTTCAGGAGCTCAGTCAAGTACTCGCCCGCCACTTCCTCCAATGTTTGGTTCCCCTTCTTCTTAATGAACCCAGAGGTAATCCAGTGCCTCATTACTCTCCTCCTCTTGATGAGATAATCTTCCGGGAATAATGCACAGTGTAAGAAACAATTTTTCAAATCGTATGGAAGGTCCTCCAAGCTGACCTTTACAATTGTCTCAACACCGGGCATCACATTATTAACCAACTGCAGCTCTAAGTCATCATATATTTTTTTCCATTCGGCATAAGTTTGTCCTCTCCCAGATAGTAGGCTGCCTATGCATGCAATAGCAATAGGCAACCCTTGACACTTCTCGACAAATTTCAAAGCCAAATCCTCTAAATGCGGTGGACACGTTCTGTCACCGTCATCCCAAAAGGCTGATTTGCAGAATAACTCCCAAGACTTATCTTCTTCAAGTGGTTCCAAGTGAATAACAGAATTATTAGTTCGTCCCAACAATGACACTTCATGATTTCTTGATGTGATAACAAATCGACCAATGCAATTAGATGGAAAAACAGACCTTAACTTTGACCAGACATCTGCGGTCCAAACGTCATCCAACACTAAGATGTACCTTTTACCTTGGAGGTAGTTATAGATGATCTCAGCTACTCTTTCCTTTTCCATGTTGGCCACATCAGCTTCGATGCCAAACTCTCCAGCAATCTTCCTCAGCAACTCTTGAATATCATAGCTTTGCGACACAGTAACCCATGCTGCGGCATCAAAGTCCAGTTTCATGGTTTTGTACACATGAGAAACCAATGTTGTTTTCCCCACACCAGGCATGCCCCAAACGGTGGAAATTTTGCATTTCCGTTCTAAATCACCAGCTAGCCACCGAGTTAAGAGCTCCTTGTTCTCGGTAATCCCCACAAGATCCTCGTCCCTAGTGAAAGTCAAAGCTTGATTGGCATGAAAGGCAGTACCTCCAACATTTCCGCCAATTTGTGGGACAGCATAGTGCCGGTTCAACTCTTTAGCCTCACGAAGCCTGGCATTGATATCTTGCAGCTTGCGCGCAAGCTGGCGCCATGTCTTGAGATGCTTGATCCTCTTCTTGGTCCTGGCAGCAAACCCTCCATGCTTGTCCTCAAGCTTGTAGGTGAACTCGTCAACCACATCCTCGATCTCAAAAGCGAAACCCCTGATCCTCTGGACAAAGAGGCCGGTGGTTTTATCGGTGTCCTTGAACCGCTCCGCCCCTTCGAGATAAGCCTGCATACTCTCAAGCTCATCCTTGGCTCTACGGACCTGGTCAAAGACACCTTTGAGGGCAGAGACTTCATGGCTTAGCAGCGACACGCCGTGACCTGCTGCCTCCTTGAGCAAAGCCGCGCCGAGCTTGCCAATCAGCAGCCCTACAACCGCTTCCGCCATGGTGGTCGCCTGTGGTTGGTGAGTGCTCAAACCTCAGAGTTACAATGCGCGCGCGCGAGAGAGAGAGACTCGTAAGGGGACGGAGTGGGGAAGCACCTGGGAGGAGGTAGGTAGGTGGAGGCGTGGAGCGAGGTGAGCGTGAGCCGCGCGCAGCAGGCACGGCGGCGGCGGCTGGGAGCTCCCTGGACCTGTCCTTCCACTCCCTCGTTCCGATCTGAAGCCTGGCAATCAGCAACCATGATACACATGAGCAACCTCGTTGCAGGGCGAGGTCAGGAAGCACGGAAGTGGCAGGCACCTTGGATGGATTTGGACGACGTTAGGTGGACGCGGTGGAGCTAGGCGGCCGCTGCAGGCTCGGCGTGGGGAACGGCGCACGGCGGCGGCGGATGGGTGCTCCTTGAACGTGTCCTTCCGCGCCCTCGTTCCGATCAGGAGCTCTGCGCCGCACAAATGTCTCCGGGAACTGGATCCCGTGGAGAAGCTCGGCGTTGACTGGAGGAGGGAGCAAGAGAGTCAAGTCACGCACTCACGCTGGGAGCAGGCAACTGGTGAAGCGGACGGAAGCGCCATCGGAGTTTAAAATGGCAGAGCAGCCGCGGCCAATTGGCCACTTGGAGTTGGAGCCGCTTTGCTGGGTCCCGGCATGGCATGCAAGCAACGTTTTCCATTTTTATAGACCCCGTGGGTCATTTAAATAGCACTCCCCGCCATTGCATCGGTGGCTTAATTGTTCAGATTCAGAAGCAGTAGGTGGCGATGCCATCACCATCAGTGATGGCTGAATTGTTCGGCCGCGGTAGGTGACGATGCCATCAGCATATGCCTGAATTGTTTTTTTTTCATCGGCGATGACGCTAAGTGATTGGTATTTATCACTTTGATACTAAGTTTGAGAATTAAATGATAAACTTATGGCTTTCTTCCAAGTTTGTTTCTATTTCTGATTTTTCTTCTATAATTAGGTTTATGCTGGTGAACTCAATGTTCTCTTGCAGGTTCCGGGATCAAGTCATTACAGCTTGGTCCTTTATTTTGTCTCAAACTCCTTGAAGATAGGATCACTGTTGCAGAGTTTTGTCGATGGTGATGATGATTTTCGAAACAGCAGACTGAAGCTTATCCCATCTGTTCCAAAGGTATGTTCCAGTAGCTGTTCTCACTTTAGCATGTTCAAATTATTCATGGGTCTTGGATAGTGCAGCAAAGTGTTGGAAGCACACCTTGTTTACTGGGGAGAGCCGTGGACCTATTTGCGTGGTCCTGACTACTTAGAAGTAAGTCACTTCAGTAATATAGTTCCAATTCAAAATTTTTAGTTGATGACAAAAGACATTCTATTGACCATGTGTGAACACGGTTCAGTTGAGTTCAGATTGATCAAGTAGAAAGTCATATTCTTTTTTCTCATGCACAGATTGCAAATCTATGATGAATGCATTCGTACATCATGACAATTCTGCAGGTGGATGTAGATATTGGTTCATCAGCAGTAGCCAATGGGGTCCTGAGCTTGGTTTGGTGTTGTTACCACCTTGGTTGTCGACATGGCATTTCTTATACAGGTAAATAAAACCCTCTTAGACAATCTTTGTTTCTTTCAGGTTCTAGCATCGTTCAATTTCAGTGACTTCGCTGCGAAATACTTGTTTTCTGAGTGTGGCGCTGCACCTGCAGGCAAACACATACGACGAGCTCCCGGAGCAGTTCCTAGCGCAGCACGGCTATCACACATCGAACCTTTCGCAGCCGTGTATCCTAACCTTGATAACATTTCCTGAGCAGCCGTGTATCCTGACCGTGTGTGGCTCAGCTGTTCACCATCTCTATTGTTTTAACTCTTGTTGAAGCAACACAGGATAAACACCACCTTCTTCTTTGATCTGTTCTGCAGCAAGACCCTCAATGCCATACATAAGATCAGTAGATACCTATCTGTTGCAGTTGGATTCTGATAAGGCAGGAAAGGGATACAAAACAATAGTAGGTGAAGGCTTCTTGTACCGTGTAATGGGTAGTATGTACTAATTTGATTCGAGTAACTGAAGGATCGAGGACTGAGATATTTTGATATTATCCCTACAAAACCCTAAAACATCCTCTTATCTGCGTTACGAAAAGATCTATACGGTACAGTTTGTGAGCCTGGGACGCTACGTTCTCCGTGTCTGTGTTAATTTCACGAATTGTGCTTTTTTAAGTATTTAATTTCGCGACATTTGTTACTTCATCGTGCGTCTGTATGTTTTTGCTATAAAAGTTTAATTGTCCCGTAGCAACATATGGGCACGCTACCTAGTACAAATATAGGTACAAAAGGAGCAGTGCAGCAGCATCAATATCAGCACATCACAGGAAAAAAAAAAAAGGGGGAAACCCACAGACCCCTTGTGGCCATGCCCACGAACCGCTCGACATCAAAGGCACCTGGATGTCCATTCCATATGAAAATCAGCACAGTGGATGCCCCATATCTTTATGTAAGGCACGTAGCCTTCCTGCACATCTATGTAGCTCTAAACAAATCAGAAAACACACAATACACAAATATACAAAATACAGTTCAACTATGATGAGGTTACCTCCAAACAGAAGAAATGGCAATATAGTTGTGACTAATTACTGGATGCAGTTGTTGTTTTGTAATACAAACTGTATTCTTCACCATACATATACTAATGCACAAAACTCTTATGTGACTGTGGCAACCTTTTGGGGTTCTAATGATATAGGAAATGACTAATTACTTTTCAACGCTAGCAGTTATTCCATAAAGAAGCATGTTTCGGAAATAGAGAGAGGACATAAAAAATCAGCAACCATTATTATTAGAGGCCATACCACTCCTGTACGAACCATGATTTCATTGCTTGGCTTTTGATCAAACCATCAACTCAATCCTTTAGTAAGAAGTCAAAGAGGCATGAAATAAATTTGATCCATACCACTCGTGTACCTGTACAATATGTCCCCATTAAGTCACTTGGTGAAGAGCACCTTGCATGATAATTCTGAGAAGCATGACAAATCTTTCATATTTCAGAGTTGAAACACCTATCCATTGAAATTAATGTTAGGCTACAAATCAAACACTTGGCATGCACAAAATGGAACAAAACATGAAGAAAGAAAGGACAGGGCAGTTATCTAGTTTCCTGTATTGCAGCATGCTTTCCGAAAATCATTGAAAATTACACTGTAGCAAGGGATAAACAATAGATTGATTGAGCTGAGGCAGTGAACTAAAATGGAACCGAACAAAACCTGATGAAATCTGGAAAGAGCGTGGATTTCCAATGGAGAAAGATGATCGTATGATTTGTATGTCCACATACACAGATAGAGCGAGTGATACAGAGAGCTGGATGCAGTAGAGTACCGTGTAACTTGGACAGCGTGGCAAGGTTTGATGGAGACGGCCGCGCCCATCAGATCCAGGACCCATTCCTTCATTTGGACGGAGCCGACACAGACTGACGAAGCGGCAGCGGCAGGCGGACCCCTACCGGCTGTGACAACGGGGTGGACTGGTTGTTTCAACAACCGTCGCAAGCACCATGGGATCGCACACGTGTTGGCGAGACGTATCTTTGTCCTAGATCCGCGCGCACAGGCGCCGGGAGGGCTGGCTACGGATCCGCGTAGGCCGCTGCTGAAGAAGAAGAAGAAGAAGAAGGCGGCGACGCCCGCCGCATCCGCGCACGCCGTTAGTGAGGGAGAGGTGGTGGTGACGCACGGCACATCCGCGCACGCCGCTGCTAGGGGAGAGGAGGCAGCGAAGCGATTAGCGCGCGTGACCGCCGGCAGGGCCGGGCAAAGGAAGCGCAGTCGCCGGTGAAGGGAGAGGCGACGAAATGGTGGCGGAGACGGTGAGGCATGACAATACCCAACATGGAATGACACCAGTGGCAGGGCGGCCGGGAGCGAAGGAGCCGAGGAGATGACGGAGGGAGCGAGACCGAGGAGGTGAAGATGTCCTAGAAAACTGGTGCGATACTGCGCGTCTCTTTTTCGTAGCGCGAGGCAGTACACGCGGCCAGACTACAGCACCGGGGTACCTCAACGCGAGACCCAAAGCAGGCACCGGCTGATGTCAGCGACCTGGAGAAATTGGACCGGCACTGGCCGGTTGTCAAGTTGGACCGAGCAAGAAGCATGGACCTGGCGACCTGCACCTGCCTCCCACGATCCGTGTTTGCGTTGGCCATTTCAATGGCGTGGGGCCAAAGTACAGTAACAGCAAACAGTGGCAGAGGCCTCCGCTGGCCTCCATTTTATTGCTGGTTGAGGAATGTTATTATATATTATTATATTATTATTATATTATATGCACTCGCCAGTCGCCACCTACGGCTACGAGTGCAGCTCACGTGGGGTCGCTGATGGCTCAATTATACACCGTATTGTTCAGCAGCGATGCCGCTGGCTGAGTGGCTGGTTGACATCGACTCCTACCAAGAAAAAACAGAGAAGTTTCTTTCTCGCCGATGAGAGGTGACTTTAGGACCCTTTGACACTTGATTCTCCGGTTGTGCTCTCTTATTCTCTGGAGAAGTGATTCTGTGGCTGAAAGTGATTCTCTTTAATTATTTAGTATAAACTCTTAAAATTAAAATAGAGAATCACTTCTCAGAATCAGGAGAAGGTACTTTTTTTTAACTCTCAGTCTTTTAGTTTATTTTATAGAATCACTTCACAGAATCAACGGAGAATCACTCCTCGCTGAAAAATATTTTTGGCAGCTAGAGAGATTCTCCCTAAGAGAGCGCTGCATGCCAAACGCACCCTCAGTGGACGACGAGGCATTCTTAAATTCAAACGGGCACTCGCTCACCTAGCCACGTACTGACACCGGCCAGCACGAGATCATTGCCATCAGCTATTGGCCTGCTCTAGTTTTTGGAACTCGTTAATCGCGGTAAATACAAACCACAATGGGGTGGACGTGCTCCCTTTATCTTTCACCATCTATTTCACATTGAGATTCATACTAAAATGTTTCAAAATACGTGCTAGAGTGTTTTTTCACAGTAGATAAGGATAAGGTGATGTATACGAATCTTAAGATTCATACTAAAATGTTTCAAAATACGTGCTAGAGTGTTTTTTCACAGTAGATAAGGATAAGGTGATGTATACGAATCTTAATGCAACCTGAGCTGTTGGATAAGGGGTATGCGCCCACCCATTATGAAAATTACCTGTTGCGTTAATCCCTCCCCGAGCGAAAACGGAACTCACTGTGCGTTATGCTAATTTGCAAACAACCAACCCCTACCAAGAAGCTTTCTCTACTCCGATGGTACAAACATCGCAGGCTAATATTTTTAGCTTAAAGATATTATTTTCTCCCCGTCCTCTTTTTTTTTTTGTTGCCCCAACTACTATACTGAGACTATGCATTTTATTCCAAGGCTACATCAAGATGCCTTTCAGTTTAGTTCTCGTGAGATGGCAATATTCTTCAATAGAAACACTAATTCTCTTACAGTTTTTTCGGTTGCTTGACCTTCTTCTAAATCTGGGTCTCACAAGGCTTCTCTTATCCATCACTTGCATCTCTTTTAAATTCGAATTTTGATAATACGTATTAATTTTATTTGGTATGTACTCTCCAACTAACCTTGACCATTAGATCATAACTAAAATCAAATAAACATGTTTTTTTTTCTTTTTTGTGATTAATCTAGTAACTTCTGTTATCCACTTTGTGAATATGGTAGCTATTTTTTAAACGATGTTGTAATAATAAGAAAATGATAATATAGGCCAGTTTGGTAGAGCTTCACTTCTTGGTAGAGCTTCACTTCTTGATCTTTACCTTTACTTCTTGATTTTTTCAATGAGTGAGGTAGGGAGCAGACCAGAATTAATTCTGAAGTGATTTATATGGCAAATGAATGGAGAGCGGTAGGAAGCTTTGACTTGGGTTTTTTTTTTTTCTCGCCATCTCTCCATTAGAATGGAGCTTGGACTGAGAGTCATGTACGAATCAGTTGGGCTGACTGGAGCCCATTTCTATTTAGGTCGATTCTGAGAGCCCATGGCAACTTTAGCACAGGTCGGCCCAGTCAGTGTGGGCCTCTAGTTGACGTGGCAACATTTATCTTCGAGTCCTAAACAAGATGTTGTGCAGCATCGGTCAGGAAAACAAAATGCAATTACACCATCATTTAAAATAGTATGTTTTTGTGACCAACTCTAATATTCTGATACAACTTGCTTGCGTGTGGTTGCCACTCATCATCCCAGAGGACCTGATGAGTGGCAAGAGCGACCTCCTGCTGGCCAACACAACCCCGTACACAAGGAGGTCATCCCCGTGCTCCTCCACGGCGACCGAGCAGTCTGCGAGTAACTCGTCATCGTCTCTTCGACGGGCCGCCGCCGCTGTCGGCCGACCCTACGACCGCGCCATGGCGCGTTTCTGGGGGCACTTCGTCGAGAACAAAAAGGTAGCGTATACTATTCACTTATTCAGCACTGATCGACCGTACGCATGCACTCATCTCTGCACGCCTGCACCTTCACCTCCAACGCTCGTTTGATCGTAACAACAAGCAGTGCCTGGAGCCGCTGCGGGTAGCGCTGTTCGGCGACGACGAAGCGCAGTGGGCGGCCGGCCGCCGGCGAGGTCGGGCCTGGCGCTGGTGGAGGAACAGCTGAAGATCAAGACGTTCTTCGGAGGCGACGACGCCATCGGTCTCGCGGACATCGCCGGTGGCGGCCTGCTAGCGCACTGGCTCCGCGTGCTGGAGAGGAGGTGGCAGGAGTGAGCGTCCTGACGAGCGGTAGTGATGAGGAGCTCCCTGCTCTGCGCCTGTGGGCGGTGGAATGCAGGTCCAGCGAAGCGGTGCGGGCGTGCCTGCCGTACCGGGCCCGGCCCGGCCCCTCGCCTACTTCGCCGCCGTCAGGGACAAGTGCGTCTCGGTGGCCAAATCCACGATGCCGAAATAATCATCAAATCAGGAGACTACCAAGCAATATGCCGAAATAAACACCAAATCGACGATGCCGAAATAAACAACAAATCTGTAATAATGAATTCTTACAGAAAAGACTACCTAGCACAGACTCTATGTCTGATGAATTGATATATTACTATTATACAATCAAATCTGGAGACTAGTTCATAGGTGTATTGCTTATTCATTCATACTTGGAGAGGAGATGACTCACGCGCGAGCGTACAAACGCATGCACGAATTCTATCTTGGACTATGGTACGCATGCCAACAGCTGACATTCCGAGAAATAAACATGTGCTGCTCCGGATTTTCAGACTCTGGCCAGCAGCCGACGAGAAGAGAAACTGGAGTATGGAACTCAGGAAGTGAAATTGCTTCAAGCCGCTGCAGTTTCTAACAATCATAAGGCCTGACAATAAAATAAAGTTAGGAAAGTCAATCTTAGTATCATTTAAATGATATAAGAAATGATACATATTGTTGTCCTTTTGTTTTCAGTCAAAGTCTAGCTTCAGTATTCTCTCTGAAAAAAAACGCACAGGGTGCTTGACTATGCAGCAACACGGGAGAATTTGTAATTTTGAATGGTTGGCTGCATAACTTATGAACAGACCAAAAGTTTGCTGATGGGGTAGTAAAAAAGCATGAATGATGCATACTTAAGGTGGACAGTACAGAAGGGGAAAGGAGGTCTCCGCAAAGACTATTATTTGCAGTTGCTCCAGGGACTAGAAAATCCTTCCCTTGCCGGTACCTTGGACTACAGCTCCACACAAGATCGCTCCAAAAGATACATGTGCAACCTCTCATTGATTGGATCGGGCAAAGGTTACCGGAATGGAAAGGCAAACTGCTCAACAGAGCAGAAAAAAGATTGACAAACCTAGAAGATCCTTCCTCTGGAAAGGAGAAGAGAATGCCAATGGGGGGCGCTGTCTGGTTAATTGGTCAACGGTGTGCAGGCCAAAAGACTTAGGCGGCTTGGGGATACTAGACTTGGAGAAATTTGGGAGAGCCTTGCGCCTTCGGTGGCTGTGGCAAGAATGGAGTGATGATCCAAAGCCTTGGTTGGGGACAACACTGCCATGTAACGATCTAGACCGCCTGCTCTTCAATGCTTCCACCACAATAAGTATCGGCGATGGGAACAGAGCACAGTTTTGGCATCACAATTGGCTAGAGGGAAAAGCACCAAGGTATCTAGCGCCCAATCTTTATGAGCTAGTTCGCCACAAGAACAAAACAGTTCGCCAGGAGCTGCATAATGGTAATTGGATCCGCCACCTCAGGACGCATACCACAACGGCTGTCCGCATACAAGAATTTGTCGCCCTATGGATCAAAATTCAGGGGGTTCAGCGCACGCCCGGGGTGCAAGACTCCATTGTTTGGAGATGGACAGCCGATGGAAAATACTCCACTCGGTCGGCATACAGAATACAGTTTTGCGGCTCTCACCAGAGATTTCAGCCCGACCTAATTTGGAAAGCAAAGGCGGAGAACAAATGCAAGGTCCATGCTTGGATACTTTTACACAACAAAATCATCACTGCGGACAATCTGCAAAAAAGAGGGTGGCCGCACCAAGAGCATTGCATCTTATGCAATGGGCCTCTAGAAACGGGGATGCATCTTTGCTTGCTATGCCCATTTGCCAAAGCTGTTTGGAGCAGGATTTTAGCCTGGGAAAATTTCAATGTACAGCTCCCTCAACAAGAACCTCGATGCCTAGCCGTCTGGTGGGAAGAGGAGGCTAGCAACATACAGAAACAAGAACGCCGAACCTTTAATGGCGGGGTAGCTTATGTGTTCTGGAACCTTTGGAAAGAAAGGAACAGGAGGACCTTTCAGAATGAGCACAAAACGGCGGAACAAGTAGCTTATCTCATCAAGGAAGATATTCTTCAGAGACGGAAGACCATGTGTGTTGAGGAGTAATTATTTTTGCATGTGAGGTTGCTGTGTTTGGGTCTTTCGGCACTTCAAGTGCCTTGTACATAAAACCTTTTTCCCATTTCCCCCTTCTTAATTGAGCGGCAGCGCTCCTGCCTTTACTTTCAAAAAAATAATTATGCCTAAGCGCCAAAAAACAAATATTACCTTAGCATAGGTAGCCTGACCGCAAAATACTTTCTTCGGTTGCCATTCCTGAATTAACCAAGCATAACCTTTCTGATGTGTCTAATACTCATAAGATCATCTTTTCCTTCATTTGGTTCTCCCTTTTGCCGAAGCTTCTCTGTGAGCTCTTCTGATGTCCCAAACAGAGCTAATTCCTTAAGCTTTGTGAGGTGTTCAATACCTTGAGGAAGAAACTTCAGTTCACGACAGAATTGTAAGTAGAGCTTCGCAAGGTTTGGCATAGCACCCTCTTCTATTTGAACTTGACTGAGCTGTAGTGCGAATACTATGTTTAGACAATGAAGTTTTGGAAAACACCCTGCAGTGAAGTGCAACTTCTTCCCAACAAAAGACTTCATAAGTCCAAGAAAACATAAACCACGAAGCACCAACAGACTGGAAAACGATTCCTCATCAATATTGGATAACGATAAGTACAACTTTGTGAGGCTACTCAGGTGAGACCATGATGACAGAACCTGAGGCAATGATGTTTTCTCCAGCTGCCCTACTAATTCAAGGTTAGAAACAGTTGGAGGTAAATGAAGTCCCTCTAGCTGCAACACTTCGCTCTCCCCTAGAGCTGAAATGCCTAGATGAACAAGATGGCTCATTTTGTTGATAGCATTTCTTAAGTTACCAGAATGTTCACTTCTCACATTGCAGACACTGAATGTTCTTAATTCTGTCAAATCTCCAACCTCCCGCAGAATTTCTGAACTTGCCTCCACACTTTGCAAAGCTTGCAGTGACGTCAAGTGCCTAATGCCACTAGGCACATTTACACCACTGTAAGGTCTAATTTCTATTCCTTGTGGAATATTGCATGCAAAAAGGTATCTTAACTTTCTAAGTTTTACAATGCTGTTTGGCAAGTACGACAATGGAGCATTGGCAACATCCAATACTTCCAAGTTTTGCAACCTCCCTATTGTTTCAGGTAGACTTTCAATAGCAGTATACCTAATGCTCAAGTAGCGCAGATTGAACAAGTTGAATACCTCGCTAGGCACCATCTTGATACAAGTACCTTGCAGATCCAACGTTGACAACAGTTTTGAAGATGCTAGGATGAGCCGCAGCAAATCAATATCGATATACCTCTCGAAAACATGAAGTGAACGGATATGTGATGCATTTGATGGACTAATTATGTCAAGGTTTTTGCTCTGGATTGATATACGACGTATGGGCCCTACAGAAAATTCTCCTGAGCCATCATACACTTTACCAAAGCATTCTTCGTCCGCTTTATTAAGCGCAACAAACCGTATGACATCATGCATCCGACAACATTTTAACCGCCCAGTATAATTTCTCTCCACTACCTGTAGCAGGCTTCGGTTCACGAGCTCAGCCAAGTACTCGCCCGCCACTTCCTCCAATGTATTTTTTTTTAGACAAAGGATACATAAATATCCGGCCTCTACATCTAGGGATGTACACAGCCAATTATTACATCATCTCGGAAAAACAAAGAATAGGAAGTCACTGTCTAAGACAAAGACCAGGACACTAAAGCAAACAATAAAATTGTTTCCACCCTTTATTACATATCTCTAAAGCAATTAACTCCAATTTCTTGCTTATCAAAGAGAGGGTGTCCTTGCTTTGATCTTCACGTTGCAACTGGGCCCAGAAGCGTAGCCAATAAGCTCCTCTGAAAATAACCTGCATAACAGAGTTAGTTTTGATCTTATTAAAAATAACATCATTCCGGCATCTCCAGATAGCCCAACACATTGCAGACACTCCAACCCAGATCAAGTTTTTGATCTTCTTATGTTGATTAAGAAGCCAGCCACCAAACATATGGCTGATGGATCTTGGTTGAGTCAGATTAGTAGCATAGAAAATAATCCTCCAAACTATTTTGGCAAGGGGACAGTCAAGGAATAAGTGTTGGATGGTCTCATTCATATTACAACAGGTACACTTTTGACTCCCTTTCCAATTTTTCCTAGCGAGGTTGTCTTTGGTTAGGACCACCCCTTTTTGTAGGAACCAAAGAAAGATCTTGATCTTTAGAGGAACTTTTATTTTCCAGATATTCCTATGATGAAAAGGTGGTTGTGTATCTATGAGATGGCGATACAACGAGTGGACAGAAAATAGCCCAGATCTGGTTAACTTCCATCTAAAGAAGTCTGACCCTTCCACAAGTTCAACACTAGAAATATGTGCTACTAGATTTAGCCAATCTAAAAGCTTATTATCCACTAAAGCCCTACGAAAAGATATGTTTAGGGGTTTAGTGGACATTACTTTCGCAACTGTAGCGTTGCGATCCCGCACTATATTATACAGGGAGGGGTACTCAACTTTCAGAGGCTTGTCACCTACCCATGTGTCATTCCAGAACCTCGTATTGGTCCCATCTTTAATCTCAAATGCACCTTTAGCAAGAACCTCATCTTTGATACGCATGAGGCCTCTCCAAAAATGGGAATCATTTGGTTTAGCAGTCACTTGAGTAAGTGTTTTGGAATAAAGGTATTTATTAGTTAACAGGGACTGCCACATGCCCTTCGTATTAAGAAGATTAAACAACCACTTGGCCAATAAGCATTTATTCTGCAATTGTAGGTCCAAGATACCCAGGCCCCCTTGATCCTTAGGCCGACATAGCATGTCCCATCTAGCAAGTCTATACTTATGTTTATCAGTAGATCCTTGCCAGAAGAACCTTGATCTGACATGGTCAAGGTTTTTGAGTACTCCCTTAGGAATCTCGAAGAAGGACATCATGAACATGGGTAGACTGCTTAAGACGGAATTAAGTAATATCAATCTTCCCCCATACGATAGGTATTTTGCTTTCCAGCAAGAGAGTTTCTGTTGAAAACGTTCTTCAACTTTTCCCCACTCAGAATTCAGGAGTTGTCTATGGTGCATTGGAATCCCTAGATATCTGAAGGGATATTGTCCTGCATTACACCCAAAGAGACTAGTATAATATGATTCCATCTCTTTGGCTGTTCCATAGCAGAAGATTTCACTTTTGTGGAAATTGATTTTAAGCCCAGATAGTTGTTCAAAAGCACAAAGAAGCAGCTTCAAGTTTTTTGCTTGTTCTGGGTCATGGTCTATAAAGATAATGGTGTCATCTGCATATTGAAGGATTGATAAACCATCCTCGATGAGGTGGGGAATGACTCCTCTTATTTGACCATCGGCTTTTGCTCTATTAATAAGAAGAGCTAGCATATCAGCAACGATGTTAAATAAGATGGGCGACATAGGATCACCCTGCCTGAGTCCGCGTTCTGTACGGAAGTAAGGGCCAATATCATCATTGACTTTAATCCCTACACTTCCCCCAGTGACCATACTCTCAACCCACCTACACCACTTGGGGGAGAAACCTTTCATACGTAAGGTTTGCTGTAAAAAAGGCCACTTTACCTTATCATATGCCTTTTCAAAGTCAATTTTCAAAATGACTCCATCTCGCTTTTTGGAGTGAAGCTCATGTATAGTTTCATGCAAAATTACTACTCCTTCCATGATATTTCTGCCCGGCATGAAGGCAGTTTGTGTCGGGTTCACCACCGTTTTAGCTACCAGATTCAGTCTATTTGTGCCCACTTTTGTGAATATTTTAAAACTCACGTTAAGTACACAAATTGGTCTATATTGCTGAATTTTTGTAGCATCCTGAATCTTTGGAATTAAAGTAATGATTCCAAAATTCAAGCTATAGAGATCTAAGACCTCCCTATGGAGTTCTGCAAAAAGGTGTAGAAGGTCATATTTGATAACTCCCCAGAACACCTGATAGAATTCCGCTGGGAAGCCATCTGGTCCTGGAGCTTTATTATGCTCCATTTGAAAGACTGCCGCCCGCACCTCAGATTCAGTGAACGGACTAATGAGGATATCATTTTCTTCCGGGGATACTTGCGGAATATCTAAAATGTTATCTTCCACTAATGTGATCTCCGAATATTCAGGTGGCCCAAAGAGATTCTTATAATAGTTTGTAATGTGGCTTTTAAGGCACTCGTCTCCAACTACAGAACCTTGATCATTCTCAAGTTTATAAATATGTTGTTTACGATGTTTCCCGTTGGCCACAAGATGAAAGAACCGAGTGTTAGCATCCCCCTCCAAGAGGGTTTTGACTTTGGCCCGCTCATACCATTTTAGCTCTTCTTCACGTAGAAGACTAACTAAACGCTCTTTTAGATAGTGCTTAAGATCAATTTCTTGATCAGACAGTTGAGTATCCTCAGCTTTCTTGTCAAGAATCTCTAAACGAGCTAGCAGAGTCTTTTTTTCTTTCCTATAGGACCCTGCGGTATGCTTGGCCCAACCTCTTAGATGTTGTCTGAGCCGGCGGATCTTGAATTGCCAACGTTTGAGAGGGTTCGATTCAGAGCATGGAGATTGCCAGATATTTGCAACCATGTCATAGAAACCATCTCGTATTAACCATCCCCTCTCAAATTTAAATAGACGATTAGGGGCCTGGTGGGTCGAGGCTCCTGTGTTAATCACTAGAGGAGTGTGATCTGAAATATTCTTGTCTCTAGGCTGCACAGTCGTCAACGGGAATTGATTTTCCCAATCTGTGGTAACGAGGACTCTATCTAACTTTTCAAAAGTTGGATGATCCCCTGCCCCCGCCCAAGTATACTGGCCACCCGACATCACTATCTCCTTAAGATCTAAAGATTCGATGACCGCATTAAAAAGATTAGGCCATTTGGGGTCAAAATCCCCTGAACTTTTGTCCTCTGGAGATCGCATTATATTGAAATCCCCCCCTATTATATACGGAAGGGATTGTTTAGAACAAGTGTTGGCAAGTTCAGTGAGGAAGGCACTCTTATTTTGATATTGTGCCGGCCCATAGACCGAATACAGCACAAATTTGAAGCCATTTGACTTATATCTGAGGGTAAATTTGACATAGTAATCCCCCTCATCAATAGCTCCAATATCAAAAACATTTAGATCTACCCCAAGGAGTATGCCCCCTGATCTTCCATGAGGAGCCATCGTATGCCACAGGAAGTTATGTCCACCGCAAAGATTTTTTAGGACATGGTCCGGAAAGGTGCCCCTTCCGGTTTCAGAGAGAGCTATAAAATTAAGCTGCTCTTCCTTAACCAAATCAGCCAAGAATCTATGTTTAGCCAAGTCTGCTAGACCTCTGCTATTCCAGAAAACTCCTTTCATTTTAAATTAATTTTGGAGGGAGTTTTTGGCTTCCTGGGAAGTTTGCCTTTTTTGATTATTTTGGCATTATTATATTTTTTTTTTCGATGGAGAGGAGAGAGATCTATGATGTGATCATTCTCCGAGTCCAGCCCAGTCTCATTTGGATTTCCACAAGCGTGGCTGAGAACTGTCTCAAGTCTATCTTCCCAGTCAACATCACTATCCGGATCTGTAGTCTTGTTTTGTTGGTTATTTTTCTTTTGATTGGCACATAGAACCAACCTATCAACCTCTAGATTTTTAATAACAGCTAAACCAGAAGAACCAAGGTTGATGCCTACCCTACCAAGGTTTGAAATAATTTGCGAATCTGGAAAGCTAGAGAAAGAAGTACCTGCAACTTCAAGATTCTTCTTCGCCGCCATTCGCTCGGTCTTGTGGAGGGTATGTTCATCGGCCAAAGCCGCCGATCTGGCGCTTCGGCGTAATATCTTGGGCATTGGTACCTCCGCCACAGAGGTCCCACCGGTACAGACGGAGGAGGCTGGTGCCGAGGGTGCTGGTGCAGGTGCTCCCGCACCCACGGCCTCGGCTGTGCCGGGCTGCCCACCGACAGCAGCAGGCAGCGGTGCTGTCACGGCAAGCACACTGGTGGAGAGGGGCGGTGCGTGTCCGCCGTCCGCCAGTGACTCCGCAGCCGTGGGAGACGCGGGCCGCACCACTGCAGGTGCGTCCTCGGTGTCGTCGGAGGGGAGTGGCTCCACTGTGGGGTATGGTGGCGAAGGACCCCCACCGCAGGCCATCACGGCATGAGGTGCAGGGACTGCAGCTGTGGGGGAGAGCTCCGGCGAGGAAGGGGCAGGTGTCGATGTCGAAAACCCCCCTGTCGGAAGTGTAGGTGCGTCTCCCTCACATTGCAGAGAAGCCGGAGACGGAGGAGAGACGGGGGCGTCCAGCACGGAGAGGCAGGCAGTGGGCGAAGTAGAGCCTGTCATCTCGGCGTGGACCCCCGTGACATCGTCATTCATGCCTTCCTGTAGGTCAATTTCACCATCCGCGGGTAAAACCGAAACAGGAGAAGTCTGGAGATGGTTAGAAATGACTAAGGCATTATATGTAGCCACTTCTTCTTCCGTTGGCGGAGAGTAACACTTCCTGGAAGACCCGTCATCTGTCTCGAGCATGACCTTGATACTAATCTCATCAAACAATCGCTGACATGCCAAATCTAACCCCTCATTCACCAAAGCGGCTTGCTTATGAGAGGGTAAGTTCTGAGGGGGTACCGGGGATTTTCCGAAGTTGGTATTATTATCCTTCTCTGTACCCGGAGTGTTAGAATCCTCCGCATCTTCCATATGCCGATCACCCCCATCGAGATCGTTGTCACCATCATCAAGCAGGTCCTCATCCTCAGGATCAACCAGGTCGCTCTGTATGACTTCATCAGGTTTAAAATAAAGGCGATATATGCTGCTGATAGCGCACACATCTGCATGCTTCGGGATCTTTTTAGCGTCCAGCACCGCTACAAGTATACGGACCTGACCAGTCGCCCGCAGGTGGACCATATCAACCTTTTGAGTAGCTCCAATGATGGATCCGACTGCCCACAGAGGAAGGAAAGACCGAAGTACCCGAGGTACTTTGGTGACTGTCACCCAAATTTGTTCCAGAACTCTTATGGGTTGGACATCGTCCACAAATTCTTCAAACACAATAGTGCCCTCCTTGTTCTTCGTGGTGATTGTGCGAATAGCAATCATCCGCTCCAACTCTTCCTTACTCGGAAAAGGAACAATAAAACATTTTCCCCCTTGCTCCTGCACCTCCCAAGTCCAACGAACCGGAATAATCCTAGCCAATTCAGACTGCAGTAGCTGAGCAGAGATCTCACCGGCTTCTACTGTAATAAGAGCCGCTACAGACGACTGGGTAGGCATCACGATCTGATTGTTCCTTGCAGCTTGGATTTGGAAAAAGCCTATCCCATCCTCTGCAGCCCCGCAGTACGCGACCGTAGGTTTAGGGCCTCGAAGTTGCGGGCATTGGTTGGTGTAATGCTCCTCAGTGCAGATTGAGCACTCCAGTTTCACTGACTGGTCCATCATCTTCCGCTTTCGTTTGCCTTGTTCGTCGTCCACAACCATCCCAGAGTGTTGCTTGGTCCCTTGTCCATCAGCATCAGCGGCGCCATCATTGGCCGCCGGGGTGTTGTCACGACGCTCGTTTGCCACCGCACCGCGTCCCTGCCCCCGGCCTTCATTGCTTGTTGCTGCGCCAGCGCCATTGACAGACAAGGCGCCGCCTCTTCCCGCAAGAGCAGTCCCCGCCGAGGTCTGTCCGCCACGGCCACCGCGAGCGCGACCAAAGCCGCCTGCTCCGTGGCCCTGGCCATCCGCCTGGGGGGCACGCCCCCTCCCTCGACGACGATCGACCGGTGCGCCGCGGGAGGGAACCGCACGACCCTGCGCTCGCTTGCTGCCCGCCATCAACGCTTCGCGATACGATCGTCGCGGCGCCGGCAGGACGTCGGAGATGGATGGATTGACAAGTCGGCGTCTAGGTCTTGTGACCTCCTGGGCGTGAGACACCCCACCCGATGGGCTTTGCCGTTCTGACTGGATCAGAGCCCGATTGGGTGGCCCCAGCACAGACCGAGCCGGATACGAACCGGGCTGAGTCCGGCAGGTCGCACCAGCGTTCAGTCGTCGATTCAAAATTTGAAACCCCCGAGAACGTGGGTCGCCGTAACTAGACTCCTGGCCACGACCGCCTCTGGCTGTGGAGATCGCCGGGAGTATGAAGTCGCCGAGAGTCCGTTCCGGTAAGATCCCACGAGGAGGCAGCGGCCCCTTCCAAACTCGCTTCCAAGGAGCCAGGACTGGTTTGATTTGCGGCGTGGATGCCGGTGCAGGCCGCTTAGCTAGGGGTGCCGCCGCTGGCTCCACTAGACGAAGAGTGGCCCGCGGAGCGATCGTCGTGATCCCCTCACCGGTGGTGGTCGTCGCAAGGGTGTCCGCATCGCCCAGATCCTCGCACTCCGAGTCTGATTCGGAGTCCCAGAACTTGCCTAATCCCTCACTGAGATGCATGGATAACGCAATCTCCTCGCCGGCGTGATCCAACATGCGCCTGCAGTAGTTGCGATCAAGGGTGTGGGGATCTTTCGCCGTGACGCGCCGTAGGGCACTCCGAGTTGACTCTGCGATCGAGATCATGGGCATCTTCCATCCGCTGGCACTGGTTTCAATTCCTCTTTCTCTTGTTCTCTAGGAATTCTCGGACTTGCTTCAACTTGCATACAAGTGGATTTGCCTGCTGCCCTGTACAGATCTGCCTCGCCGGAGCCGCGTGCCCTCGCGGAGCCGCCCGCCCTCGCCGGGGCTGCGTGCCCGCGCCCACGCTCGCCCTCGCCTGAGCCGCGCCCGCCCTCACCGGAGCCGCACGCCCTCGCCGGGGCCGTCCGCGCGGAGCCTCGCGGAGTGCCGTCGGCAGGTAGATTCGGTGGAGAGCGCTATGTGTATCTAAGATGAGAAAACCAACTAAATTTACATAACCTCACAATTTTCAACTGCAGTATTTATTGTAACCCTTCCTCCAATGTATGGTTTCCCTTCTTCTTAATGAACCCAGAGGTAATCCAGTGCCTCATTACCCAAACACAGCAACCTCACATGCAAAAATAATTACTCCTCAACACACATGGTCTTCCGTCTCTGAAGAATATCTTCCTTGATGAGATAAGCTACTTGTTCCGCCGTTTTGTGCTCATTCTGAAAGGTCCTCCTGTTCCTTTCTTTCCAAAGGTTCCAGAACACATAAGCTACCCCGCCATTAAAGGTTCGGCGTTCTTGTTTCTGTATGTTGCTAGCCTCCTCTTCCCACCAGACGGCTAGGCATCGAGGTTCTTGTTGAGGGAGCTGTACATTGAAATTTTCCCAGGCTAAAATCCTGCTCCAAACAGCTTTGGCAAATGGGCATAGCAAGCAAAGATGCATCCCCGTTTCTAGAGGCCCATTGCATAAGATGCAATGCTCTTGGTGCGGCCACCCTCTTTTTTGCAGATTGTCCGCAGTGATGATTTTGTTGTGTAAAAGTATCCAAGCATGGACCTTGCATTTGTTCTCCGCCTTTGCTTTCCAAATTAGGTCGGGCTGAAATCTCTGGTGAGAGCCGCAAAACTGTATTCTGTATGCCGACCGAGTGGAGTATTTTCCATCGGCTGTCCATCTCCAAACAATGGAGTCTTGCACCCCGGGCGTGCGCTGAACCCCCTGAATTTTGATCCATAGGGCGACAAATTCTTGTATGCGGACAGCCGTTGTGGTATGCGTCCTGAGGTGGCGGATCCAATTACCATTATGCAGCTCCTGGCGAACTGTTTTGTTCTTGTGGCGAACTAGCTCATAAAGATTGGGCGCTAGATACCTTGGTGCTTTTCCCTCTAGCCAATTGTGATGCCAAAACTGTGCTCTGTTCCCATCGCCGATACTTATTGTGGTGGAAGCATTGAAGAGCAGGCGGTCTAGATCGTTACATGGCAGTGTTGTCCCCAACCAAGGCTTTGGATCATCACTCCATTCTTGCCACAGCCACCGAAGGCGCAAGGCTCTCCCAAATTTCTCCAAGTCTAGTATCCCCAAGCCGCCTAAGTCTTTTGGCCTGCACACCGTTGACCAATTAACCAGACAGCGCCCCCCATTGGCATTCTCTTCTCCTTTCCAGAGGAAGGATCTTCTAGGTTTGTCAATCTTTTTTCTGCTCTGTTGAGCAGTTTGCCTTTCCATTCCGGTAACCTTTGCCCGATCCAATCAATGAGAGGTTGCACATGTATCTTTTGGAGCGATCTTGTGTGGAGCTGTAGTCCAAGGTACCGGCAAGGGAAGGATTTTCTAGTCCCTGGAGCAACTGCAAATAATAGTCTTTGCGGAGACCTCCTTTCCCCTTCTGTACTGTCCACCTTAAGTATGCATCATTCATGCTTTTTTACTACCCCATCAGCAAACTTTTGGTCTGTTCATAAGTTATGCAGCCAACCATTCAAAATTACAAATTCTCCCGTGTTGCTGCATAGTCAAGCACCCTGTGCGTTTTTTTTCAGAGAGAATACTGAAGCTAGACTTTGACTGAAAACAAAAGGACAACAATATGTATCATTTCTTATATCATTTAAATGATACTAAGATTGACTTTCCTAACTTTATTTTATTGTCAGGCCTTATGATTGTTAGAAACTGCAGCGGCTTGAAGCAATTTCACTTCCTGAGTTCCATACTCCAGTTTCTCTTCTCGTCGGCTGCTGGCCAGAGTCTGAAAATCCGGAGCAGCACATGTTTATTTCTCGGAATGTCAGCTGTTGGCATGCGTACCATAGTCCAAGATAGAATTCGTGCATGCGTTTGTACGCTCGCGCGTGAGTCATCTCCTCTCCAAGTATGAATGAATAAGCAATACACCTATGAACTAGTCTCCAGATTTGATTGTATAATAGTAATATATCAATTCATCAGACATAGAGTCTGTGCTAGGTAGTCTTTTCTGTAAGAATTCATTATTACAGATTTGTTGTTTATTTCGGCATCGTCGATTTGGTGTTTATTTCGGCATATTGCTTGGTAGTCTCCTGATTTGATGATTATTTCGGCATCGTGGATTTGGCCACCGAGACGCACTTGTCCCTGACGGCGGCGAAGTAGGCGAGGGGCCGGGCCGGGCCCGGTACGGCAGGCACGCCCGCACCGCTTCGCTGGACCTGCATTCCACCGCCCACAGGCGCAGAGCAGGGAGCTCCTCATCACTACCGCTCGTCAGGACGCTCACTCCTGCCACCTCCTCTCCAGCACGCGGAGCCAGTGCGCTAGCAGGCCGCCACCGGCGATGTCCGCGAGACCGATGGCGTCGTCGCCTCCGAAGAACGTCTTGATCTTCAGCTGTTCCTCCACCAGCGCCAGGCCCGACCTCGCCGGCGGCCGGCCGCCCACTGCGCTTCGTCGTCGCCGAACAGCGCTACCCGCAGCGGCTCCAGGCACTGCTTGTTGTTACGATCAAACGAGCGTTGGAGGTGAAGGTGCAGGCGTGCAGAGATGAGTGCATGCGTACGGTCGATCAGTGCTGAATAAGTGAATAGTATACGCTACCTTTTTGTTCTCGACGAAGTGCCCCCAGAAACGCGCCATGGCGCGGTCGTAGGGTCGGCCGACAGCGGCGGCGGCCCGTCGAAGAGACGATGACGAGTTACTCGCAGACTGCTCGGTCGCCGTGGAGGAGCACGGGGATGACCTCCTTGTGTACGGGGTTGTGTTGGCCAGCAGGAGGTCGCTCTTGCCACTCATCAGGTCCTCTGGGATGATGAGTGGCAACCACACGCAAGCAAGTTGTATCAGAATATTAGAGTTGGTCACAAAAACATACTATTTTAAATGATGGTGTAATTGCATTTTGTTTTCCTGACCGATGCTGCACAACATCTTGTTTAGGACTCGAAGATAAATGTTGCCACGTCAACTAGAGGCCCACACTGACTGGGCCGACCTGTGCTAAAGTTGCCATGGGCTCTCAGAATCGACCTAAATAGAAATGGGCTCCAGTCAGCCCAACTGATTCGTACATGACTCTCAGTCCAAGCTCCATTCTAATGGAGAGATGGCGAGAAAAAAAAAAAACCCAAGTCAAAGCTTCCTACCGCTCTCCATTCATTTGCCATATAAATCACTTCAGAATTAATTCTGGTCTGCTCCCTACCTCACTCATTGAAAAAATCAAGAAGTAAAGGTAAAGATCAAGAAGTGAAGCTCTACCAAGAAGTGAAGCTCTACCAAGAAGTGAAGCTCTACCAATGTTTGGCAAGTGCGACAGTTGAATATTTACAACATCCAATACTTCCAAGTTTTGCAGCCTTCCTATTGTTTCAGGTAGACTTTCAATAGCAGTATCTCGAAGGCCCAAATACCGCAGATTAAACAGGTTGAATATCTCACTAGGCAACATCTTGATACAAGTACCTTGCAGATCCAACGTTGACAACAGTTTTGAAAATGCTAGTATGGGCCTCAGCAAATCAATACTGATATTTCTCTCAAAAACATGAAGTGAACGAATATGTGATACATCTGACGGACAAATTTGGTCAAGGTTTTCACTCTGGATTGATATACGACGTATGTGGCCTACAGAAAATTCTCCTTTGCCATCATACACTTTACCAAAACATTCTTCCTTTGCTTTATTGAGCGCAACAAACCGTATGACATCATGCATCCGACAACATTTCAACCGCCCAATCTTATTCCTCCCCACTACTTGTAGTAGACTTCGGTTCAGGAGCTCAGTCAAGTACTCGCCCGCCACTTCCTCCAATGTTTGGTTCCCCTTCTTCTTAATGAACCCAGAGGTAATCCAGTGCCTCATTACTCTCCTCCTCTTGATGAGATAATCTTCCGGGAATAATGCACAGTGTAAGAAACAATTTTTCAAATCATATGGAAGGTCTTCCAAGCTGACCTTTACAATTGTCTCTACACGGGGCATTAAATTTTTCAGCAACTGCAACTCTAAGTCATCATATGTTTTTTTCCATTCGGCATAAGTTTGTCCTCTCCCAGATAGTAGGCGGCCTATGCATGCAATAGCAATAGGCAACCCTTGACACTTGTCGACAAACTTCAAAGCCAAATCCTCTAAGTGCGGTGGACACGTTCTGTCACCGTCATCCCAAAAGGCTGATTTGCAGAATAACTCCCAAGACTTATCTTCTTCAAGTGGTTCCAAGTGAATAACAGAATTATTAGTTCCCAACAATGACACTTCATGATTTCTTGATGTGATAACAAATCGACCAATGCAATTAGATGGAAAAACAGTCCTTAACTGTGTCCAGACATCTGCAGTCCAAACGTCATCCAAAACTAAGATGTACCTTTTACCTTGGAGGTAGTTATAGATGATCTCAGCTACTCTTTCCTTTTCCATGTTGGCCACATCAGCTTCGATGCCAAACTCTCCAGCAATCTTCCTCAGCAACTCTTGAATATCATAGCTTTGCGACACAGTAACCCATGCTGCGGCATCAAAGTCCAGTTTGATGGTTTTGTACACATGAGAAACCAAAGTTGTTTTCCCCACACCAGGCATGCCCCAAACGGTGGAAATTTTGCATTTCCGTTCTAAATCACCAGCTAGCCACCGAGTCAAGAGCTCCTTGTTCTCGGTAATCGCCACAAGATCCTCGTCCCTAGTGAAAGTCAAAGCTTGATTGGCATGAAAGGCAGTACCTCCAACATTTCTGTCCATTTGTGGGACAACATATTGCTGGTTCAACTGTTTAGCCTCTTGAAGCCTGCCATTGATATCTTGCAGCTTGCACGCAAGCTGGTGCCATGTCTTGAGATGCTTGATCCTCTTCTTGGTCCTGGCAGCAAACCCTCCGTGCTTGTCCTCCAACTTGTAGGTGAACTCGTCAACCACATCCTCGATCTCAAAAGTGAAGCCCCTGATCCTCTGCACAAAGAGGCCGGTGGTCTTATCGGTGTCCTTGAACCGCTCCGCCCCTTCGAGATAAGCCTGCATGCTCTCAAGCTCATCCTTGGCTCTATGGATCTGGCCAAAGAGACCTTTGAGGGCAGAGACTTCATGGCATAGCAGCGACGCGCCGTAACCTGCTGACTCCTTGAGCAAAGCCGCGCCGAGCTTGCCAATCAGCAGCCCTACAACTGCTTCCGCCATGGTGGTCGCCTGTGTTCGGTGAGAGCTCAGAGTTACAATGGGTGCGAGAGCGTGGTTGGAGAGAGAGAGAGAGATGAGGAAACTCGGAAGGGGAAGGAGTGGGGAGGCACCTGGGAGGAGGTACGTAGGTGGAGCGTGGTGAGCCGCGCGCAGCAGGCACGGCGGCGGCTGAGAGCTCCTTGGACCCGTCCTTCCACTCCCTCGTTGCAGGGCGAGGTCAGGAAGCACGGAACGGAAGTGGCAGCAGGCACCTTGGATGGATTTGGACGACGATAGGTGGACGCGGGGGAGCTAGGCGGCCGCTGCAGGCTTGGCGTGGTGAACGGTGCACGGCGGCGGCGGGTGGTCGGGTGGGTGCTCCTTGAACGTGTCCCTCGTTCCGATCGGGAACTCGATCTTGAGCTTGGCACAAATGTCTTGCCTCCAGGGGAATCTGAATCGAATCTAGAGGATATAAGCTCGACGGCGGACTGCGAGGGAGGAGTCCGGCAGGTCGCGCCGCGCTGGGACAGCGGCAGTTTGGAATGCACTCGCCAGTCGCCACCTACGAGTACTGCAGGTGCACATCAAGCGGGGCCGCTGATGCCGCTGTCTGAGTGGCTGGCTGACATCGACTCCTACGGTCCTACCAAGAAAAAACAGAGCTGGATGTGTACCTTGTTGGACTAATAATTTGGTTTCATCAATTCAAGTGGGCACTCGCTCACCTAGCTACGTACTGCACCGGCTAGCACGAGATTACTGCCACCAGCTATTGGCCTTTTCCGAACTCGTCAATCACTCCTCGAGTGAAAACGGAACTAACTGTTCATCATGCTAATTTGCCAAGACGTGCTGTGCAGCATCGGTCAGGAAAACAAAAGGCAATAATACCATCATTAAAACATAGTAGTACGTTTTTATGAACAACTCAATATTATGTGTGCGCCATTGGCCACAAGCCCAGAGCAGGAGTGGCCAAGCTTCGGCGGAAGAACGAAGCGGAGGTAGAGATGACCGCCGCCGAGCCGGCGGTGAGGCTGATCAGCCCGTTGTTACACCACGCCGAGGTGGCCCTGCGTCTCAACTCTCAAGGGCGTTCCCTATGAGCTCATCCTGGAGGGCCTGATGAGCAGCAAGAGCGACCTCCTGCTCCAACATAACCCCGTGTACAAACAAGGTAGCGCTGTTCGGCGACGGCGAGGCGCAGTGGGCGGCCATGGAGGCGGCGAGGGCGGGCCTGGCGCTGGTGGAGGAGCAGCTGAGGATCAAGAGGTTTTTCGGAGGCGACGACGCCATCGGCCTCGCGGACATCGCCGGTGGCGGCCTGCTACGCACTGGCTCCGCGTGCTGGAGGAGGTGGCAGGAGTGGGCATCCTGACGAGCGGTAGTGATGGGGAGCTCCCTGCTCTGCGCCAGTGGGCGGCGGAGTGCAGGTCCAGCGTCCAGCGAAGCGGTGCGGGCGTGCCTGCCGGACCGGCCCCGGCCCCTCGCCTACTTCGCCGCCGTCAGGGACAAGTGCGTCTCGGTTGCCAAATCCACGATGCCGAAATAATCATCAAATCTGGAAACTACCTAACGACATGCCGAAATAAACACCAAATCGACGATGATTGAAATAAACATCAAATCTGTAATGATGAATTCTTAGAGAAAAGACTACCTAGCAGTCTAGCACAGACTCTCTGTCTCTGATAAATTGATATACTACTATTATACAATCAAATCTGGAGACTAGTTTATATCATAGGTGTACTGCTTATTCATTCATATTTGGAGAGAAGATGACTTCACGAGCACGTACAAACGCGTGCACGAATTCTATCTTGGACTCTGGTACGCATGTCAACAGCTGACATTCTGAGAAATAAACATGTGCTGCTCCGGATTTTCGAACTCTAGCCAGCAGGCGACGAGAAGAGAAACTGGAGTATGGAACTCAGGAAGTGGAGAATTGCTTCAAGCCACTTCAGCTTCTGACAATCATAAGGCCTGACAATAAAATAAAGTTAGGAAAGTCAATCTTAGTATCATTTAAATGATATAAGAAATGATGCGTATTATTGTCCTTTTGTTTTTAGTCAAAGCCTGGCTTCGGTCTTCTCTCTAAAAAAAAACGCACAGGGTGCTTGACTATGCAGCAACACGGAAGAATTTGTAATTTTGAATGGTTTGCTGCATAACTTATGAACAAACCAAAAGTATGCTGATGGGGTAATAAAAAAGCATGAATGATGCATACTTAAAGTGGACAGTGCAGAGGAGGAAAGGAGTCCTACGCAAAGACTATTATTTTCAGTTGCTCTAATTATACCTAGGCGCCAAAAAATAAATATTACCTTAGCAGAGGTAGCTTGACCTTAAATACTTTCTTCGGCTGCCATTCGTGAATTAATCAAGAATAACCTTTCTGATGTGTCTAATACTCATAAGATCGTCTTTTCCTTTATTTGGTTCTCCCTTCTGCCGAAGCTTCTCTCTAAGTTCTTCTGATGCCCAAAGCAGATTCAATTCCTTAAGGTTTGTGAGGTGTTCAATACCTTGAGGAAGAAACTTCAGTTCACGACAGGATTGTAAGGTGAGGTCAGCAAGGTTTGGCATAGCACCCTGTTCTATTTGAACTCGTTTGAGCTGCGGTGCGTGCCATATGGATAGAAGATGAAGTTTTGGAAAACACCCTGCAGTGAAGTGCAGCTTCTTCCCAACAAAAGCCTTTACAAGTGCAAGAATACATAAACCACGAAGCACCAACAGACTGGAAAATGATTCCTCACCAATATTGGAGAACGATAAGTGCAACCTTGTGAGGCTATTCAGGTGAGACCAAGATGACAGAACCTGAGGCAATGATGTTTTCTCCAGCTGCCCTCCTAATTCAAGGTCAGAAACAGTTGGAGGTAAATGAAGTCCCTCTAGCTGCAACACTTCGCTCTCCCCTAGAGCTGAAATGTCTAGATGAACAAGATGGCTCATTTTGTTGATAGCATTTCTTAAGTTACCAGAGTGTTCACTTCTCACATTGCAGACACTGAATGTTCTTAATTCTGTCAAATCCCCAACCTCACGCAGAATTTCTGAACTTGCCTCCACAGTTTGCAAAGCCTGCAGTGACGTCAAGTGCCTTATGCCACTAGGCATCTTTACACTACTGGCAGGTTTATATTCTCCTTCTTCATAAAATTGGCATGCATAAAGGTATCTCAACTTCCTAAGTTTTATAATGTTGTTTGGTAAGTACGACAATGGAGTATTGGCAGCATCCAATACTTCCAAGTTTTGCAACCTCCCTATTGTTTCAGGTAGACTTTCAATAGCAGTATACCTAAGGCCCAAACACCGCAGATTAAACAAGTTGAATACCTCACTAGGCAACATCTTGATACAAGTACCTTGCAGATCCAACGTTGACAACAGTTTTGAAGATGCTAGGATGGGCCGCAGCAAATCAATATCGATATACCTCTCAAAAACATGAAGTGAACGGATATGTGATGCATTTGATGGACTAATTATGTCAAGGTTTTTGCTCTGGAATGATATACGACGTATGGGCCCTACTGAAAATTCTCCTGAGCCATCATACACTTTACCAAAACATTCTTCCTCTGCTTTATTGAGCGCAACAAACTGTATGACATCACGCATCCGGAAACATTTCAACCGCTCAATGTAATTCCTCTCCACTACTTGTAGTAGGCTTCGATTCACGAGCTCAGTCAAGTACTCACCTGCCACTTCCTCCAATGTTTGATTCCCCTTCTTCTTAATGAACCCAGAGGTAATCCAGTGTCTCATTACTCTCCTCCTCTTGATGAGATAATCTTCTGGGAATAATGCACAGTGTAAGAAACAATTTTTCAAATCATATGGAAGGTCCTCCAAGCTGACCTTTACAATTGTCTCAACACCGGGCATTAAATTTTTCACCAACTGCAACTCCAAATCATCATATATTTTTTTCCATTCGGCATAAGTTTGTCCTCTCCCAGATAGTAGGCTGCCTATGCATGCAATAGCAATAGGCAACCCTTGACACTTCTCGACAAATTTCAAAGCCAAATCCTTTAAGTGCGGTGGACATTTTTTGTCACCATCATTCCAAAAAGCTGATTTGCAGAATAACTCCCAAGACTTATCATTTTCAAGTGGTTCCAAGTGAATAGCAGAATTATTGGTTCCCAACAATGATACTTTATGATTTCTTGATGTGATAATAAATCGACCAATGCAATTAGATGGGAAAACTGCCCTTAACTTTGTCCAGACATCTGCAGTCCAAACGTCATCCAAAACTAAGATGTACCTTTTACCTTGGAGGTAGTTATAGATGATCTCAGCTACTCCTTCCTTTTCCATGTTGGCCACATCAGCTTCGATGCCAAACTCTCCAGCAATCTTCCTCAGCAACTCTTGAATATCATAGCTTTGCGACACAGTAACCCATGCTGTGGCATCAAAGTCCAGTTTGATGGTTTTGTACACATGAGAAACCAAAGTTGTTTTCCCCACACCAGGCATGCCCCAAACGGTGGAAATTTTGCATTTCCGTTCTAAATCACCAGCTGGCCACCAAGTCAAGAGCTCCTTGTTCTCGGTAATCCCCACAAGATCCTCGTCCCTAGTGAAAGTCAGAGCTTGATTGGCATGAAAGGCAGTACCTCCAATATTTCTGTCCATTTGTGGGACAGCATATTGCTGGTTCAACTGTTTAGCCTCTTGAAGCCTGGCATTGATATCTTGCAGCTTGCGCGCAAGCTGGTGCCATGTCTTGAGATGCTTGATCCTCTTCTTGGTCCTGGCAGCAAACCCTCCGTGCTTGTCCTCTAGCTTGTAGGTGAATTCGTCAACCACATCCTCGATCTCAAAAGCGAAGCCCCTGATCCTCTGGACAAAGAGGCCGGTGGTCTCATCGGTGTCCTTGAACCGCTCCGCCCCTTTCAGATAAGCTTGCATACTCTCAAGCTCATCCTTGGCTCTACGGACCTGGTCAAAGACACCTTTGAGGGCAGAGACTTCATGGCATAGCAGGGATGCGCCGTAGCCTGCTGCCTCCTTGAGCAAAGCCGCGCCGAGCTTGCCAATCAGCAGCCCTACAACCGCTTCCGCCATGGTGGTGGCCTGTGGTTGGTGAGTGCTCAGTTACAATGCGTGGAGCGTGGTTAGAGAGAGAGAGAGAGAGAGAGAGATACTCGGAAGGAGAAGCAGCGGGGAGGCACCTGGGAGGTGGTACGTAGGTGGAGCGAGGTGAGCCGCGCGCAGCAGGCACCCGCGGCGGGCCGGCGGCTGGGAGCTCCCTGCACCTGCCCTTCCACTCCCTCGTTCCGATCTGGAGCCTGGCAATCACCAACCATGATACACATGAGCAACCTTGTTGCATGACGAGTTCAGGATTAAGGAAGCAAAGGAATTGGTGGGCACCTTGGATGGATTGGGAAGACGTTAGGTGGACGCGGTGGAGCTAGGCGGCCGCTGCAGGCTTGGCGTGGTGAACGGCGAACGGCGGCAGCGACTGGGTGCTCCCTGATCGTGTCCTTCCGCTTCCTCGTTCCGATCGGGAGCTGCGCAGTGCGCACCGCACTGAAGCTCGGCGTTGACGGGAGGAGGGTCTGAGGCACTGAAGCGGATGGAAATGGCAGAGCAGCCGCGGCCGATTGGCCACCTGGAGTTGTTGTTGGAGCCGCGTTGCTGGGTCCCAGCATGCGAGCAACGTTTTCCATTTTTATATACCCCGTCCGGCCGTCCCCGTGGGTCATTCTTTTTTTTTTTTAATTGGAGGGGAACCCCGTGGGTCATTTATTAAATAGAACTCCCGACCAATGCATCGGTGGCTTAATTGTTCAGATTCAGAAGCAGTAGGTGGCGATGCCATCACCATCCGTGATGGCTGAATTGTTCGGCCGCGGTAGGTGACGATGCCATCAGCATATGGCTGAATTGTTTATTCATCGGCGATGACGCTCGTTGATACCATACTCCTGGTGGCCGGTGTGAGCGTGCTGACGAGCGGCAGTGAGGAGGAGCTCCTTGCTCTGCGCCGGTGGGCGGTGAAGCTGTGCGGGCGTGCCTGCCGGACCGGGCCCGGCTCCTCGCCTACTTCGCCGCCGTCAGGGAGAAATGCGTGTCGGTGGCCAAATCGACAATGCCGAAATGAATATCGAGATTGGGGTCGTCGTCAATTTCATCATCTAGGGAAAAGCTTATTGCTTAGCACGTTTATTTGGTCGCTCGTCGCCGTCGCACGCGCCACCTGTTGCAGGAGCCAGGGAGTGCACGGGACGGGATTATTATTGCGACCAGCTAGCTAACGGGAATGGTTTTTGGCCAACACTGATTATCACTTATCAGAGTCCTGCAAAGAAAACGGAACTCACTAGTAGCTGTGTTGGGCTTGGGCGACCTGTGCACCAATGAATCCTTTCAGAGAATATTACATAGTACAGTATTAACGGAGTCGAAGTCGATGCATGGCGAAGTGCTTCTGGGACGTCTCTATCTCCTTTGGCAGCTGAGAATATACTTCATCATCTCGGTCTGCAAAAACGGATCAAGTTATATATGCTACTATGCTCATGCTGGAATGTCGATACGAGGTTCGCATGATCGCATCGCAGCACATTCTATTCTGCGATTCAGTTCACCGGTAGCCAGCCAACCGTAAAGTCAGAAGGCCGTTCGTTTTCCTTTAATATTTAAATAAATAAAAAAAGAAAAAAAAAGGGAAAGAAAGGTTATATTTACTGCTAGGAAAAAGGCAGTAGTAGCCCAATATAATGATTATGGTCCACACACGGCTGTAGAGTTAAGCCCACTCAGCGTAGCCTGAGTGTGCAACTGAGCCTCGCCGCTTCGGAGCAGCTGCATATGCATCTTCTTCTTTCTTCTTTCATCACGAACTGTCCGTCCCGTGCGGCCGTGACTTCTGACGACATGCGGCCATAGTCCAAAGGAAAGGAGAGTGCAGGGAGGGCAACGTTCCTCCAAGTGAATAGTACGTCGCATTCAGTTTTCAGATGTAGGAGTACGTGCGAATTGAACGTGCTCCTGTGAACGTACGACAAGTCGCGCGCTGCTGCCTTTGCCGTTGGTGTGGCGTTGACCAGAGAATGTTGCCGCGCCGGAGTGACCCTCCTGAACGACGAGGGAGGATGAGGATCACCCTGCTCTCCCGCTGGGCGATGCCAGTGGAGCAGAGTTGGGCGAACAGAGTGCTTCGCAGCTAGCATTCGTTCCATCGTCCATTCGTCAATGGGCGTATCATTGTGCGTTTCAGCGGCGACTGACTGAAACACTCCACTGCCAAGACCCAGTACCCAACCACTGCGACCCGTGTCAGACTCACGGTCGTATAGAACCATTGCGCTGCGGCAGTTCCATCCCATCGATCGGGCCGGCGACGACGACGGAGCCGGTGAAGCTGATGGGCGCATTCGGCAGCCCGTTCGTGCACCGCGCCGAGGTGGCCCTGCGCCTCTCAAGGGAGTTCCCTATGAGCTCATCCTGGAGGACCTGATGAGCACCAAGAGCAACCTGCTGCTCCGGCGCAACCCCATCTACAAGAAGGTGCCCCGTGCCCGTGCTCCTGCACGGCGACTGCGAGTCGCTCGTCATCGTCGAGTAAGTCGACGGCCGCCCTTGCTGCCGGCCGACCCCTGCGACCGCTCCATGGCGCGCTTCTTAGAGCACTTCGTCGACAACAAGGTAACGCGTATATGATTCAGCACGGATCAAACGTACGCATGCACATACAGAACAATAGCCTATACCTACCACAGACTCTGTCTCTGATGAAGTGATGAATTGATATACTACTTATACAATCAAAGCTGCAGACTAGTTCATAGGTGTAAAGCTTATTCATTCATATTTGGAGAGAAGATGACTCACGGGCGCGTACAAACGCATGCACGAATTCTATCTGGACTCTGGTACGCATGCCAACAGCTGACATTCTGAGAAACATGTGCTGCTCCGGATTGTCGAACCCTGGTAAGCAGCCAACGAGAAGAGAACGAAACTGGAGTATGGAACTCAGGAAGTGGAATTGATTCAAGGCACTGCAGCTTCTCACAATCATAAGGCCTGCCAATAAATTAAAATAATATCAGGAAAGTCAATCTTTGTTTCATTCAAATGGTAATAAGAAATGACGCATATAAGAAACTATGCGGCAATATGCTCAGTGGAGAATTTTGTAATTTTGAATGGTCGGGTGTATATTTTTTCTCAATCGAGTCATGGACTCGTTTTTCATTAAGAGGGAAGGAAAGTACAAGTTACACTAAGAACCGCGAAGAAGTGGCGAGGAGCCACTGACCAAGCGATTCTCAACGCAAACGCGAATACAAGAGTGTTAAACTTATTAAAGGTCGGGTGTATATAACTATGAACTTATTAAAGGTGGACAGTGCAGAGAAGGGGGAAGGAGTTCTCCGCAAATACTATTATTTGAGGCTGCTCTAATATACCTAGGTGCCAAAAAAACAAACATTACCTTAGCAGAGATAGCCTGATCACCACATAATAATTTCTTCGGCTGTTGTTCCTTGATTATCAAACAATAACCTTTCTGATGTGGCTAATGCTCATAAGATCGTCTTGGTCTTCATTTGGTTTTCTCTTCAGCTTTAGCTTCTTTTTAAGCTCTTTCGATGAATTAAATAGGCTTAATTCTTCAAGGTTTGTGAGGTGTTCAATACCTTGAGGAAGAACCTTCAGTTCATGACAGGATTCTAAGTAGAACACAGCAAGGCTTTGCATTGCACCTTCTTCTATTTGAACTTGGTTGAGCTGTGGTGCATTGCATATGGACAGTAAGTGAAGTTTTGGAAAACATCCTGCAGTGAGGTGCAGCTTCTTCCCATCAAAAGCCTTCAAAAGGCCAAGATGAAATAAACCACGAAGCACCAAGAGACTGGAAAATGATTCCTCATCAATATTGGAGAATACTAAGTGCAACCTTGTGAGGCTACTGAGGTGAGACCAAGATGACATAATCTGAGGCATTGATGTTTTTTCCAGCTGCCCTTCTAATTCAAGGAAAGAAATAGTTGGGGCTAAATGAAGTCCCTCTAGCTGCAACACTTCGCTTTCCCCTAGAGCTGAAATGCTTAGATGAACAAGATGGCTCATTTTGTCGATAGCATTTCTTAAGTTACCAGAATGTTCACTTCTCACATTGCAGACACTAAATGTTCTTAATTCTGTCAAATCTCCAACCTCACGCAGAATTTCTGAACTTGCCTCCACGCTTTGCAAAGCATGCAGTGACGTCAAGTGCCTTATGCCACTAGGCATCTTTACACCACTGGCAGGTTTAAGTTCTCCTCCATGAAAAACATAACATGCATAAAGGTATCTCAACTTCTTAAGTTTTACAATGCTGTTTGGTATGTAAGACAACTGAGCATTTAAAGCATCCACTACTTCTAAATTTTGCAACCTTCCAATTGTTTGAGGTAGACTTTCAATAGTAGTACACCTAATGCCCAAATACCTTAGATTAAACAAGTTGAATACCTCATTAGGCAACATCTTGATACAAGCACCTTGCAGATCCAACGTTGACAATAGATATGAAGATGCTAGAATGTGCCGTAGCAAATCAATATCGATATTCCTCTCAAAAACATGAAGAGAACGGATATGTGATGCATTTGATGGACTAATTTGGTCAAGGTTTTCACTCTGGATTGATATATGGCATATGGGCCCTACAAAAAATTCTCTGCCATCATACACTTTACCAAATCGCTAACAAACATTATTTGAAGGGTTATGGATGAAAGGATCTACAATGCCTAGAGGGGGGGTGAATAGGCGTAGTATAAAACCTGAAACTCAAACTCAATTGAAAAGTGAGAACAGAGACCGGTACTACCGGGATTGTACCGGTACTACCGATACCGGTCGGTAGTACCGATGCAATCCGTCGGTACTACCGGTCAAGAACAGATAGCTACGAAACCAAGATTAACTACACAGTAAGTTTAGATCTATGCTATACCAAACCACCCAAGTGTATGTAGAGTCCCTTGCAACCTTCTCCCTAACTTGAATCACCACCAAATCGTAGATCGGGCCTCCAAACCTAAGAACAAGGTAGAGAGAGAAAGAGCACGGTCGAAGCCGTGACACCACAAGTAGACACAACAACAAAGAGAGCAAGGGACAAGTTATTTATCCCGAGGTTCGGTCAATCCACAAAGGAAGGCCTACTCCTCGTTGTCGAGGTGACCACAAAGGTCGGAGTCTATTTCACCTCCTTTCCTCACTCAAGGTTACCACAAAGGTCACTTGAGTTTCTTCACTAGAATCTTGGGGTGATACAAACACTTCGGGGAGCCCTCACAAATGGATCAAACCGGGCTCTCCCGAAGAACGCCTAGCCACCTAGGGTTCCAAGAACCCAAGAGTAACAAATGCAAAGCAAAGCCGGCTAGAGGGAGGAATCAAGTGCTCAAACAATGGATTTAAGTTTTCCTCACTCGAATCTCACTTCTCAACTTGAAACTTGTAATGGATTGAGCTATGAGCAATGAATATGTGTGAGAGAGAGTGGGAGAGCAAGAGAGAGCTGTTGTCTCGGGTTGGTAGGCAACAAATGAAGTGGGTAACGTTCTAAAGAAGAGGGAAGAAGTATTTATACTTTCTCCTTTTGGGAGCTACCGGTACTACCGATTCCCACCGGTAGTACCGATGCTACCTTAGCAGATCGAACGTTAAAAGCCTGACACACGCACTGCACGAGGCCCCAACGGTAGAAAAGTTTGTCAGTCAAGTTGACTTGACCGGTACTACCGGTGGAACACCAGTACTACCGATACAACAGTCAACCCACTACCGAAGTACAGCGTTACTACCGATCCAAAGTCCTACCGGTACTACCGCTCTGGAACCGGTACTACCGGATTAAAATCCGGTACTACCGAAATATAGTTACTCAAACCCGAGAACAGCGAGTTGGCTGGGAGGAGTCTCGGCGCTAAGTCCTACTGGTACTACCGATTCAGAGTCGGTACTACCGGTTCAACATCGGTACTACCGGATTAAAATCCGGTACTACAGGAATAAACTTTTCTGGAACCCGAGAGCAAGCAGTTCCCTGGGGAGGATCCTGCTCTAAGTCCTACCGGTACTACCGGTCCAATACCTGGTACTACCGATTCTCCAGGGGCAGAACAGGATAGGGCAGTGCACAAGTGTGTGAAGGTGTCTCTCAAGCATGTTTGTTTAAGTCAATGTTTGAGCACTTTAAACCTTCTACTAGTCAACTAGCTATGCATCCCTCTTGATAGTGCGGTAGTCCTAGACTCAATAAAAAATAAAACTTGCTAAATTATGAGTAAAGATCACCAAGTAACTCGGTCAAGTTGGAGGGGTGCTGTTTCACCGAATATTTCAATTTGCTCATTCATATGGACTAACACCTGCACATAATCTTGATAAAATCGTTAGTCCCTAATTTGATTGTCATTAATCACCAAAATCCCACATAGGGGGCGAATGCACTTACAAACTCCCCCTTTTTGGTAATTGATGACAACCAAATTAGGCTTATATATGATTGAGATAAATTGAAGCTTTTGAATCCAACATTTAGGATAGAGCTCCCCCTTAATGTATGCATAGGATTTGAATTCCAAATAACTACCATAGTCAAGAGTGCATACATTTAGAGAGGTTCCCCCTAAATCTTGTAATTCGTGGGGTGCCAAAAAGAGTGTGACAAGAATAAGTGATAAGCGTGAAGCACAGGAAAAATTCAAGTCACAAACAAATCACAAACCACAAGATAAAAGCAAACTCACTAAGATAACATTAAACACAAGAGTTATACCTCCAACTAAGCATTACGCCAACAAAGTTCTTGTCCAACATATAGTTCACCACGAAATATATAAATATTACAAACCATAACTAAAGTCTAGACCACCATAGGGCAAAGCAAGTCGCAACTTACTTAATACATCATAATAAAGCCTAACACTCCCCCTTTGGCATCAAGTGCCAAAAAGGGTAGGCACGCAGGAAAGCAAAGCTAGTCGTCGTCCTCATCGACGTCATCATCGGAAGGCTCCTCCTGCTCATCGTCGTCATCCTCGTCCTCGTCCTCGTCCTCATCCTCATCGTCCTGACCACCCGCTGCACGTGAAGACTCGGCGTACTCCTCAAAAGGATCGCGAAACTCGCGCAAAGGAGAAGAAGGAGGTAGGCCGAGCTTGTCCTCAATAGCTCGAAGGCGGCGGTCATCCTTCTCAGCCTTATAGCAAAAGGCCGAGAAGATCTTCTGGAGCGCATGCTTGATGGCACCACTGCGACGACGGCGAGGTCCAAGCCCACGAGCGAAGCTAGGGCCCCGAGAGGAGCTAGGGTCAGCGGTGGAGCGAGCGGCACCTCGAGTGCGGCGCACCGAAGACGGACGCTGGGGCGAGTCCTCCTCATCCTCCACATCCTCCTCATCCACATCCTGTGGAGGCCTACGAAGACGCAGGAAGTCATCCTTGGCCTTAGGAGTGTGGAGGTTCCGGACCTTGACTTGCTCATGCTTGCGATCATGAGCAAATGAAAGACCAACCACTTGCTCAATGATGTGCATTAGGTAGGGAGCAAATGGAAGGTGGCGCTGAGGATCAATAGAAGCAGAATAGATTTTGCACCAAAGAAGTCCGAGACAGAGAAGCGAGCACCCCTCTCGCCAAAGCGCAAGAGAATCTTAGGAGCATCATGCTGAAGGTGCAATGAATCCCCAATCTTTGGATCAATGGTGCTTCGAATGAGATTATTGAGGACATAATAATAGGGACGAAGATAGGTGTTTTTGAAATCAGGAGTCTTCTCGGGAAGGTAAAAGTGCCGGATGTCCCGATAGGTGATATGATCATGCCCATCAAAGATACTAGGAGCATCACGGTCAGCTTGACCAAACCCAAGAAGACGAGAAAAAGTGACATAATCAAGACGATAATGCTGCCCTTGCGTCATCCAATGCATGACGCGATTCTCAACTTCCAAATGATAGGTGGAGAAAAATTGAGCAATTATTTCAGTATTCCAGGAATACTGAAAAGCCATCAAATTTAGCAAACCCCACGCCTCAAGATCATTCACCAAAGCAACAACATCCGGATCATCAAAAGCACAAAGGGAAACGAGATCAATTGCTTTGGGAGCAATGATAGGAGCAGCACCAGTGGGTTCTTGACAACCCAAAATGACAGAATGATAGTAATCAAACTGGAACTGACTCCAAAAACGAGCTTCAAGAGAGGGATCCTTGACATAAAGGTAAGGATTTTCATTGCGTTGCTGCCTCAACTCTTGAAGTTTGCGGCGATAATCAATAGGAGAACGCACTGAAAACCCACCACCAGCTGCAGGAGCGCGAATGCGAGCGTTGAAGTGCTGGTGGCGAGGGAGATTGCGAGAGAGAAGCAGCTGCACATGCTCGGGGGTCCGAGGGACAACCCAAGGATCAATCGCCTTGACAAGGATACGAATATTTGCCTCGGCATCCGACGCCCTAGCAGGCGGAGGAGCGTTCCTCGTGCGCTCCACATGAGAGCGTGGGACGTGCGAATACATGCTAGAGTGGAGAGGCTACCCACTCGGCTCATCATCGCCATCTCCGCCATGGGAGCCGCGACCTCGATGTGAGCTCTCGCCACGGGCGGCACGGACGGGGTTCTTGCGCTTTCCACCTTCACGAGACATGCTGCAAAGGATAGAGAACAAGAGGAATAAGCAAGCAATTGAGAGAGAGTCCCAAAGTCAGAGTTGAGATGGGGAGGCACCATGGATTAGTGGGGCAACAGGACCGGTAGTACCGGCCAGTGATCGGTACTACCGACGGGGGTCGGTACTACCGACACATCCCGCGGCCCTAATAATCCATGGGGAATCACCAAACCAACCATGAACTTGAGAGGAAAAGGTAAGCACAAGCAAGAACATGTCCGTAGGAACTTCCTCAAGCAAAGACACGGCCACAAACTAAGCACATTGAGAGATCGAAAGAGAGAACTCCCAAGTACCTTGAATGAACGAGTAGGACCGAATCCGCAAGCTTGAAGAGGTTGGGGCTGCTTCCAAGTCATCCAAGAGAGGCTCCAAGGAGAGGAGAAGCTCTTCCTCAAAGGGATTTGGCAATGGTGGAGGGAGGAAGGAGATCGGGGAGGAGGATGGGGGAAGGTGGCGAGGGAGAGAGAGGCAGGGGACGGGCCCGGGGGGGAAAGAAGAGGTAAGAGAAGAAGAGAAGGAGAGGAGAGGTTTTAACCTAGACCCACGCCCTACCGGTAGTACCGACGGAAGCACCGGTACTACCGATAAGCGGCCGGTACTACCGGCAAGAAACCGGTACTACCGACAGTCCAGAAACAGGAAGGGGTACCCTACAGCCAAGGTGAACTAAATGAGGAACTAGAACCCTTCCAAATGTGACTAGACACCAGCAAAGCAATACAAAACCATAGTCACACTTGAAGGAATGTTGTAAAAAATAGATTTTGAAAGACATAAATGTAAGTTTTGCAACGATTTTTCTATAATCTCTAGGTGAAAACAATGAACATGTGCAAGAGATCATTCTAGGTTACTAGAATCAATGATATTTAGCTCATTCCTCAAAGCACAAAATCTTGACTCGTCTAGGGGTTTTGTAAAGATATCGGCTAGTTGATCTTCGGTTCTCACATGAGTAAGAACGATATCTCCTTTGGTTTCGTGGTCTCTCAAAAAGTGATGCCGGATATCTATGTGCTTTGTACGAGAGTGGTTTACGGGATTGTTTGCCAATTTAATGGCACCCTCGTTGTCACACAAAAGGGGAATCTTGTTTACCTCACAACCAAAGTCTTTTAAGGTTTGCTTCATCCAAAGTAGTTGGGCACAACAAGCGCCGGCCGCAACATACTCGGCTTCGGCGGTGGACAAGGCAACACTCGTTTGCTTTTTAGAACTCCAAGACACCAAGGACCTACCAAGAAATTGACAAGTCCCGGATGTACTCATTCGATTGATTCTACAACCACCATAATCCGAATCGGAATAGCCAATCAAATCGAATGTGGAGCCCTTAGGATACCACAAGCCAAAATTAGGAGTGAGAACTAAATATCGAAAGATTCTTTTAACCGCCATCAAATGACATTCTTTTGGATTAGCTTGATATCTTGCACACATTCCTACACTAAGCATTAAGTCCGGCCTAGAGGCACAAAGGTAGAGAAGAGATCCAATCATGGAGCGATATACCTTTTGATCGACGGCCTTACCATCCTTTAGTAAATCATTGTGGACGGTTGTTGGCATTGGAGTCTTGATGGCCTTGGCTTTGTCCATGCCAAACTTCTTCAACATGTCTTTGGTGTACTTGATTTGGCTAATGAACGTGCCATCCTTGAGTTACTTGATTTGAAAACCAAGAAAGTAGTTTAACTCACCCATCATAGACATTTCAAACCTCTTTGTCATAATCCTACTAAATTCCTCGCAAAATGCCACATTAGTACTACCAAATATTATGTCATCGACATATATTTGGCAAACAAAAATATCATTCTTAACTTTGCGAGTAAAGAGAGTGGGATCAGCCTTTCCTATCTCAAACCCTTGTTTGAGAAGGAAGTCCTTAAGACAATCATACCAAGCTCTAGGGGCTTGCTTGAGCCCATAGAGTGCCTTGTCGAGTTTGTAGACGTGGTTGGGAAATTTAGGGTCTTCAAAGCCCAGTGGTTGCTCAACATACACCACTTCGGATAGGGGGCCGTTGAGGAATGCACTTTTTACATCCATTTGAAATAGCTTGAAATCATGGTAAGTAGCAAAGGCAAGTAATATACGAATTGATTCAAGCCTAGCTACGGGTGCATAAGTTTCACCGAAATCCAAACCTTCGATTTGGGTGAATCCTTGAGCTACCAACCGTGCCTTATTTCTTGTCACGGCGCCAAACTCGTCTTGTTTGTTGCGGAAGACCCATTTGGTTCCTATCACATTTTGCTTGGGTCTTTCCACCAAGGACCAGACTTCATTCCGTTTGAAGTTGTTTAGTTCTTCTTGCATGGCCATCACCCAATCCATGTCCTTAAGTGCTTCTTTCACTGTCATGGGTTCAAAAGAGGAGACAAACGAGTAATGTTCACAAAAAGAAGCTAATCGTGAGGGGTGACGACTCCCCTTTGAATGCTTCCCAGTATGTTATCAACGGGATGATCCCGTTGAATGCTATGATGCACTCTTGGATGTGGCACTAGTGATCTTCTTTGCATTGGACCATCATCATCATGATCTTGATCAATTGTTGCACTATCTTCTCTTGTTTCTTGATCATCTTGTTGATCTTCTACTTGTACTTGGTCTTGATCATTTCCTTGATGTTGATCATGAGCTTGATGTGTATTCCCATCACTCAGAGTAGTAGGTGCGGAAGCTTCACCACATGCATTTTCATGCACATGATAAATAGTTGAGTCAAGAGGGGAATATATAATTGAATCCTCTTCTTCATCCTGTGTCTCCTTGGGCTTTACATCACCGATGGCAAGCTTCTTGATTGCTTCACTTGGAGGAACATCTTTACCTACAAACTCATCATTGACTTGCTCCTTTTGAGAGCCATCGGATTCATCAAATGACACGTCTACCGTTAGTTCAATATTGCCAGTGACATTATTGAACACACGATATCCATGTTCGTTAGTACCATAACCAAGTAGAAAACCTTCATGTACCTTTGGTGCAAACTTTGAGCTTTTGGTTCTCTTATTAAGTATGAAACACTTGCAACCAAAAACTCTAAAATAGTGCACCTTAGGTTTGTTACCGGTTAGAAGCTCATATGGAGTCTTGTTCCGAAGCTTGTGAAGATATAGGCGGTTGATGGCATGACAAGCGGTGTTAACCGCCTCAGCCCAATAATTGCGTGGAGTCTTGTACTCATCCAACATTGATCTTGCGGCTTCAATGAGAGTTCAATTCTTTCTCTCCACAACACCATTTTGTTGTGGAGTGTATGGAACCGAGAACTCATGCTTGATGCCTTCTTCATCTAGATAGGCTTCAATGTTGGTGTTCCTAAACTCCGTTCCATTGTCACTTCTAACTCTATTGATCTTCACCTCAAACTCATTTTGTGCTCTTCTTGCAAACTTCTTGAAGATGTCTTGTGTTTCACTTTTATCTACCATAAAGAACACCCAAGTGAAACGAGAATAATCATCAACAATTACTAGTCTATATTTGTTACCGCTAATGCTTTGGTAAGCGACGGTTCCAAATAGGTCCATGTGAAGTAGCTCCAATGGTCTTGTGGTTGATACAACATTCTTGATTGGATGCTTTGCTCCTACTTGCTTTCCGGCTTGGCATGCACTGCAAATTCTATCTTTCTCAAATGAAACATTTGTTAGTCCAAGGATGTGCTCGCCTCTTTGAAGTTGGGCCAAGTTCCTCATCCCAACATGTGCTAGCCGGCGATGCCAAAGCCAACCCATGCTAGATTTTGCCATTAAACAAGTCTCGGGCTCAACCTTATTAGTTGTGAAATCAACTAGATAAAGTTTGCCTTTCAAACGACCTGTAAATGCAATAGCGGAATCCCTTCTTCTATAGACGGTCACACCCTTATCCGTGAAGAGACAATCGTAACCCATTTCACAAAGTTGAGAAACGGATAACAAATTGTAACTTAACGAATGCACAAGTAAAACATTCGAAATAGAATTTTCGGTTGAGATAGCAATTTTACCCAAACCGAGCACTTCTCCTTTACCATTGTCGCCAAACACAATGTTTTCACATGAATCATGATTTGGTTGAAATGAGGTGAACATGTTCTTTGCTCCGGTCATATGATTGGTGCATCCACTATCCAACACCCAACTTGTTCCACCGGAGGCATATTCCTACAAAAATAAATCAAGTTCTTGTTTTAGGTACCCAAATGGATTTGGGTCCTAGGGGGTTAGTAACATAAGTTTTGGGCACCCAAACACTCCTCATGATTTCCCTCTTTTTGAGTACACCAACATACTTCACAACTATCTTGCCATATTTACCCCAACAACACATGTAATCACTAGCATAGGTTCGTGAGATGGGCACTTGTTGCTTGGGTTGTTCCACTTGCATCTTTTTGTTGGACTTGTCATTTGCAAGCGGAGTAGATGGACTTGTGACCTTGTTTGCCTTGTTTATGAGCTCAAAGAGAGGAACTCCCTTGTTGAACCTCACACAAGGCACTCCATTGATCATGTTTCTTCCATTGGCTTTGCCATTATACTTACTAAAACCAACTCCTTCCTTGATGGATGGATGCCTTGCGAACTTGAGAGTGAGCCTTGGTTGTTGGTCTTTGCACTTGCAACCATTTCTCAATATCATGTTTAACCTATGAATCTCCTTGTCCTTCTTTGCTATTTCAACAAGGTTAGTTGCATATGCATTTATATCAACATTTTGACACCTTTTACAACTTTTACTTGTTGATGTGCTAGAGTCATCGGAAACCTTGGAAGAGGTTGAGGGGCTATTGCAAAGAGCATTATAGTTTAGCTCAAGTTTTTGATACTTTTCTTGTAAGCTTGTGAGGCTTTCTTGAGCTATGCTATACTTGTTCTTTACACTAGCAATTAAGTCATTGGCCGTGGTACACTCCTTTGTCAACCTCTTAATAGAGTCATTGGCTAAGGATAGTTCCACGGTCAATTTATCAACTTTCAACCTTTCTTCGGTTAGAGAAGCTTCAAGTGCAAGATTCTTTTCTCTTTCTTGCGAAATCAAATCACCTTGCATTTCAAGACTTTCATTCCGACTTTCTAGTTTCATTAGCAATTTGATTATTTTGTTGCCTCCTTTCTTACCAAATTTTATTATCAAATTTCTTTTATATTCATTCATCTCATCATCTTCATTATCACTATGTTCATCACTTGAGCATGTAGGAGAGTTGTGTGGTACCTTCTCCCCCTTAGCCATAAGGCAAGTTGGAGTGACGTTATCGTCGTCGGAGAGGTTGATGAAGAGCTTGGATGAAGATGAGTTGTTGGTGAAGAAGCTTGGAGAAGATGTCTTGTGAATAGCAATGTTTGCGGCACCCTTCTCCTTGTCCTTCCCTTTAGTCTTCTCATCATCACTTGACTCATCACTAGAATACCATTCTTCACCAATGTGTGCTTCACCTCTTTTCTTCCTTCTATTCTTCTTGTCATCATCTTTGTTGGACTTGTTCTTCTCTTTGTTTTGCGGACAATCGGCAATGAAATGATCATGGACACCACACTTGTAGCAAACTCTTTTCTTGTTTATTTTACTTCCATCACCATAGCTCTTCCTTGACATCCTTCTTCTCATGAATCTTTTGAAGTTCTTGACAAGGAGTGCGGCTTCATCATCGGAATCATCATCTTCTTCACTTGAGCTATCATCATTGTACTTCTTTCTTCTTTCTTGAGTTGATGCATGTTCATGATTTGCCTTGAGAGCCACACATTTCTTGTTGCTTGTTTCTTGTGATTGATCTTCAATAGCTTCATCATCAAGGACTTCATGGTGCTTTATCTTTGCTAGCATATCATGTAGTGTCATCTTCTCATAGTTTGGCCTTTCTATGATGATTGCCGCAAGTGTCTTGTTCTTGACCCTATACGCTCTCAATAACTTTCTTGCCGCCGAGTTGTCATCCCACTTTTCATCACCTAGTGCTCTTATCTTGTTGATCAAGGTCATGTATCTATCAAACATTTGTTGAGTGGTCTCTCCGCTCTTGATAGAGAAATTTTCAATCTTCCCATGTAGTAACTCAATGTTACACTTTCTCAGACTTTCATCACCTTCATATGATACTCTAAGTGTATCCCAAATCATCTTGGCATTTTCAATTCCATGCACTTTGTTGCTTTCTTCGGGCTTGAGGCATGAGAGAATCAATGATGCGGCTTGAGCATTAAGATGGAAATCATGTACATCTTGAGGAGTGATTTCACCATCTACTTCCGGAGGTTGAATGCCAATACTCACTATCTCCCAACACCTTGCCGCAATGAGATGCATCTTCATCTTGTATGCCCAATCATTGTAGTTGATCCCATCAAACGGCGGTGGCTTCCCAAGATTGATGTGTAGCATTTGATTCACATTGGTCTTGTTCAATAGATTGTAGTCAAAGGATGTAGCGGTGAACCCTCTTGGTGTCTTGTCACCTTCTTGATCTTTCTCTTCTTCATTTGCACCACCTTTTGAGTTTGATGTACTAGGTTGCTTCTCATTCTTGTTGCTCAAGGCTACCTTCAAGCTCTCAATCTCTTCTCTCATCTTGCTCATTTGCTCTTCAAAGTGCTTGGCTTGATTTTCCAACAATTTTTCTGCTATCTTCTCGGCGAATTGGGTCATTTGAGCTTCACTTATCTCCAACATTGTGTTCCCTCACGCGGTGAAGCGCTAACACGAGGGTTAGGCTCCGATACCAATTGAAAGGATCTACAATGCCTAGAGGAGGGGTGAATAGGCGTAGTATAAAACCTGAAACTCAAACTCAATTGAAAAGTGAGAACAGAGACCGGTACTACTGGGATTGTATAGGTACTACCGATACCGGTCGGTAGTACCGATGCAATCCGTCGGTACTACCGGTCAAGAACAGATAGCTACGAAACCAAGATTAACTACACAGTAAGTTTAGATCTATGCTATACCAAACCACCCAAGTGTATGTAGAGTCCCTTGCAACCTTCTCCCTAACTTGAATCACCACCAAATCGTAGATTGGGCCTCCAAACCTAAGAACAAGGTAGAGAGAGAAAGAGCACGGTCGAAGCCGTGACACCACAAGTAGACACAACAATAAAGAGAGCAAGGGACAAGTTATTTATCCCGAGGTTCGGTCAATCCACAAAGGAAGGCCTACTCCTCGTTGTCGAGGTGACCACAAAGGTCGGAGTCTATTTCACCTCCTTTCCTCACTCAAGGTTACCACAAAGGTCACTTGAGTTTCTTCACTAGAATCTTGGGGTGATACAAACACTTCGGGGAGCCCTCACAAATGGATCAAACCGGGCTCTCCCGAAGAACGCCTAGCCGCCTAGGGTTCCAAGAACCCAAGAGTAACAAATGCAAAGCAAAGCCGGCTAGAGGGAGGAATCAAGTGCTCAAACAATGGATTTAAGTTTTCCTCACTCGAATCTCACTTTTCAACTTGAAACTTGCAATGGATTGAGCTATGAGCAATGAATATGTGTGAGAGAGAGTGGGAGAGCAAGAGAGAGCTGTTGTCTCGGGTTGGTAGGCAACAAATGAAGTGGGTAACGTTCTAAAGAAGAGGGAAGAAGTATTTATACTTCCTCCGTCTGGGAGCTACCGGTACTACCGATTCCCACCGGTAGTACCGATGCTACCTCAGCAGATCGAACGTTAAAAGCCTGACACAAGCACTGCACGAGGCCCCAATGGTAGAAAAGTTTGTCAGTCAAGTTGACTTGACCGGTACTACCGGTGGAACACCGGTACTACCGATACAACAGTCAACCCACTACCGAAGTACAGCGTTACTACCGATCCAAAGTCCTACCGGTACTACCGGTCAAGGACCGGTACTACCGCTCTAGAACCGGTACTACCGGATTAAAATCCGGTACTACCGAAATATAGTTACTCAAACCCGAGAACAGCGAGTTGGCTGGGAGGAGTCTCGGCGCTAAGTCCTACCGGTACTACCGATTCAGAGTCGGTACTACCGGTTCAACATCGGTACTACAGGAATAAACTTTTCTGGAACCCGAGAGCAAGCAGTTCCCTGGGGAGAATCCTGCTCTAAGTCCTACCGGTACTACCGGTCCAATACCGGTACTATCGATTCTCCAGGGGCAGAACAGGATAGGGCAGTGCACAAGTGTGTGAAGGTGTCTCTCAAGCATGTTTGTTTAAGTCAATGTTTGAGCACTTTAAACCTTCTACTAGTCAACTAGCTATGCATCCCTCTTGATAGTGCGGTAGTCCCATACTCAATAAAAGATAAAACTTGCTAAATTATGAGTAAAGATTACCAAGTAACTCGGTCAAGTTGGAGGGGTGCTGTTTTACCGAATATTTCAATTTGCTCATTCATATGGACTAACACCTGCACATAATCTTGATAAAACCGTTAGTCCCTAATTTGATTGTCATTAATCACCAAAATCCCACATAGGGGGCGAATGCACTTACAATGGAGCCGTTACCCCAGCCTTCCCCTCCCCCAGCCCCCCGCGGCGACGCCCAGGCGGCACCCAGATCCGCCGCCGGCGGCGACTCCCCACACCGCTGCTTCCCCGTTTCGACCTCTCCAGCCTCTCGCGCACAACCTGGAACCCCTCAGCTGCCCAAAGTCCCTTCGAGCGCCGTCCCAGCTAGCTCGAACCGCCTGCGGTCCGTCGTCGTTGGCTCTCTCGAGCTCCACTTCGATGGCTCCCCTGCCACCCCGCTCCCTCCCCCTCAGCTGCGCAAAGTGCGCTTCTCCTTTACTCCCCCCTCAACTACCAGCGCCAACGCCATTAAATCCGCCCCAACCTCCATGCCTCCCAAATCTTGCCTCAGATCCGCGTGTGTCCTTGACGAGGAGCTGGCTACCAATGGCAGTAATGGCGTCGCAGGTTCCCGAGGAATCGCCGACAAGGCGGCGAGGCTCGGCGCCGTGTCTGGTCACATCCCCGCGGCGTCTGCAGAAGGCGATGACGGTGGCTGGACCGAAATCCGGCGAAAGCATCAGCCTGCTCAGGACCATTCAAGGCTCAGCGCGACCCGTCCGCCTGCACCTCGCCCTGCCATCCTCGACCTTCTGAGAGGTAAATGCCTCCGATGCCTTGCTGGCGGGCACCGGGCGGCCATCTGCAGGGAGCCAGTTTGCTACCTACGCTGCTGTATGTTCGGCCATAAAGCCAGAGAGTGCCCAGGCAGTGGTCCACATCCTCTTCGCAGCTCGCTCCCGCCTGCACCCCGCGCGCCTCCCCCACCTGACCTCAACTCGTTTCCTCCCCTCCCACGGCGCGCCATGCCACCCCTGGGAGACCCCGCTTCCCGACCGGAGGCCACCAACACGGTGGCGGCAGTGACCTCGGAGATGGAGAGGGAGGCCTCACGACTCTCCACCAGCACCATTGTGCTCTGTCTCTGCAGAGGGCACGACGACCCGGGGCCTGCTAAAGTTGAGAGGGCGCTCCGTGCTCAGTTCGGCGTCCAGAGGGAGCACGTCGCGGTCTCCCGGCACTCGCCAGAAAACTTCCTCGCCGTCTTCACTTTCCCGCATCACCGAGACGCGGCGGTGGCCCGGGAGCAGCTGCCAATGGGAAGCTGCGAATTCCGCATCCTGCCTTGGCGCGTCCTCCCCTACAGTGACCATTGTGACATGCGCCATCACGTGAGGCTCTGTCTGGAGGGCATTCCTCTCCACGCCTGGAGCGAAGGCATCGCCAAGCATACAGTGGCCAGGGCCTGCGACTTCGACTACATCGAGCAGAAATCCATCGACAGGAAGGATACCACGGCGCTGTGCCTTTGGGCATGGACATACAACCCCTCTGACATACCGAAGGTAACTTGGCTAACTATCACTGGCAGTGCAGTTCATGTACACGATGGGGTTGCTCCACCGCGTGGCCGGCGCGGGCTCACCTTCCGCGTCATCGCCCACCTTGACCTGCTGGAGATGCCGCCCGACAGCCAGGGCCGCGTGGAGTCCAGGAGCTTCACCTGGCACTACGGCGTCATAGATGGCGAACAAGTGCCATGGGAGCGCCATGCTCCCCCGCCTCCGGGAGCCAGGCCGGAGCGGCGCCACGACGACGACGACGACGACGAGCGACCCGGCCGGCGAAATGAGAGGCGGGACAACTGGGGCTCACGTCTCTTCCGCAGCCTCTCTCGTGCTCCTGAGCGAGCAAGGGAGAGGGAACGGTCGGCTGAGTCCCGTCGCGGGCACCGCGTGGATGGTCGGCGCAGGCATGGCAACCGGGACGGCGGTCATCCGCAGCACCCTGCCTCGACAGAACGACGTGGCCACACTCCTTCTCCGACTCCAGCAGGTGCCACGGAGACAGCAAGGCAGGCTCCTCAGCAAGCCCCTGCCCACGCCAACGACCAAGGACACGTCCTCAGCTCGCCCCCTCGAGGTGCGCGGCTACCGCCTGCCGGTCTCGAGTGCTCCGTCATCCCTCCCGGCAGTGGCAACGCCGCTGTTGGTGGAGATGCCTTCTCTGCAGGACGATCGGCGTGGGCGCAGCTTGGAACGCCAGAGCGGTCGTCGGGGCAGCGGAAGAAAGCGCTCCACTCCCAGAAGACCGCCCAGAGCTCAAGCATCAACCATCCTCCGATGCAACCCGAGGTGCAATGCTGCTGAACATGATGATAGTGGCAGCAGATCCCCACCGCCGATCTCCTGTTTGGCTCCTCGTTTTGATGCTGAGTCTGCTTCACCTGATCCCTCACCCCTTCACAGGCCCCGACATGGAGCACAGGGCACTTCATCACCTACGCCAAGGCCCTGTGCCTTCTCCAGCAGGGGCAGCTTGGCGCATCGCAACAGATTCCGCCCAGGCTTCGTCTACAGCAGGCGCCGCCCACGTCGACAGCAAGCGCCGCAGGACACGGTTGTGGAGCCTCAACTCACGCAAGCCTTCATCAGCCAGGTTATGCAGGTGGTCCCGGCTCCACTGCTCCAACTCCCCCGGGTCTGCCATCAGCCGAAGCAACCTGGGAAGAAACCCCTGGCTCTACGACGCAAGAGCGTCCGGATAGCCACTGCGGCATGGCCCAAGGGAGACGCGCAGGAGAAAGCCCGTCAGGTGCTCATGAAGAAGCTGGGGGTCATGGACGAGACAGATGACCTGACCGACAACAGGCTGCTCGACTACTTTCGGCTGTTCAGTGGACCACACCCGGAGAAGGCGATCGAGGCCGTGACAGCCCTCTGTGGCCTAGGCTGGGAGGGAGGCACCACGGCCATTGCCCCTCAAGCCTAGGACTCTCTTGTCTATTGCTTTTGGCTGGGCTTCCGCTTACTTCATGTTTAGAAGTCGCCAACATTCATCTTTCTGCAGTAGGATCGCCCTTTGCCGTCCTAGGGTGTTGTCTTCGTCCAAGGTGAAAGCTCCGGTGATGGCCAGGGGCCCAACTTCACCACTGATGCTTTCATACCTGGGGCGCATGCATTTTACCTTTCCTCCGTTAATGTTGTATCCCTTCCAAGATTTCGTCCAGCAGCCTAGGCAGCCCCAGGCGTTCAGCTTGCTTGCAGCCTGCTGGCTAGCACCGAGGGAGGTGGATGTTTTGTTGCTTATGAAGTACTGTCATGCCATGTCTCCATGTCCAGCTATTGCCGAGCTTTTATTTAAGGGGTTTGCAATCAACTTCTATGTCTCAAAAAAACTGTAAAATCTTGTGTTGGAACGTGCGAGGTCTCAACAATGTGGCCAGGCAAGACGCGGTGAGTCTGCTGGTGAATGACACGTCCTCCTCCATCGTGTGTTTACAGGAAACAAAGCTGCAAAATATAGACCAAGGCGTGATAAGGCGTATCATGGGGCCGAAATTTGTGAACAATGTTGCTGTCCTACCGGCCATTCAAACGAGAGGCGGCATCCTACTTGCGGTTAATGAAGATTATTTCCAACTTTCTGACCAACAAATTTCCGCGCATACTGTGACTGCTACAATCACCATGAGAGCTGATCAAATCAACTGGCAAATCACGGTTGTATATGGCCCACAGGGGGATGATGAGAAAATACAGTTCGTGCAAGAACTAGCAGCAATCCCTCGTCCAAGTCACGGGAGATGGCTTATTTTGGGGGATTTTAATCTCATCTACCAGGAGGAAGACAAGAATAATGCCAACCTGAACCGTCGCTTCATGGAATCCTTAAAGGCAGTGATCGACGATCTTAACCTAAAGGAGATAGGTCTCAATGGTCGTTGCTTCACTTGGAGTAATGAACAACAAAACCCGACATTGACTAGGATTGACAGATTCTTCTGCACCCCAGACTGGGAGCTAATTTTCCCAGCATGTTTTCTCCACTCCTTACCTTCTCTCATGTCTGACCACACACCCCTGTATCTACAAGGAGAGCTTGCGCACTACCACAATAATAATTTCCGCTTTGAGAACTTCTGGGTCAAGATTGATGGCTTCAAAGAATTGGTGAAGCAAATTTGGGACAGGCCTGTGCAATCGGCACTACCCATCAAGCGGCTGCACATTAAGCTATTGAGGGTGGCAAAAGGACTTAAGAAGTGGCGCAAAGAGAAAGTTGGAGACGTCAGGCTTCAATTCGCCATTGCCAAGGAAGTGTTGCTTCAGCTAGAGGCAGCACAAGAGGCGAGGACGCTCACCTACCAGGAACATGACCTGCGCCGGCGGCTAAAAATCAGAAGTACGGGTCTAGCGGCAATTGAAAAGTCAAGAATGAAGCAACAGACTAGGCTCGCCTATATTCGCAGTGGCGACGCAAATACTAAATTTTTCCACATTAGAACAAGTACAAGGAGGAGGAAAAATTATATTCACTGCCTGCACAGCAATGGGAGGGTGGCGACATCTCACAACGACAAAGAAAAAATCATTGCCGATTACTTCTCAGGACACCTAGGTACCCATCAACCGAGATCAACAACATTCAATTGGCCGGCGCTTGGATACACCCCAAAGGACCTATCGGCACTTGAGGCCTCCTTCACACAGGATGAGATCAAGGATACAAGTAAATTCCATACCAGCGGAGAAGGCTCCAGGTCCGGATGGCTTCACGGGAGCTTTCTTCAAAGCCTGTTGGGACATCATTAAAGATGATGTCACCACCGTGATGAACAGCCTATACTCGCTAAACTCTCAAAATTTTGAGCTTCTCAACTCGGCAAACATAGTCTTACTCCCGAAGAAAACAGATGCTTTACACGTCACTGATTATCGCCCAATCAGCCTCCTTCACAGCATATCAAAGATCTTTGCCAAACTACTTGCGAACAGGCTGGCGCCACTTCTGGACTCATTGGTCTCAAAATGCCAAAGTGCATTCATTAAAAAAAGGAGCATCCACGACAATTTCCTTTATGTCCAAAACACAATAAGGACAATGCAAAAAATGAAGGTGCCTATGTTGTTCCTGAAACTCGACATCCACAAGGCTTTTGACACGGTCAGCTGGAGCTACCTCCTGGAAGTGTTGCAGGCTTTGGGTTTTGGACCGCGCTGGCGCGAATGGATCTCCATCCTGTTCCGCACAACTTCTTCGAGGGTGATGCTCAATGGGCAGCAAGGACCAGCTTTCAGTCACATGAGGGGGGGGTCCGTCAGGGGGATCCTTTATCGCCCATGTTATTCATACTAGCCATGGACCCGCTCCAACGATTGCTTGATATGGCTACACAGCAAGGCGTTCTCACAGCTTTGCCCCCTCCTGCAACTAGATGGAGAACCTCCATGTATGCTAATGATGCGGCCATATTCACCAACGCGGTTAAAGGTGACATGGATTCCATTATTTCGATCCTCCATGAGTTTGGCAGGGCCTCTGGCCTACACATCAACCTACAGAAGAGCTCAGTCCACCCGATCAGATGCCAGGACATTGATCTAGATCAGGTTTTATCATCTTTTGCTGGATCTAGGGAATCCTTCCCATGCCGTTATCTAGGACTGCAGCTCCACACGAGAGCACTGCAGAAGGTCCACGTACAACCCCTAATTGATCGCATTGGGCAAAGGCTACCTGGTTGGAAGGGTAGATTACTCAACAGAGCAGGCATGCTTACTCTGGTCACCACTGTGCTCTCTTCGATGCCTACCTATCACCTCACGGTTTTCCCCTTGGCAGCCTGGGCAAGAAAGAAAATCGACAAAATAAGAAGATCCTTCCTTTGGAGAGGGGAGAAAAATGCTAATGGAGGACATTGTCTAGTCAACTGGCCAACTGTTTGCTTGCCAAAAGAGTTGGGGGGTTAGGGGTGCCAGATCTAGAAAGATTTGGTAGGGCCTTGCGCCTTCGCTGGTTGTGGCAGGATTGGACACAAGACGGAAAGCCTTGGGCTGGGATAGATTTACCCTGCAATGAACTAGATCACTTGCTTTTCAATGCCTCAACTACTATAACAGTAGGTAATGGTAACAAGGCTCGTTTCTGGCACCATAACTGGCTAGAGGGGGAGGCACCGAGATTCCTAGCGTCCCACCTTTTCGAGCTTGCACGCCACAAAAACAGGTCAGTCCGCTATGAGCTGCGTCATGGTAACTGGCTCCGATCCATAAGATCAAGAATCACTACAGCAGTACATATTCAGGAGGTTCTGGCACTATGGGTTAGGCTACAGAATGTGGAGCTGGTGATGGATGTTGAGGACTCCATTTCTTGGAGATAGACGGTGGATGGGCAGTACTCCACAAGATCGGCATACAAGATCCAATTTCAAGCCTCGTACAGTAGGTTCCAGCCGAATCTTATCTGGAAAGCGAGGGCAGAAAGCAAATGTAAACTGCATGCCTGGATCCTTCTCCATGGAAAAATCCTCACTACCGACAATCTACAAAGGAGAGGTTGGCCGCATCAGGAACGTTGTGTCCTATGCAATGGACCACTAGAGACAGGTCTGCATCTGTCTCTGCTCTGCCCTTTCGCTAGAGCTGTCTGGAATCGGGTCTTATCCTAGGAAATCTTTAGTGTCCAGCCTGCCCCAACACGATCCCAAAGCCTCGCCGCCTGGTGGGAAGACACGGCCAATAATTTACCAAGACAAGAGCGCAGAACCTTTAATGGAGTGGTGATTTATATTGTTTGGAATTTGTGGAAGGAAAGGAATAGGAGGATATTTGAGGAAGAGCATAGAGATTGGGAACAAGTAGCCCTTCTAACCAAGGAGGAAATCATCCAACAGCGTAGGGCCATGTGTGGCGTGGGGTAAAAGTGTGGTTGCGCAGAGGCCTATAGCCTTCTATCAGTAGTCTTCTATGTTTTGTGCCTTGCAGTGTGGGTGATCAGGGTTTTTCTGTCTTAGCACATTTTTATTTTTCGCTCTTGTACATAAACTCTTCTTTTTTTAATTGAGCGGCAGAGCTCCTGCCTTCCTTTAAAAAAAAAATACACTTTACCAAAACATTCTTCCTCTGCTTTATTAAGTGCAACAAACCGTATGACATCATGCATCTGACAATATTTCAACCGCCCAGTATAATTCCTTTCCACTACCTGTAGCAGGCTTCGATTCACAAGCTCGATCAAGTACTCATCTGCCACTTCCTCCAATGTTTGGTTCCCCTTCTTCTTGATGAATCCAGAGGTAATCCAGTGCCTCATTACTATCTTCCTCTTGATGAGATAATCTTCTGGAAATAATGCACAATGTAAGAAACAATTTTTCAAATCATACGGAAGGTCCTCCAAGCTGACCTTTACGATTGTCTCTACACGGGGCATCACATTTTTCAGCAGCTGCAACTCTAAGTCATCATATGTTTTTTTCCATTCGGCATAAGTTTGTCCTCTCCCAGATAGTAGGCTGCCTATGCATGCAATAGCAATAGGCAGCCCTTGACACTTGTCGACAAATTTCAAAGCCAAATCCTTTAAGTGCGGTGGACACTTTCTGTCACCATCATTCCAAAAGGCTGATTTGCAGAATAACTCCCAAGACTTATCTTTTTCAAGTGGTTCCAAGTGAATAGCAGAATTACTGGTTCCCGACAATGATACTTCATGATTTCTAGATGTGATAACAAATCGACCAATGCAATTAGATGGAAAAACAGTCCTTAACTTTGTCCAGACATCTGCAGTCCAAACGTCATCCAAAACTAAGATGTACCTTTTACCCTGGAGGTAGTTATAGATGATCTCAGCTACTCTTTCCTTTTCCATGTTTGCCACATCAGCTCCGGTGCCAAACTGTCCAGCAATCTTCCTCAACAACTCTTGAACATCATAGCTTTGTGACACGGTAACCCATGCGGCAGCATCAAAATCTAGTTTGATGGTTTTGTACACATGAGCAACCAAAGTTATTTTCCCCACACCAGGCATGCCCCAAACGGTGGCGATTTTGCATCTCTGTTCTTTATCACCAGCTAGCCACCGAGTCAAGAGCTCCTTGTTCTCGGTAATCCCCACAAGGTCCTCATCCCTAGTGAAAGTCAGAGCTTGATTGGCATGAAAGGCAGTACCTCCAATATTTCTGTCCATTTGTGGGACAGCATATTGCTGGTTCAACTGTTTAGCCTCTTGAAGCCTGCCATTGATATCTTGCAGCTTGCGCGCAAGCTGGTGCCTTATCTTGAGATGCTTGATCCTCTTCTTGGTCCTGGCAGCAAACCCTCCGTGCTTGTCCTCTAGCTTGTAGGTGAACTCGTCAACCACATCCTCGATCTCAAAAGCGAAGCCCCCTGAACCTCTGGACAAAGAGGCCGGTGGTCTCATCGGTGTCCTTGAACCACTCCGCCCCTTTCAGATAAGCTTGCATACTCTCAAGCTCATCCTTGGCTCTACGGACCTGGTCAAAGACACCTTTGAGGGCAGAGACTTCATGGCATAGCAGCGATGCGCCGTAGCCTGCTGCCTCCTTGAGCAAAGCCGCGCCGAGCTTGCCAATCAGCAGCCCTACAACCGCTTCCGCCATGGTGGTCGCCTGTGGTTGGTGAGAGCTCAGAGTTACAATGCTGGCAAGAACGTGGTTGGAGAGAGAGATCAGGAAGCACGAAAGGGGGAGCGAGGAGCGAGGAGGCACCTGGGAGGGAGGAGGTACGTAGGTGGACGTGGTGGAGCGAGGTGAGCCGCGCGCAGCAGGCACGGCGGCGGCCGGCGGCTGCTGCTGAGAGCTCCTTGGACCTGTCCTTGCACTCACTCGTTCCGGTCTTGAGCCTGGCGATCCAAAGGAGAGCTCGCGTTCACTGCTGGTGGAGGAGGAAGAGGGGCGGTCGCGCTGGGACACTTGTGATTGTGAGTGGAGTGGTCCGAGTGGAGGAGCTCGCGGGCGGTGGAGGCGCACATGCAAATGCACAAATGCGAGTGCAGCCTCGCCCCGATTGGCCACTTTTTCTCGGGAATCCGAGCTAGCGTGCTGGGCCTCGGCATGTGCATGCGATTGTTTCCGTTTTGTATTCGTACTAGTACTAATCTACTCACATTTTTTTCAATAAGGGATATATAAATATCCAGCCTCTACATCCAGAGATACACACAGCCAATTATTACAACGTCTCGGACCAAAAAATAGGAAAAGCAAACCATGGTCTTAAATATTGACCAGGACACTAGAGCAAACAGTAAATATGTTTCCATCCATTATTAGAAATCTCTAAAGCAATCGTCTCCAATCTCTTGCTTATCGAGGAGAGGATGTCCTTGGCTTGCTCATCACGCTGCAGCAGGGCCCAGAAGCGGAGCCAATACGCTCCCCTGAAAATAACCTGCATAATAGAGTTAGTTTTGAGTTTGTTAAAAATAACATCATTCCTGTATCGCCAGATGGCTCAGCACATGGCAACCACCCCAACCCAGATCATGCCTCTAAGCCTCTTATGTTGATTACGAAGCCATGTGCCAAACATGTGGCTGATAGATCTAGGTTGAGTTAAATTAGTAGCAAAGAAAATAATCCTCCAAATCATTTTGGCGAAGGGGCAATCTATGAATAAGTGTTGGATTGTCTCATTCATATTACAACAGATACATTTCTGGCTCCCTTTCCAGTTCTTCCTAGCGAGGTTGTCCTTGGTTAGGACAAGTCCCTGCTGTAGGAACCAAAGAAAGATTTTAATCTTTAGAGAAATTTTTATTTTCCAGAGTTTCCTATGAAGAAAAGGTGGTTGTGTATCAATGAGATGGAGATACAGCGAGCGAACAGAAAATAACCCAGATTTAGTTAAGTTCCATCTAAAATAATCTGAACCCGCCACCAATTCAACATTAGAAATTTGTGCTACTAAATTTAGCCATTCTAAAAGTTTATTGCCCACTAGAGCCCTAGGAAAGGAGATGTTTAAGGGACTAGAAAGGAGATGTTTAAGGGACTAGAGACCAACACCTTCGATACAGTTGCGTGGCGATCACGCACTATATTATATAGAGAAGGGTATTTAACTTTTAGAGGTTTATCTCCTACCCATGTATCGTCCCAGAACCTTACTTTGATCCCATCTTTAATATCGAAGGAACCTTTAGTTAAGACCTCATCTTTGATGCGCATGAGGCCCCTCTAAAAGTGTGAATCATGGGGTTTAGCTGTCACTTGGGTAAGGGATTTTGATCGTAGGTATTTATTCGTTAGAAGGGACTGCCACATGCCCTCTGTGTTAAGTAGATTTATCAACCACTTTGCCAGTAAGCATTTATTCTGCAGTTGTAAATACTACTCTACTCACATGCCTGCACTCGCCACCTACTGCAGGTGCAAGTCACATGGGCCGGCTCGCAAGTCGGCAAATCGCAACGGGTGAAAATTGTTCTTGTTCATCAGCCATGGTCGTGGACTGTGGTTAGCACTGTTCGGGGATGGCAAGCTGCAGAGGGCATCGCGTCCATGGACTGCACACTGCAGGCGGCGAGGGCGGGCTGGTGCTAGTGGCGGAGCAGCTGAATGGTAAGAGGTTCTTTAGAGGAAACGCCATCGGCCTCGCCGACAAAGCCATTGTTGCCTATTTCTCGGCGAGGAAACAGATGTACGCTGGCTACACTGCGCAAGTGAATCGGATGTTCCAGTGCGATGTGTTGTTTCCTTGCTGGCGTTTGTGTGTCGGCAATAGTGCACCAGTGAGTGCAAACAATATCTGTACCAGTGATCTGCAGTCACTTTTTTTTTGAGGAATCATCTGCAGTCACTTTGAGCAGAAACTTTTACTCTGATCAGTATCTGGCTTGAGAGAGTGTACATCTCTCCGGTTGTGAGTGAGCAGCAGCTCACCGCTTGGCAAGGTGGGGGATGTTATGCACACCGAAGGAGTTGGGTGGACTAGGAATCCTTAATCTGGACATTCAGAACAGGTGCCTGCTTAGCAAGTGGCTGTTCAAACTTTTGAATGGTGAGGGATTGTGGCAAAAAATAATTAGACAGAAATATCTTTCAAAAGAGACATTGTCTTAGGCGAAGCATAGATCGGGGGATCCACACTTCTGGAGTGGCCTCCTGAAGGTCAAGGATGATTTTCTTATTGGGGGGGGGGGGGGGGGCGCTTTAAGATAAGGAATGGGCAGGATACGAGATTTTGGGAAGATGTGTGGATAGGAGACAAAGCGTTCAGTGCCTTGTACCCGACTCTGTACAGAATCGTAAGGCGAAAACATGACACAGTAAACAATGTTCTACGAACGAGTCCTCTGAACATTTCGTTTAGGAGAGGTCTGGCGAGCAATAATTTGACTTCATGGTTGGAGCTAGTATCCAAGGTGGTGCATGTGCGGTTATCTGATGAAGCGGATAGGTTCCATTGGAACGCCAATCAGAAGGGTATCTTTTCTATAGCATCAATGTATAATCTAATGATTAGTAGGGGGATGATACAGGAGAGAAATTTGGTCTGGAAATTAAAAGTGCCATTAAAAATTAAAATTTTCCTGTGGTTTTTAAAAAAAGGAGTGACGCTGACTAAGGATAACCTAGCCAAAAGAAATTGGCATGGAAGCGTTAAGTGCTGCTTCTGCAGTTAGGATGAAACTATACAACATCTTTTTTTCGATTGCCATTTTGCGAGATTCCTATGGAATGTTGTACACATAGTTTTTGGAATTCAACCTCCCTCTTATTCTCATCGGTTATTTGGGTCTTGGTTGGGCAGTGTTACCCCCAAACTCAAATCCCAAATTATGATTGGAGTGGCGGCTCTTTTATGGTGCTTATGGTTGAATAGAAATGAAATAGTGTTCAACAAGGCAAAATCTAATACTTTTGTGCAGGTGCTATTCAGGATAACATACTGAATCCGACAATGGTCCCAACTGTCTAAGGAGAGTGACCGACGGGTGTTTCTGGATGGCTGTCGGACATTAGAGACTTTTGTCATGACGATGTTCGCGAAGTTTGGGCAAAGAGCGAGGAAGCAGCTGGGTGCTTAGTCATGGGTCTGCTTGTGCATTTGTATCTTCTTTGTGTCTCGGTTTTTCTAAAAAAAACATTATGACATTGTCCAAACTTTTGTATCTCAGCTGTGTACCATCCCTGGATAGTAGAGGCTGGAACTTTGTTCCCTTATCTAGAAAATGTGCTCCAGGTCTTCCAGGACGAGATCGAAGGGAACTCTCTTGAGGCTCAGCGCCGCCTCCGCACGGTGCGCGAACGGGCTGCCGAAGGCGCTGATGAGCTTTACCGGCAGCGTCATCTCTGATTCTGATCAATTCTCGATATCTCTCGCTGCTATTTCGTCGGGGAACTTTTTATGAGAGTCCATTCGCTATTCCTATTTCGACGCTGGTGGCGGCGCCCATAGATACTACTAAGTGGCTGTAATCAGTGCGCTGCTTCCTCTCCACGAATAGAGAGCTTTTTTTTTTTTCTCTCTTTCTTCTGTTCTTTATCTTCTTCTGGCCAAACGTCTGAATTTCTGAGAGAAGGTGATATCATGAATTGAGAGTTCTATCCAAGTGCCTCAGTCAATGGAACTGCTTTTTTTTTTCTTTAAATGCTAATCTGCCAGACATCAGGCTGATAAAACATGGTTGAATAATCAACAGGGAAAAAACCCAATGAGCCAGGCCAACAAAACAAATCTCCTTTATGAAGGACCAAAAAGATGACTAGAGAGGGAGTGAATAGAAGCCTAAAAAATTTCTTCCAAAATATTCGTAAGACCACTGTCCTAAACACAATCCCCAAGAAGCATGAAACACTCACGAGATATCCACGAACCTACGAAAGGTTAGATAACACAAGGTCACAGCGGGATACTCAGAAACACTGGAGAAAATGCGGAAGCAAAACACAACCGAGAGCTCACTGCCCAGACCCGGACTGTCCGCCGTCAGGTGCGGACTGTCCGCCGGCACGATCTGATGAGCAACAGTGAACTGCACTCGAACTGTGCACTGTCGGACACTCTACGCCGGACTGTCCGCAGATTCAGGCCGGACTGTCCGCCATAGTAAATCCATAGAAGCTAGAGAAGGGGAGGGAACTGTGCACTGTCGGGCAGCAGATCCGGACTGTTCGCAACCAGGGGCGGACTGTCCGCCGGTCAAAACCCAAAACACGAACTTTTGAGAAACCTTGCTGGACACTCTCTGGAAGCAGTCCCGGACTGTCCGCCACTGAAGTGCGGACTATCCGCGCCTGTATGACCGAGCAGAGCACCTGCTCCATTGGACTCGGCCCTGACCCCCGGACTGTCCGACCCCCTAGGTCTGGACTGTCCGCGACAGCGCAGAAACACGCCCTCCAAATCGCCCGAAATGAAAATCGAAGAGAGGTTGATCTAGAGTTGATGAACCGCCACGATTTTTAGGCCATAGGGTCACAAAGCAGTTTAGAATCATCTTCTAAAAGATCAAAACTCAATTCAAACCGAATCAATGGGAAATCGAAATGCCCCCAAAAATGCCCTTGAAAACGTTCATGATGAAGAACTCGTCTGATCTATGTGTAGGATTGGAATCCGAAGATTTTCTTCGGTCAAGATGTTCTTCACATGACAAACAACAAGTGCACGCAAGAGGAACGAATAAGAAACGACCTAGAACTCATGAATCAAGCCACACAAGAGAGGGGAAAACGAAGAACACAAGAACAACGCGAAGAACACATGCCTTACTTCAAATCCCGGAGACGACACGAGGTTAGGGCCTCGATTTCCTAGCTCAAAACACGAGTTTACACCACCATGAAGAAGTAGTGGATCTCTCCCTAAGCAAGTGGTTTAACCCTAAGTGGAGGGGATGAAAATGAGAGAGGGTGAGACAGAGATAGAGAGGGAGGGACTGCCATACCCCTTCAAGTACTCTTATTACAATTTTGCGAATTACCCCCTAACCACTAACTACTGCTGCTCAGGCGAGCCAGCTAGCCCTAGGACATTCTGGAACAGCCTGTCTCTATCGATATGATCGGATGACCCCGCTTCCTGCTCGAGTTGTCGTCGCCTTGACGCAACCTCGGAGATTCCGCCGCGTGTCGCCCCACTTCCCGCCGGAAGCAGCTTCGCCCGGGTTTTGAGGCCCAAACCCGAAAACCGTCCTAGGCCGCGTCCCGCCGGTCCTCAACTGCGTCGGCCCACGTGCTGCTCCGAGTCCCTCGACCATGCTCGATCGCGCCTGTCGATGTCGCCAAGTGTCCGCCACTGCAGATGATGCTCCGGCCCAAGTCCCGCGTCTGTCTTTCACCGCTCCCAGTCTACTCCAAGCCCAACACCTGCACATCATAAATCGACCAACATGCCAAGTGAACTCTGTTGACAATCACTCATCACCAATCCGGACACCTAAGTCTTCTACTTGGGTCCGCACTTTATCTCTTGGCCTCGAACCCTGAAAGGAGCACTTGACTGCGTCTCTGCCATACTTACAATGAAGGAGCGGAAAAGGCGACCAGAGGGGAGGGGTGAATGGGAGCCTCAAAATTTCTTTCGAAACATTAGGTCCTTGGCTCAACAAACGACCCCAAAAAGTAAAACCCAAGCGGTGATGTCCACGACCCTATTGAGAGGGTGGATGTTCCCTAAAAACACAGCAGGACACCACAAGACCAGCGGAACAAACTATGATCAGATCGGAGATCGAACGCATAAACTGTGGGAAAAACTGAGTACTGTACAGGCAATACCGGACATGTCCTAGATGAAACAGGACTTGTCCGGTATGATGGACAGCACAATGAACTTTGGGAGAAAATTCCGAAACCCAGTCAAACGGTGTCTAAAAATTGTGAAAATTTAAACTAAGCTTCTAGACTCCAAAGGGAAGGTCTCCACAAAATTTCAGCCCATAACTTCAAAGTTGAAAATACCGGACATGTCCGGTTTGATATCAGACAAGTCTGATATTTGCGGCCAGATTTCTGGAACAAACGATTTCAAGACCAAAGCTGAATCAAATCAACTCCGATTGACTTGAAACTTGGCAGGAAGGTTCCTGGGAGTGTTGAGAAGATTTCTTCAAGACATCAACACCCAATTTCAAGAAAATCACCGGGAAATCAAAATGGGGTAGAAAAACGTCTAAAAACAACTGTAGAACAAAAATCGCTCGGAACTTTGATCTCGTGAGGAATTACCCAATTTCCTTCGGTGGAAAGCTTGCACTCACGTCATAGATCAAATCAACGCAAGAAAAATGAACCAAAACGGTCAAGAAACCGCGAATCGAGCGAAGAACTAGAGAAGGGAAAAAGGAGCTCGGGATGAACACTTCATAAACCACAAGAACACGACTTCATCTCGAATCCCAGAGACGACACGAGGTTAGGGTCTCGATTTCCCAGCACAAATAGCAAGTTTTTACACTACTAAGGTCATGTAGTGGATCTCTCCCTAATGGTGTTCTAACCCTAAGTGAAGGGGATGAAATGAAAGTGGGTGAGAGATGAGGAGGGGAGGGGCAGCCATCCCCTTTTTATCGTCATTATTACATTTTGCGAATAACCCCCTACCAATGTCTACAGCTACTCAGGCGTGCCAACTGGCCGTAGGACATTCTGGAACAGCCTGTGACTACAGATAGAATTGGACAACCCCGCTTCCTGCCTGGCTTGCTGTTGCCTTGACACAGCCTCCAGGATTCCGCCACGTGTCGCCCCCTTCCTGCCGGAAGCAGCTTGCCCCGGGTTTTGTGGCCCAAACCCGAAAACCGACTGGGCCGAGTCCGCCGGTCCTCGACCGCGTCGGCCCACGCTCCGCAACAAGTCCCTCATCTGTGCTCGATCTCCTGTCGGTGCCGTCAAGTGTTCGCCCACAGCTAGCGCTCCGGCCTCCGAGTCCCTCAGCCCACGTCCGTCCTTCACCGCTGTCGGTCCATCGGCATGGCCCGCATCTCGACCTTCACTCTTGCCATTCGCCACTGCGTCCGAGCCCAACACCTGCACACCACAAGCAGACCAACACGACAAGTGAACTCCGTTGACAATTACTCATCACAATTCGGACCAAGTCTCCCACTTGGGTCCGCAATCTCCCCCTTGATGAGTGCATTGTCAACACCAACACAGATAATCATAATATGGTGAGAATAAGAAGAAGAAAAAGAAGGGAAAGAAGAAAACCTGCTCAAGAGACCATAAAAGCAATGAAATACAGTCATAAGGTCTAACAAAGTAAGCACAAGCGCAAAAAGATGCTAGTTCCTCTAGAAAGAGGCAAGGCTCAACACAACTAGCTCTCAAACTCCCGTTGAATGTATGCATAGCTCAAAATGTGTGAAAATGTGTTAAGGCCAAATCTGTGTCAAACACTCTCCCCCTTGTGACACATGCACACATCAAGGTCCCCAGACTCTCTTCTCCTCACAAGCATGAAATGCACATGAATGCAGAAGCTTCAGGAGTATAGCCATTTGTTTGACAACATGCTCATGATAGATAGGTGCTAGTAGATGCTCAGGATGATCAAAAGAACAATCCATATGAGAGAAGCATAGTGAGCAATTTTGATACCAAGGATTAGAATGTTCACCACTAAGAATAGCACATAGCATACATAGAATGGAGATCAAATCAAGTGCTAAGCAAGTGTATACAAGGTGAACTATCCCAAACCAAGGTCACACATCAAGTCATAGAAGAATCTAACACAACTGAAATTTTTGATTCAATCAATTTCTCTATATTAGGTGTTTCACAAGTATTAGTAAGACAAGTGTGTGCGAGAGGTTATATGTATTGTTTCGCCTAACTTTTCAACCATGCGTAGCCTATGTCAAGGACAATGATTAGCTAAAGCAATGGTTTTGGTCATCCACTACAAAGCTCTAGTTCATCCAAATGTGCAAGAGGAAGCCGTCTAGATACTTTGAGGTGGTACAATACATATCCATCTCGATCTTTTCAACATCACTTAACTTAGATTGCAAGATTTTAGCACAAAGTGAACTAGATTGATCTAAACAAGTGAGTGAATCAAGGTATGAGCCATAGCAACCAAGTATATACAAGATAGCACATGAGAGCTCAACAAAACCATACATACTAGTTGCGAAACTCAAGGGTGAACAAAATTTTCCGATTTCATCAAGTTTAGTCAAGTTCACAGAAAAAGTCATGTTTAGCTCAACAAGAGTTCATATGATCAAAGAGAGCCTAAACATGTATCAACATACCAAGATAAGCATAAAAATAAACTCATAGCTATATTCTTGAAGCTCAAAATGATATATGTCACAAAATGCCATGAAAATGCAAATATGATAAAAAAGATGAAACAAAGCTCTAAGCTACAAAAGAAACTAAAACTAGTGTACAATCCAAAGTTCCCTCCTCTAAAAAGGGAAACAAACCCCGAGTTCCCTCAGCCGAGCAAACTGGGTCAAGTCAAGTGGCTTAGTGAAAATATCAGCCAGCTGGTTATGTGTGTCCACGTGAATCAAGTCTATGTCACCCTTCTCGTAGTGATCACGCAAGAAATGGAACCTAACCTCGATATGCTTGGTCTTAGAATGTAACACTGGGTTCTTTGCTACGCTAATGGCGCTTGTGCTGTCACAATAAAGTGAAACTTGTCTAAAAGATAGACCGTAGTCCCGCAAGGTCTGCACCATCCATAGCAACTGAAAACAGCAAACGGCAGCAGCTACATACTCAGCCGCACAGGTAGACTGGGCAATACCATTTTGCTTTCTAGAAGACCAAGACACTAAGCAAGTCCCAAGAAACTGACAGGTGCCAAATGTAGACTTACGATACACACGACAACCCGCATAGTCAGCATCAGAATAGCCACAAAGTGAGAGGGTGTAAGCGACCGAGTACCATAAGCCAAACTCTGGAGTGAATCACAAGTACCTGAGGATGCGTTTGACGATTTGGCGATGAGATGATCTCGGTGAAGACTGGAACCGTGCACACAAGCACACAGCGAACTGGATATCTGGTCGCGTCGCCGTCAAGTACAGCAAGGAACCGATCATGCTGCGGTACTCCTTCTGGTCCACCACCTCTTCTTCCTTGTCCTCATCAAGGGCCGTTGTGGTTGACATGGGCGTCGAGAGAGGCTTGGCCTCACCCATATCAAACCGCTTCAACAGATCTTTCGTGTACTTTCCTTGATGGACAAAAGTGCCTTCTTGGGTTTGCTTGATTTGCAACCCAAGGAAAAACGTCAACTCCCCCATCATGCTCATCTCGAACTCCCTGCTCATAGTATCTGAAAACTTGGCCACAAGAGCGTGAGAGGAACCCCAAAGATGATATCATCCACGTATATCTACACCAAAAGGATGTCAATGCCCTGCCTGAGGAGAAACAAAGTCCTATCCACCGAGCCCATTTGAAAACCCTTTCCCAAAAGAAATGTCTTAACGCGCTCATACCAAGCTCTTGGAGTTTGTTTCAACCCATATAAAGCCTTGTGGAGCTTATACACGTGGTTGGGGAACTTAGGATTCTCAAACCCAGGGGGCTGCCTCACATAAACCTCTTCCTCTATATAACTATTAAGAAACGCACTCTTAACATCCATCTGATATAACTTGAACCCTTTCGAGGCTGCAAAAGCTAATAGAATCCTAATCGCTTCTATACGGGCAACAGGAGCAAAGGTTTCCTCATAGTCTCTCCCCTCTTTCTGGCAGTATCTCTGAGCTACCAATCTAGCCTTATTCCTAACAACCACCCCGTCTTCACTCTATTTGTTTTTAAAGACTCACTTGGTACCAATGGGGTGACACTCAGGAGGCGGAGGAACTAAGACCCAGACATGGTTGCGCTCAAAATTCTCTAACTCCTCATGCATGGCGTTAATCCAATCGGGATCATGCAGAGCCTGTTCAACATCTTTGGGTTCGGAATTAGAAACAAAAACTGAGTGAGCAAAGTGAGAGATAGACCTGGACCGCGTAACATGCTGGTCAATATCGCCGATCATCGTCTCAGGAGGGTGGCGGGGCTGAATGTGTCGAGGTGCCACCCTCGATGAAGTCGCCTCCCCTCGGCAGCTGCTGGGGCCTCCTCAGGTGTAGCATGCACGGGCTGAGGGGCCGGCTCGAACGGTCCCCATGAAGTCGAAGAAGAAGGCTCGGGGCCGTGAGCTGAAGTAGTGGAAGCAGGCTCGACTGGGGCAGCCGGTGGAGGCGGCTCAGGATCACCCCAATCGGCGTCTTCCTCTCCATCCTCCACAAAGATGGTCTCCTCAAACTCATCATCACTTGCACGCTCAAAGACAGGAGAAGAACAAGGCATAGTCTCATCGAATGTGACCTCACAGGTCTTCACAACGCGGTTAGTTTCAAGGTTAAGTACATGATATGCACGAGAGTAAGTGGCATAATCAAGACAGATACCGTCTGAAGACCTAGACTCAAACTTGTCCAAATTACCTTGTTTGAGGATGAAACATTTACACCCAAACACCCTTAGGTGGCTTACCTTGGGAGGTCTTCCAAATCGCAGCTCATAAGATGTCTTCTTAGTGAAAACTCGAAGAAAGATGCGATTGAAAACATAGCAAGCTGTATTGATTGCTTCGGCCCAATACTTTCTATGAGTCCTATGCTCATCAAGCATCGTCCTAGCCATCTCAATAAGGGTTCGATTTTTGCGCTCAACAACACCATTTTGAGGAGGGACATGGGGTGAGGAAAACTGATGCTCAAAACCCAAAGAAGCACAAAACATCTCAAATTGAGTATTCTTGAATTCCGTGCCATTGTCACTACGAATCGCTCTCATAGCATTCTTTGGTAACTCATTTTGAAGATGTAAAATCAAGTCCCGAGCGCAAGAAAAAGCCTCATCCTTTCCCACCAAGAAGAACACCCAATAGTAGTGAGAAAAGTCGTCCACGATCACAAGAACATACCACTTCCCACCTTCCGACCTAACCCGAGATGGACCTACCGTGTCCATATGAAGGAGTTCCCCGGGTTTCTTGGTCATGATTTGGTTAATGGAGGAATGAGAAGCGGCTACCATCTTCCCATGGTGACAAGGGTGGCAAACTAGATCCTTCTCAAATTTAAGCTTAGGCAATCCTTGGATTAGGCTAAGTGAACTCAATCTCACAAGTAGATCGAAACTCAAATGTCCAAGTCTCCTATACCACTTCCAAAGATTGGAGGAGGATCCGACAACCAAACACTGAGAAGAAGCAAACGAGCGAGAGAAATCGGGTCGAAAGATACGGCCAAACGGAGTGATCCGACAAACAAGATCACCCTGAGGATCAAGCACTCTAGAACAACCGGTCTTAAAACACACTTCGAAACCATCTTGAAGGAATTGCGAAACTGAGAGCAAGTTAAAATGCAAATTGGACACCAAAGCAACATCCTTCAAGACAAAGCCATCATTCACTCGAATGGTACCTCGAGAAAGGACCTTACCCCTGCTATTGTCCCTGAAAGTGATGTACTCCTTGACATGCATGGGGTCGAGGCTGGAGAACCACTTAGGATTTTCGGTCATGTGGCGTGAGCAACCGGAATCAATGAGCCACGTGTTCTCCAAGCCTTCGTGCTGTCATCAAAGATAAGACAAGTGATAAGCATATGATGCAACATTGGGGTTAGTAGCATAGGAAGGATACCAGTGTTGTCCCATCCGCTTAGGAGAAATGCCAGAAAAAGCATCAAAGTAACCATATCCCATGGAAGAAGAGAAACGATCACCACTAGAGAAGAAACGTGGTCCGATAGGAGGGTAGTACACAAAACTCCCACCATGTGACCCATAGCCCTTTCGATCATGGCTTGGGCCTCTCCGAGCACGACCATCTCGTGGTCTAGCAACCAAAGGCCTAGTACCTTGAGGCATTGCACCTCTTGGCCTAGCGAAGCGCCTCTCAACCGGTGGCACATGTACACCATGGGGTTGATGATATGTGTTCCGATTGTTCATCTCAAACTCATGCCGCTCATCCCTCTTCCTGCTAAAGCAAAACTCAACAAGGTGACCATCCTTCTTGCAATACTCACAATGATACCTCACCTTGCGTGGTGGGTTCACATTCTTGTGGTTCACTCTTGGTGTGGGTTGGACTTTAGGAAGGGGTTCCTTAGGGACGTTTGGCAATGTGTCAAGTGAGTTTCGGAGGTGGTTTGTCTTAGGGGCCCAAACTTGCTTGGCTAGTGGCGCTTTTGGAGGTTCAACAATCACTCCATCCCCGGCAATGGGTTGTGGTGGCTGAGGTGGGGTGAACTTGGTGAGCTTGAGTGGAATAGGATTTTTCTCACTTGGTGTCATACCACTAGCTTCACCAACTTTCCTAAAGGCATTCCCATCTTTCCCACCTAAAGCAAAGCCTAAACCCGAGCCATCCGTTCCCCTATGGAATTGGCTCACCATCATGTCCAATTGGGGCTCATTGCAAGAGACCAAACTCAAGATGGTACGGAGATAGGTATTTTCCTCCTCAACATGCCTCTTGGCATGTCGACAATTGCCAAGCTCAATCTCCAAAGCTTCACACAAAGCACACTTTCCTTCACTAGTGCTAACCAAGTTGGCCTTCTCTAACAAGGCAATTTTGGCATTTTTTTCTACCAACTCGGTTTGCAAGCCCGAGCAAGACTTGCACGCACTCAAGAGAACCGGTCTCTCCTTCACCTCGGCTAGCTCCTCCAAAGCACGGGCATACTTGGACTGCAAAGTAGTCAAGTTACCTATGTGGACAGCACACTCATCACAATCAACTTCATCCATGACCACACTAGACCTAGCCAACTCAACTTCTTTCACGGCTACCTCCCACTTCCTTTTGAACTCATTTCTCTCAAGGGCAGCACGTTTCAACAACTTATCTTGACTACATAGTGCAGAATTCAAGACATCAATCTTAGCAACAAGGTCATCGGGTGTAAGTGATACTTGCGATGTAGTGTCGTCCTCAAGCACCTTGTCCTTCCCGGCCTCCAAAGAGGCATCCTCAATCGCCATCGTGCAAAGCCCCCCAAGGTTAGAGGTGGCAACGAAGCACAAGCCATTTAGCTTGTCCTCCACCTTCTTGGTAACTTCATCATCACTCGAAGAGGCATCATGATCATCAGCGGAGTCATCGTCGATGTCGCTGAGAGAGGAGAGGAAGGCCCACTGCTTCGCCTTCATCTTCTTGTGGAGCTTCTTCTTGTACTCCTCCTTGTCAAAGTTCTTCGTCTTGTGCTTGTCGACGGTGTACTCCTTCTTGTCTCGCCGTTTGGAGTGGTCGTACTTAGAAAAAGAACTTGCCCCGCTTGGGACAATCGGCGATGAAATGGTCCAAGTCCCCGCACTCGAAGCATCCTTCCTTGCGACCTCCGCGCCGGCGGTTCATCCGGTTGTTGTGATACCCGGAGAACCGATTGATGATGAGAGCAAGCTCATCGTCACCAATCACCTCCAGCTGCTCCTCTGTCACAGTCACAAGGGAAGACAAGGCAAAAGACAATGATGAAGGGTTAGAAGAAGAAGGTGCGCCATTACCTCCATTACCTGACACCAAAGCCATGGAAGGTGAAGTGGGGTTCCAGAATCTTAGCATGGGCAGCTTGATCTATTTCAGCAGCTTTGAGCTTGCTAAATAGTTCATCTACCGTGAGGGTGTCATAGAAGGAGGACTCGGTGATGGCTGTCACTCGCATGCCCCAAATCGTAGGATCTAAGGCATGAAGAAGTTTTGGGGCTCTCTCATGATCATCATAGGGAAGCTGCGCTTTATTAGCCCTCATCTTGTTTATCACAGTTTAAAAACGTGCAAACAAGCAATCAATGGACTTGCCATCTAGCTGATGAAAATTTTCGTACTCTCGCTTGTACGTTTCGTAGAGTCTGTTTTTCACTTGGGCGGTGCCCTCGTGATAGGCTTGGAGCCTCTGCCAGATCTCACGAGCTGTCGCACAATCCGAGACAGCTCGAACTCCGGGATCAACAAGCTAGAGAAGAGAACACTCCGAGCATGAGAGTTAGCGTTGTGTTGGTCTTTTTGCTCTTGAGTGATCCGTGCCGCAGCACCCAATACAACGTAAGCCTCATTCTCGACAATTTCCCAAACGGTGTAGTCGAGGCCTTGAAGATACGCGGACATGCGAATATTCCAATAGGCATAGTTCGACCCATCGAAAGGAGGTGGCTTTCCGGCGCCACGATCCATGTCGCCTTCGCGGATCACGGACCGATTAAGGTGAAGTGATCCTTAACCAGTTCCGATACCAATTGAAGGACCGGAAAAGACAACCAGAGGGGGTGAATGGGACCCTCAAAATTTCTTTCGAAACTTTAGATCCTTGGCTCAACAAACGACTCCAAGAAGTAAAACCCAAGCGGTGATGTCCACGACCCTATTGAGAGGGTGGATGTTCCCTAAGAACACAGCGGAACACTACAATACCAGCGGAACAAACTATGATCAGATCGGAGATCGAACGCATAAACTGTGAGAAAAACTGAGTACTGCACAGGCAATACCGGACATGTCCCAGATGAAACCGGACTTGTCCGGTATGATGGACAGCACAGCGAACTTTCGAAGAAAATTCCGAAACCCAGTCAAACGGTGTCTAAAAATTGTGAAAATTTAAACTAAGCTTCTAGACACCAAAGGGAAGGTCTCCACAAAATTTCAGCCTATAACTCCAAAGTTGAAAATACCGGACATGTCCGGTTTGATATCGGACATGTCTGATATTTGTGGGCAGATTTCTGGAACAAACGATTTCAAGACCAAAACTGAATCAAATCAACTCCGATTGACTTGAAACTTGGCAGGAAGGTTCCTGGGAGTGTTGAGAAGATTTCTTCAAGACATCAACACCAAATTTCAAGAAAATCACTGGGAAATCAAAACGGGGTAGAAAAATGTCTAAAAACAACCGTAGAACAAGAATCGCTCACAACTTTGATCTCGTGAGAAATTACCCAATTTCCTTCGGTGGAAAGTTTGCACTCACGTCATAGATCAAATCAACTCAAGAAAAACGAACCAAAACGGTCAAGAAACCGCGAATCGAGCGAAGAACTAGAGAAGGGAAAAAGGAGCTCGGGATGAACACTTCATGAACCACCAGAACACAACTTCATCTCGAATCCCAGAGACGACACGAGGTTAGGGCTTCGATTTCCCAGCACAAATAGCAAGTTTTTACACTACTAAGGTCATGTAGTGGATCTCTCCCTAATGGTGTTCTAACGCTAAGTGAAGGGGATGAAATGAAAGTGGGTGAGAGAGATGAGGAGGGGAGGGGCAGCCATCCCCTTCTTATCGTCATTATTATATTTTGCGAATAACCCCCTACCACTGTCTCCAACTACTCAGTCGTGCCAGCTAGCCGTTGGAGATTTTGGAACAGCTTGTGACTACAGATAGAATCGGACGACCCCGCTTCCTGCCTGGCTTGCCGTTGCCTTGGCGCAACCTCCAGGATTCCGCCACGTGTCGCCCCGCTTCCCGCCGGAAGCAGCTCGCCCCGGGTTTTGTGGCCCAAACCCGAAAACCGACTGGGCCGAGTCCGCCGGTCCTCGACCGCGTCGGCCCGCGCTCCGCAACAAGTCCCTCATCCGTGCTCGATCTCCTGTCGGTGCCGTCAAGTGTTCGCCCACAGTTAGCGCTCCGGCCTCCTAGTCCCTCGGCCCATATCCGTCCTTCACCGCTCTCGGTCCATCGGCACGGCCCGCATCTCGACCTTCGCTCTTGCCATTCGCTCATCACAATCCGGACCAAGTCTCCCACTTGGGTCCGCATACAAACATTACGGTACGTTGACAGTCCTTTCCTTATCCAGAGCCTAAAATGGTGCATCTTTAAGGAGTGTTCATCAAATGTTAGGGTGGTGACACCAGTGGCGAAGCTACGTTGGCTGAACGGTGTCGTCCGACACCGATGAATTTCCAGTCGTAGGGGCACATCACGTTTTTCTACCAGTTAAGACCCCGGTAAAAATTGTATACGACCCCGGCGGCTGGCAGCCCATGAGCAGCAGTCCAACTAAACTGTCACAATTAATATCTCCTCAGCCCATTAGCGAGAATGCCAAACGTTGGTCTACCTTCCAGTAATTAGTCCGTCCTCTGCTACAGCCTGGCGGCGCGGCACACGGCAAGCCCTGGCGCCCACACCCTTCCAACTTTCATCCATCATCATCTTGGTTCTTTCCCATCTGAAGTCCTCTGCAGAGCGATCTGGGCATCTGGCGATTGCCGATTGCAAATTCTAGCGGGCAGCTGCCGGCGGCAAAAGTTTCTGACCAAGTGACCAGGCCAAAATATGTCAGGTATCTAATTTATACTAATTTATTACTTACTAGTTTAGTACGGCTTACAAATTTCTTTGCTATAATTTTTATGATATGATTAATCTGATAGGCAATCAAAGGAAATTGGAAGGATTCTTCAAAAGGAAATTACCACCAGCAGCTGATGATGAGAATAATAATGGAGACACTTCAAGAGCAAGAAGAGATGGAGATGTCCCTGCAGTAAACACTAACCATACTATTCAGCGCACTTCACGGATATCACGGCATGAGGTAAATTTTGATGAGCTTCCATATGATCCAGCAGATAGGAGGAGGATATCAGATTACATAGGTGAAAAGCTGCAAAATGACATTAGGCGAAAATATTTGATTCGAGGTCCTTGTAAGCCTCCACCTGGTTTTATGTTTCCAACGACGATGATAGCAGGTTTTCCACGACGATGTCAACATGAATGGTTTACTAAGTATGATTGGCTAGAGTATAGTGAAAAGGAGGATAGGTGTTTTTGTTTATACTGTTACTTGTTCAGAGACTGTCACAAGGGCCAAGGTGGGAATGATGCATTTGTAGTAGATGGCTGGAATAGCTGGAACAAATCTGATAGGCTTCGAGATCATGTAGGCGGCAAATGCAATAGTTTTCATAACACGGCTGTGAAGAGATGTGACAATTTGTTGAAGCCTGGACAATCAATTGGTGAGGCTATAAACAAGCAAAGTGATATCACTAAAGAGCAGCATCTAATTCGATTGAGGACATCAATTAAAGCTGCTCGTTACTTGTTGCATCAAGGCTTAGCTTTTCGTGGCCATGATGAAACAGAGCAGTCCACAAATAAAGGGAATTTTCGAGAGTTAGTACAACTTTTGGGAGATGAAAATGACAAAGTAAAGAAGGTTATTGGAAGTAATGCTCCTAAGAATAATAAGATGATTGCTCCAGAAATTCAAAGGGACATTGCAAACTGTTTTGCTGAGGTGAGTCAATTTATTTTACAAATTTTGTCATTTCATAGTCTATAAAGGTAAACTAATTGCTACCTATTTATTTTTCAGATTATAGTAAAATCTATTGTTGAAGAAATTGGTGGTGACGTCTTTTGCTTGTTAGTGGATGAGTCGGCTGATGTGTCTGGAAAGGAACAGATGGCAGTTGTCTTGCGGTATGTTGATAAGCTTGGGGTAATAAAAGAGAGACTTATTGCTGTTGTTCATGTGCAAGAGACGTCAGCTTCATGTCTAAAATCTAACCTTGATCATTTGTTTGCTAAGTATGGCTTGAGCATAAAACAAATTAGAGGACAAGGTTATGATGGAGCCAGCAATATGAGAGGTGAATTCAATGGATTAAGGGCTTTAATCACAAGAGAGAATAGCTCAGCATATTATATACATTGTTTTGCCCATCAACTACAATTAGTCATTGTCGCAGTGGCTAAAAAGAATGATGATGCCAGTGATTTCTTTGACATGATATCTCTGTTGCTTAGTGTGGCAGGAGCTTCTTGCAAACGAAAAGATATGATTCGAGAAAGTCAACAGGAGAGAGTTAGAAAAGCCATAGGCAGTGGACAACTAAGTAGTGGAACTGGATTGAATCAAGAACAATCCCTTCAAAGAGCTGGAGACACACGTTGGGGTTCTCATTATAAAACTCTCAAGAGCCTGTGCAATCTATTCCCTGAAGTCATTGAAGTTCTCCAATATGTTGAAAAAGAAGGTCCAAATGATGCAAAGCGACGACAAGCTCGTGGTCTCCTGGACTATTTAAAAGATTTTGACTTTGTGTTTCACTTACACTTAATGTTGCTCATTTTAGGCCATGCAAATTCTTTGTCACTGTCCCTGCAGCGGCAAGACAAAGACATCCTGGAGGCCTTGTTAGAGGTGAAGTTAACCAAGCAAAAATTTCAGAATATTAGGGATGATGGTTGGGACTCTTTGTTGCAGTCTGTATGCTCTTTTTGTGAACAGCATGGCATTGCTAAGTTGGATATGGATGAGGAATATATTGATCGCCATAAGCCAAGAAAAAAGACCAACCGCACCAACTATCAGCATTATAGATATGACTGCTTGAACCCAATTATTGACTTGCAGCTTATAGAGTTTAATGATCGTTTCAATGAGGTGAACTCTCAATTGCTTACTCATATCGCTGCTTTCAATCCCCAGAATTCTTTTGAGGCTTTCAAAGTTGAGAGTTTAATGGAGTTAGCTAAGTCATATCCTGATGACTTCAATTCAGTGCAATTGAAGGACCTTGACCGTGAGCTTAATATCTATGTTGACAACATAAGAGCTGATGAAAGATTTGCCAACTTGAACACTATTTCTGAACTTGCTAGGCTGATGGTGGGTACAAAGAAGCATCTGGCTTTTCCTTTGGTCTATCGGCTTCTCAAGCTAGTACTAGTTCTTCCTATCGCCACTGCATCGGTGGAGAGGTGCTTTTCGGCAATGAAAATTGTGAAGACAATACTGAGAAACCGTATTGGAGATGGATTTATGAATGATTGTATCATATGCTTCGTAGAACAAGGATTTTTGAATACAATTCCAATTGACGATGTGATAGTTCGCTTTCACAAGATGGAGGATCGTAATCGTCGAATAACACTGTGAGAGGTAACTATACTACTGTAATTTGTAAAAGATTATTTTGTCATAATATGCAGTCATTATCATATTAATTTATGTTATGTGTGGTATTATATTATCGCAACCTAAATTAATGCTCGATTAGTACTGAGTATCGACCCCGGTGGCCATTTTTCCTGGCTTCGCCCCTGGGTGACACTTTGAAATCAGTATGGTAGGAGACTGTTACTAGGTGTAGGCCAATGTTTTCGTTCAAAAAAAAAAAAAAGGTGTAGGACAATGATGTTATTGGATTGCAATAATCATCTCGTCTATGCCTATGCGAATCAGAGTATCAGACGCGCCGCCACCGCTGATCTGACGGACCATAGTCTCCCATCCCTCTCTGCTCCCTTCCTCCACCTTGCTGACTGTTCTTTTTCTTTTTGTCGTTTCGCATTTGTGATTTACTTATGTACTGAACTTTCTGTAGTGTGTAGTGTACTAATTCTCACGTTGCTAATTTACTGGATACGCTCTTTGCCTGGACACAAGCTGGACTTCAGATGATTTTTTTTTTCCCCAAAGTTTGAGGTTCGGAGTCCTTTCCCCTGTTTACAGTTGGAAGCTTAACCTTCAAAGTTGAAACGAATTCTTTATATTCACCTTTGTCGGATATATTTATATTCTCGACCCAAAGTTCAAAGCCCAAACAAGTACTACTGTAGTAAATTCTGAAAATCTCAACTGAAGGTTTTCTTAACCCAAATTGAATGGTCAGAACCTGAATTTTTTTTTTGCTGTAATGACGTTCGCCCCTACGACGCTGCAGACTGAAACTGAGGCCCCCCCCCCCTAATTAAACTGGTCCCATCAATTTTGGACACATGCATGGAACACTAAATGTAGATGAAAATAGAAACTAATTTGACAGCTTGGCAAAATATTGTCTCACGAATCTTTTATGCCTAATTAGATCATGATTGGATAATTATTGTAAAAAATAAAACGTTGTTACAGTACTTCCAACCGGGATCTAAACACCCCCTAAAACAAGTTCCCATGCTCAAACTGAAACCACGGAATATGGATAAGCTGAGGTCACTGCTTATGCCAGGCACTCATTATAGCTCCAGATCTTATGCAACTAAGACCTCTGACTCATTCACTCCAGCTGCATAGTAGTGATCATGGACTAACGCTTCCACAGTTCCACCTCGAGGCTTAATTGCATTTGGCGATGTTTAATGGGCCAAGAAACAGAAGCATTTTTTTTAAGTTGTTGTGCGGACTGAAGGAACCCAACCAAGCAACTTTCAGGATCAGATATTCAGATGGTTGCGTAGAGTGCTCCAACTTCTTGTAGAAGAAGCCAAACAATCTTGGTTATCTCCTACTATAAATATGAATGCTTCAGTAAAGTTTCTCTAATTAGATAGATACCAGCAAGCTAAGCAAGAAGCAACCAACGAGTAGCAGAAAACATGTCTCCGCCTGTTAAGATCATCGGCCATTACGCGAGCCCATTCTCGCACCGCGTCGAGGCCGCTCTGCAGCTCAAGGGCGTGCCCTACGAGCTGATCCAGGAGGACTTGAGCAACAAGAGCGAGCTGCTGCTCGCCAAGAACCCTGTGCACAAGAAGGTGCCCGTGCTCCTCCATGGCGACCGGGCCATCTGCGAGTCCCTCGTCATCGTTGAGTACGTCGACGAGGCCTTCGACGGGCCGTCTATCCTGCCGGCCGACCCCTATGACCGTGCCGTGGCTCGTTTCTGGGCTAACTTCATGGACACCAAGGTACGCCGCTGCATTTGTTTGATACTAGAATAGTAGAACCTGCTGGCCTCACCTATTCTTGTGAATTCTGAACATTTGCTGGTTTTGCTGAACATAGTGCTTCAAGTCGTTCTTGCTGGCACACTGGGCGGAGGGTGAGGCGCAGAAGGCCGTGGTGAAGGAGGCCAAGGAGAACCTGGCGCTCCTGGAGACGCAGCTCCACGGGAAGAGGTTCTTTGGTGGCGATGCGCCCGGGTACCTCGACATAGCCGTCTGTGCGTTAGGTCCTTGGATCGGCGTGCATCAGGAGGTGACTGGAGTGACCTTGGTGGATGGCAACGAGTTTCCCGCTCTCTGCCAGTGGGCCAAGGAGTACAATTCTAGTGAAGCACTCAAGCCTTGCCTGCCGGACACAGACCAACTCGTCGCCTTCATAACTGAGAACAAGGAGCTGTACAAGATGTTCGCCAAGACAGCACTGCGGCAGTAGTTAGGTGCAAGAACATCGCTCTGTTCGTTTGAACTTACCGGCCAGCATCAGCCAGCCATTCAGCAGTGTTTTCTCTCACAACAATCAGCCAGCCAGCCGTAAAATCCGGCCAGCCGAACAGAGTGATGTTTATGTGTGGAATAATGTATGCTCTCTCAGTCTCAAAATAAATAAATTTCAAATGTTGTTTGAAGTCAAATTATTTTAAAATTTAATTGGGTTTATAAAAAAAGAGCACCAATTTGATCATTTGTTAGATCATGAAATATTATTTTCATAGCGTACTATTTGGATGGCCAGGAACCTAAAATTTCTTACTCAAATGACGTTCGCCCTTAAAACTGTACAAATTGAAAAGTTGCAATACGAAACTCGATCCCCGGCCCAAACTGAAACTTACCGAGCTCGTACGAAGATAAAACGCTCACATATTACATGCTGATGTCACTGCTTATGGCATGTATATGTGGTTCATTCTAGCTCTCGGAAAAAAACCCTGTAGGTTTGCATTCAGCTAAACGATGTTTCTTAAGTTAGTCTGTGGAATGAAGCAGCCAAGTAACTTCAGTATTTGATGGTGTTGTCTAGAGGAAAGAACAGAAACGAGAACAGCTTTGTTGCAGTTGCAGAAGCATCAACTCACCTGCCTGTAAAATGGTCTAGTAAGTTTCTTTCAGGATTGGTTGTGCAGAGTGCTCGAACTTCTCGAGGAACTTCTTGACCAAAAATTCATAGGCCAAACGAGTAGTCTCAAAATCTGAACTGAACGTTTTCCTAACCGAAATTGGAAGCTCAAACTTAAACTCCGTGAAACATGCGTTATCGGAAAAAAAAAAAACCCCCTTAAACTTCTTACTGGAATGACGGCCGCCGTGACGACGCTACCGAAATTGAAGTAAGTTTCCATGCCCAAACTGAAACTTGTTCAGCTATGTTCAGAATAAAAGTGCCCACACATGAATATGCTGAGGTCACTGCTTATACCAGGCCTATGGGTCAGGATATCTCCAGATCTTTGGTAAATAAAACCTCTCTGGCCTAACCTGCATTAATCTAGTGATCATGGACTAACGGGTCCACTTCCACCTGAAGGCTTAATTGCGTTCGATGGTGTTTATTGGGCCCGGACTGGGGAATTTTTTTAAAAAAAAGTTTTTCTGTGGACTAAACCAACCAAGCAAGTCCTTGTGGGATTTTTTTAAGCATCAGATGGTTGTGTGAAAGTGCTCCTTCTTCTAGTAGAAGCAGCAGCCCACCTGCCTTTGACCATATCGATATGAGCCAAGCAGTCATGATTTTCTCCTATAAATAGGAATGGTTCAGTTAAGTTTCTCCAAGAAAACAGCAAGCAGCCTGCAGCAGAACCAGCAAGCTAGCAGAAACATGTCTCCGACTGTAAAGGTCCTCGGCCATTTCACCAGCCCATTCGTGCACCGCGTCGAGGCCGCTCTGCAGCTCAAGGGCGTTCCTTACGAGCTGATCGAGGAAGACCTGAGCAACAAGAGCGAGCTGCTGCTCGCCAACAACCCTGTTCACAAGAAGGTGCCCGTGCTCCTCCATGGCGACCGGGCCATCTGTGAGTCCCTCGTCATCGTCGAGTACATCGACGAGACCTTCGACGGGCCGTCTCTCCTCCCGTCCGACCCCTACGACCGTGCCATGGTCCGTTTCTGGGCAGACTTCATAGACAAGGTATTTTCACTCTCATTTCAGAAATAGTACTAGAAGGCCCCGGTTCTTGTAAAATAGGAAGATCTATCTGCTGGGTTTTACTAAACTCTGGTGTGATGAAATGAAACAGCTCGTCTTGCCGTTCTGGATAGCACACTGGGTAGAAGGCAAGGCGCAGAAGGCTGTAGTGGAGGAGGCCAAGCAGAAGCTGGCGCTTCTGGAGGTACAGCTAAAGGGGAAGAGGTTCTTTGGAGGCGACACCGTCGGCTACGTCGACTTAGCAGCCGGTGTGTTGGGTCCTTGGCTGAGCGTGGTAGAGGAGTTGACCGGAGTGGTTGTGCTCGACGAAGACGAGTACCCTGCTCTACGCCGGTGGTCCAAAGAGTACAATTCCTACGAAGCTCTGAAACAGTGCGTCCCGGACAGAGACCAGCTCGTCGCCTTCTATACTGAATGGAAGGAGAAGTACAAAATGTTTGCTAAAGCATGGTTGAAGCAGTAATTGGGGTGCTACAAGTAGCTAGAACCGCTCTATTCGGCTGGCTGGTCCAGCCAGCACCAGCCAGCCATTCAGCAGTGTTTTTTTCTCAGAACAATCAGCCAGCCAGCCGTACCGTACCAACCAGCCGAACAGAGTGAACATGTCGGTTCGCAAAAATAAAATAAAATAAAGGTTATACTAATCAGTAGTTTGGTTCAACAATTTGTAGTATTTCTCGTGTGTGCAAATGGAATAAGATCGTGAACAATGATAAGCACGGACTGAATTCAATGTTCCAGCAAAGGTTATTCTGAATTGAATGTTCTACGTCATGATCGCCGGAAGGAAATTGACGCTCTGTCGGCGCTTTCTCTGGACTAGGAAGGAGGGTTCTGTCAGGGGGAAGTGTATGGTCGCGTGGCCAATTGTTTGCCGACCAACCAAGCTAGGAGGGCTTGGGGTGCCAGACCTACGCCTCACCAATATCGCGCTCCAGGCTAGATGGCTGTGGTTGCGAGAGACTTACACGTAGTGGGCCTGGTCCGAGCTGCCATTGGCCGTCTCCAGGGAAGTGCAAGCATTCTTCTGGGCCTCGACATTCTCAATTGTCAAGAACGGTAGAGCGACGAGCTTTTGGATGGGGCGCTGGCTACATGGACAAGCCATCATGGACCTGGTGCCAACGCTTTTCAGTTTGATGAGCCGTAGACATAGACGCGAGACGACAGTGGCCTCTGGCCTTCTCAACGGCTCATGGATCAGGCAAGTTTCGGGAGGACTAACTGTGCAGGCCATCCGGATTATCTCCGAGTTTGGGACCTTGTGAGTCATTTCCAGCTATAGGATGGTGAGGACTCGCTAGTCTGGCGTTGGACGTATGACGGGATCTACACCGCCAAGTCGGCATATGCGGCCCGGCACCTCGGCTCCCACACAATCCCGGGTTGCGAACTCATTTGGGATACTTAGGCGCCATTGCGAGTTAAGATATTCCTTTGGCTTGCCCTTCGCCGGAGACACTAGACGGCGGATAGGAGACGTGGGCACGGACTCGAGGCGCCGGCCCAGAATCCATTGACCACATCGTCGTGGCTTGTTCCTTCTCCAGGCAGGTGTGGTGCACTATCCTGGCCAGGCTTGGAGCCGATGCCTCCTTAATCGGTGGCGACTCCATCCTGTCTTGGTGGAGCTCTTGGAGACGGGTTGGACAGGAGACAAGCGACGCGGTGCGGACTCTCTCTTCGCGCTGGTGACCTAGGAACTTTGGAAAGAGTGCAACGCACCGCTCAGCCTCGTCCACGATCCCGTAGGTCTTGGCCACAATCAAACATAGCGCTGAACAATGGATTCTTGCAGGGGCGAAAAAAAGTTAGGTTGTCTTTGTAAGGAGTACTCGTTCTTGTTTTGGCTAGGGGAGTTGAGCATCATGCCTATCTCCTTATACTTCCGGCCAGTGGCGGAGCCAGGATTTTTAGAGAGCCTGGGCGAGACGAAACACCATATTAATATCGATAAGATAAGAAAAAATAGCGCACATAATTATATATTATTTTAAATATTTATAACAAAATAATCTTTTAGCACATAAGTTCATAGTGGCTCGGAGAAAGAAAATTAACGACAAATTCAATGCCTCCTCTATGATATTTGTACTGTTATGGCAAAATGAGATCTTGCGCCGTATACTGTAGTGTGTAGTCCCTGCCTCATCTTTGATTCTTTGTGTATACTATTACTGGAACTTTGCCGTGTACTGTATTTGGGGCATAAACTACACTGTATGGTGTCAGCACTCAGCAGCAAGAGCCCGGCCGGCTACCCAGGGTGGCCGGGCCTTGGCTTCGCCGCTGCTTCCGGCCGTGAGGTTCTTTGTATTGTAACTTTGTTTTTTCACCTCTCTCTTGATTCAAATATACGTAAGCCTTTTGCGTATTTAAGAAAAAAATTTTTGTTACACTTATTATTATATTGTCAACTAAAACAGCGGAAGGAAACATGCATGACATCCAGATCACTTGCGCAGAACAGCCCGGGCTCGCAGCAAGTACTTCTCCTTCCTCGCTGCGAAAAAGGCGACGAGCTCGTCCCTGCTCCACAAGCACTGCTTCACGGTGGCGTCGTTGACGTAGGCGTCGGCCCACTCGCGGAACACCGGGAACTCGCCGCCGTTGACGAGGCTCACCCCGGAGACCTCCTCGATGATCCAAACCCAGTGCGCCAGCCCGCAGGCGGCGATGTCCACGAAGCCGACGGCGTCGCCGCCGAAGAACCTCCGGCCCTTGAGCTGCGCCTCCAGCACCGACAGGTTCTCCTTCGCCTCCTTCGCCAAGACCTTCCTGTGCTCCTCGTCGTCCGTCCAGAACGACATCCAGAACGGCAGCGCGAACTGCAAGCGCGATCCGATCGAGAATGTGTTCAAACAAACGTTGACCATCAGCGATTTTATTACGAATCAAGATCATATATAGCTTTTTTTTTCTTTCCAAAAACGATACACCTGGAACCTTTTGGTCGATGAAGTTGGCCCAGAACCGCGCCTCCGCCCTCGCGTGGGGGTCGGCCGGCAGCAGCGGCGGCCCGTCGAAGGCCTCGTCGATGTACTCAACGATGACGAGCGACTCGGAGATGGCCCTGTCGCCGTGGAGGAGGACGGGCACGAGCTTGTGCACGGGGTTGTGCTGGAGCAGCAGCTCGCTCTTGTTGGTCAGGTCCTCCAGGATGAGCTCGTAGGGCACCCCTTTGAGACGCAGGGCCACCTCGGCGCGGTGCACGTACGGGCTCGCGAATGCGCCGATCAGCCTCACCGCCGCTGCCTCGGTGGTCGTCATCTCCCTCTGATCCTCTCTACCTCCTCCGGTCTGTGTCTGTCCTTCCGGTGAAGCAAGCTTTTATTTGTCTCGAGCACTTGTGATGTAGTACTACTACGAGCTTTGCCACTCTTGCTCTGCGCTTGTCAATGCTGTACACTGCACACACGCAACGCAAACAAGTTGTATCAGAATATTGAGCTGGTGCGGATGATGAACGTGCTTTGGTCATTGAGGGCGCGTTTGGTAGCGGGCAAAGGGTGGCCGGAGCTCCCTAGATACAACCTCCCGTGTTTGATGTTGCTGACCAAGCCTCGGAGCTTGTGCCGCATGGAGTTTCAAGCACATTGGACCAAGCTTAGAAACAACGAAATGGAGAGTCGTTTTTTCGCGACCTAGATGGCTGCAGCTCCAGTGGGGGCGCGTGAGGGCGATGGTCTCACCTCCCATCCGGTGAAGGAAGCTTTTATTTGTCTCGAGCACTTGTGTGTAGTACTACGAGCTCTGCCACTCCTGCTCGATCTGCGCTTGTAGTGTGCTGGTCAATGGTGTACACTGCACACGCAACGCAAACAAGTTGTATCAGAATATTGAGCTGCTGCGGATGATGAACGTGCTTTGATCATAGAATATCACCAAAGGAGTAGGCGAGGTATCAGTTGGATGAAAGGCGCCATGAGCAACACTATTTTTTAATGATGGTGTTATTGCCCTCTCTTTCCTTTTTTGATGCTGCTGAGGTCTTGTTTAGGACTTGAAGAAGATGCTTTCCCTCGGCTCTATGCCCTTATACATTTGCGTGCCACACCTAGAGGCCGACAATGGCTGGGCCTAGGTGCGCTAAAGTTGCCATGGGCTCTCCTCTCGGATACTCCCTCCGTCCCATAAAGATTGTCATTTTAGACTTTTCAGACATCATGTTTGACCATTCGTCTTATTTGAAAAAAATTTATTAATATCATTTATTTTATTATAATTTACTTTATTATTAGAGATACTTTAATAATTATTAATTGATTTTATATTTTGTACAAAATTTTTGAATAAGACGGATGGTCAAACACAGTTTCTGAAAAGTCTAAAACGACAATCTTTATGGGACGGAGGGAGTACCATCTTGCACCTACAGTCGGCGGCGAGTGAATGGACCACCAGCTATAGATGGGCAACGAACCGGCACGGCACAGCACGGGCCTAGAGGCTAGGCATGGCCCGATGTCATCAGGCTGGCATGACACATCGTGCCCTGCGGGCCGTGCCACCCTGGACTTCATGCCTGGCCGACGGCCTAGGCACGACTAACTATGAATTTTTATCATGAGCCTGAGAAATAACAGCTTGATGTTAGGATCATACTTATATGTAAATGCTGGTATATTTCGTATGCAAACCCGACAACATGCAAATTAGAGCACACTAGATTTGTGGCAGGATATTAGCTTAGGTCATTCATCAGCTCTTTCAATTATGTTGACCTACTTTAGCCATACATGGAGTGCGGGAGATGGGAGTCCCGATTTCATTTCTTGGATCAAAAAGAAGGAACGAAGTTGCTTTCATTTCTTAGATCGTACTTGCTTTCACATTCCAAGTTGCTTGTACATGTGAACAATAAAATGTTCTATCTTGCTCGAGCTTGTAGGGCCAAAACGATCCGTCCATGAGGCCCAAGTTGAGACAGGTTTCCAATGGCTTAGCCAATAAGGTGAGGTCATTTACCTGTTATGACATGAATGGATATCGCTTTCACACATCAACCTATGAGCAGAGTCGCCCCAATTGAAAAACCACAATTACTGGAGTTTTTACGGGCGGTTAAGATGGGGTCGAGTATTATGGAAGACTTGAAGAAATATATGAGTCAGCTTTTATGTTTGCAAACCTCTTAATCCTGTCATATTCAAATGTCAATGGTTTGATCCTGCAGGACTTGGGATAGTCTTAGGGTAGTCGAAATTCGACAGGATTCCGTCTTACCAGGAGACGTTATCTATATTGTGGCCCAACAATAGGTTTATTATCTTCCATACGTGTGTCAAGACAAAGAGAATCTTAAGGGTTGGGATATTGTGCACAAGGTATCGCCACACGGTAAACTACCTTTGCCACGAATATTACAACTTCAGCCCAAACATATATGACGGAGAGTTCTTCCAAGAAGAGGGGCTAGAAGGGAGGTCTGAGATAGACTTAACCGAAACGATTGGAATGGAAGTAGACAATGAATGGGGTGATCAAGTGGACACTGGAGATGAGGTGGTAAATGTGAAGGACGACTTACAAATGCTTGACCGATTACAATTAGGCGATGATAATGTTGACAACATTCCTCGTACGGATAGTGTCGATTATTTCGATATGGTTGATAGTGATGATGAGACTTATGATCCAGCTAATCCCGATCCTGAAGATTATTTCTAATACATGTAATACTATGTTATTTTGTAATTATGATTTGTTTCTTTTACATCTATGTAATTATGCTATTTCTAATACAACATTGTTTCTAGTTTTCAATTGTAGGTGACTGAACAAAGATGGTGGGCGGGCGTCAGAGGAGGGTGACCTCGGTTTACCAAAGATCACAACCTGTAGATGGCACTGGAGACGAGGACTTGCAAATGCCGTCGGGGTCCTCGAGTAGGAGGAGGCGCAGCAACAGTTGCAGAAGGAGGTAGGAGGAGCAGCCGCCGCTGCAGGAGGAGGAGTGGGTGGTGACGCCCAGGGATGAGGACGAGAAGGAGGAGGTCGACGAGGAGGTAGCGGGTGACACTTCCTCTAAGTTGCCGAGTGTGTACTTGCGAGGCGAGCCTCCCCCAGTGACCGATACCTCCTTATAGACGCTCGAAGATTGCACCTGACGGGGAAAAGTAAGTAACTTAAGATGTTATTACTACTTCAAATGATATGTTGAAAATCATAATATAAACTAACAATTTTTCTTAATAACTTGTGCAGGAGTTCGACGGTTGTAGAGTCTGCAGGTTGTCAGTTGTCACACACGCTCGGTTAGTGGCATCCTCGGCCTTCTACTCAAGGCACACTTCCCTGGCTCGCCGTTTGCAGATGGCAGGTGTGTCACACCATCAAGGCAGCCGTAGCCTCAGTGGGTACGCGTAAACATGGGTACGAGAATTCCCCATTTTATTCTAACGCTCCATTCTGCATGATTTCTAATCATCTTGCTGTTTTTCTTACAGTCATCGTCGTCGCTTGGTGGCCAGCACTGCTCCCAGTTCATGGCAGATGCTATGGCCCACAAGGGCAAGGCGACGTCTGATGTACACCAACGCGACCATCCATAGCCGTCTCAGTCAGTACACTGAGATGGCCAGGGCGGTCCATGGGCAAAGACTTTGATCCGAGCACCCTGGACTTTGACGGAGAGATCGTCATGAGGGTAGGATGAGGCAAGAAGCATGGGCGGTACTGGATGGGTGACGGCGTCATTGACAGGTCTTCTACTCCCTCCCTCTCCCATATCCGAGCACAGAGCATGAGCGCAAGTCCGGTCATACGCCCGTGGCCAACCACTGCTTCGCACCTTGTCAACGAACTCCAGGTAATTTTTGTTTTATTCGTTGCTTGTTGATTTGTACGTACCTTTGCATTACTGTAACATTTGGGTGAAATGTTGTAGGCCGAATTGCAAGAAGAGAGGAGGCTACAGAACGATATGGAGGTGAGGCACTTGGCATAGCACTAGAGGATAGAGGAGCTGGTGGGGTTCGTGTCCTCTCTTGGCGCCGCTATGGGTCGAACTATACCGGCTAGCCTAATCACTCCACTTGCCCAGCCAGCTACTATGCTGAGTACCAGTACATTAGTTACTTTGTTTCAACCTGACATAGGGCACACTACAAAAAAATGCAATCTCAAACATGCAATGTGATGTTGGTGGCGGTGGCGGTGGTTGTTGTTCTGGCGGTGGGGATTGTGGTGTTTGGGTGGTGGTGTTGTTGGTGGCGGTGTATTGATATATATATGCTTGACGGCCATCGTGCCGTTTGTTTTCTTGCAGGGTTTGGAAACCTCACCGTGCAGGGGAGTTTCTACCGAAATTTTTAATTGACGACATTCTTTTCATTTTTTTGCAGCATCAATCGGCCACGGCATCAAATCACGTTGGTGGGTCATCAGCATCACATTTTGGAGGGTCACCAGCATCATAAGTTGTGCCAAATCAACTCGAAGGGTCACCGGCATCACAGATTGCGCCAAATCAACTCGGAGGGTCGCCGACATTAAATCTCGGGCCACCTCACCCCTACAATCGCCGTGAGTAGCTTGTTGTGAACTTCGGTTAAGATATTTGGTTGCAGACTTGTCAATTTGTGTATTTGTGGCATATTCAGACTTTTTGTTATGAACATGTCATATATGTGAACATTTGTGATCGTGACATATTTGAACTTGTGAGCGTGTTGTGATTGTGATTTATGACTCCTGTGATATATTTGTGGTGATTGAATACGATATATATTATATTTGTGAATTATGTCGCAAATGGAATAAACAAAAAAAATACAGATTCTGGTCGGTTTGCCGAGTGTCAACCACATGTGATCACTTTGCCGAGCGTCAACTCCCTGACACTCGGCAAAGTGATGTGTCAGGGAGTTGACAGTGTTAAGCGGTTGACACTCGACAAACCGACCGTTAGGATTTCATCCGTTAGCATCTTCTTTTGCCGTGTGACGTATTTGACACTCGACAAAGCGTGCTTTGTCGGCCAATTCTGTACCGAGTCCGGTTTGCTCAGTGCGGCACTCGACAAAGCATTTACCGAGTGTTTTTGGCACTTTGCTGAGTGTTCTAGGATCTTGGCAAACTGCTCGAATCCAGTAATGTCTGGCTAGTTGTGGCTATCATGCTTGATTGATAATAATGTGAGTCAACAACATGTTGCCTTCATTACTTTATGGTACCCTTCTCCCATTAGTACACAACGACAATACTTCAGGTTGCTCACAAAGGAGTTGAAGTGGCCAAGACTACAAGTCGTCAGTTTGAGTTGGAGCAAAAAAAAAAGCATCATCCAAGAGAAGATTTGTTCCTTTTCTATTTTTTTTACTACTTCATACATTGATTGCAGCAAGAAGGCATGAGTTCTGATTTGTTGCTTATATGACATGAAAAAATAGTGATTTGAAATTTGATGTACATGCGGGGTAGAAGCAAAATATTTGAGCATTTCGTGCTGATATTCATCGTCACTTTCCCCCCAAATATTAATAATTTGGATCCTTATTCTTCCCTTGCATTTTATTTATAAACTTGGGGAGACACACAGGTTTACAATGAGCTTAAGTCACCCCGACATTACAGAGGGCTTAACCTATTACTCGCTGAAGTAAACAAACCAAGGTATTTGGTGCCGGCCCTCCCTATTACTCGACAATGAGCTCACGAAGTAGATGAGCTGGCCATCAAGCACATGCCCTCCGTATTTCGTCCGTTACTTACCTAGACTGATTAGTGAGTTGTGCTCATTCGAGTTAGAACGACTCGCTTCTAGCGATGACATAAAGATACTATAATTCTAACACAGGACAGTAGCACATTGACGGATTGACCAATGGACGATGGAACGAAACTGCTGCGAAGCAGTCTGTTCGTCCAACTCTCGGCTAATGATCGACCAGAAAAATCTCGTGCGCGTGCGCAAGCGCCAGGAGATGCCAACCACAAACACTAATTTATTTCAGACATCACGAGAAACACAGCACGGTCAACAAGTGCTGCATTACAAAACGATTTAGTCACTTACTCCGTAACTAGCTAACTCGATCAATTCGGCAGCATGGACTTTGCTACCGAGATGCACTTGTCACGGATGGCGGAGAAGTGAGCCAGGAGCTGGTCCCTGTCCGGCAGGCACGCCCTCACGGCTTCGTCGGCGAGGTACTCGCTGCCCCAGCGTCGGAGAGCAGGGTACTTTTCATCACCGCCAAGGACGCTCACTCCGGCGACCTCCTCCAGCACGCCGAGCCAGTGCGCCACCACACCGGCGCCGGATATGTCTGCGAGACCGATGGAATCGCCTCCCAAGAACCTGTTGTTGTTCTTCGCCTTGAGCTGCAGCTGCTCCTCCAGGAGCGCCAGGTTCTCCCTCGCCGCCTTCATCGACGCCTCCTGCGCCTCCCCCTCCGTCCACAGCGCCGGCCACAGCGACTTGAGGCACTGCATGGTCACCGATCAATCATATCACAAGATGTATGGAGCATGTAATGAATCTGGAAACGGAAATAAACCACATGATGATGAACGCGATTGCTAGCTGCTACCTTGTCGTCAAGGAAGTGTGCCCAGAAGTGGGCGGCGGCGCGGCCGGCGGGGTCGGAGGGGAGGAGTGGCGGGCCCTGGAACGCCTCGTCGATGTACTCGACGATGACGAGGGACTCGCAGACGGCGCGGTGGTCGCCATGGAGGAGCACGGGCACCTTCTTGTGGACGGGGTTGTGCTGCAGCAGCAGCTGGCTCTTGTTGCCCATGTCGGCATGTCCTCGCGGATGAACTCGTAGGGAACGCTCTTGAGACGAACGGGCTGTTGCCCGACCCGATGAGCCTCACTGCTTGCGTCGTCCTCATTTTCTCTTCTCCGATCGGCCGGTTCCGTACGTTGCAGACGGCAAAGAGAAGCGGTATGTTGTCTTCTCTGCACCTTCTGGCCTAATAAGTGTTCTGCCACTACAACACGCCTCTTAATTAAAGGCATTTTTTTCTTAAACTGCCTTAATATTCTTTTAATTAAAGGTATTTTTACAAAAATGCCTTTAAAACCACATTTTTTTAAGGCAATCTAGAACGCCTTTTTTTTTTTTTGAGAAACCGGGTTGCATACCTTATTGATATTACATTTAACATTTAAAAGTTACAAGAACAACCTTGAAAGAAAAACAGTTACAACCAAGTCCTTGTGACATGACTTTGGTGATCCTCGCTGCTCGTGATCGGAGCCGCCTCTCTCCCTGAAAGAAAGGAACGACGAACTTGCAACTTGAAGCTGAATTCCAGCTCGACGAGGAAGCTTCAGAAGAAACCACATCTAGTTTTTTTTAAAACCATCCTTGGCATCAAGTGGCACACCAAAGAAATCGATGTATGCTTGAATTGCTTCAAGCTCTGGGCTCTGGCCGGCGACGGCGAGGAAGATCACGAGGAGTTTACAAAGACTAGAATGTATTTTTCTTTTTTTCGAGGGTGTCCCTGTAAGAAATGGGCTGTAATCACCAAAAATTACTAATAAAATATAAACCCAATTTCTATAAAAACAACTGATTTTGCCTGCGGCTAAATTGTTGTGAAAGAAAAATACTGTTTTATGATTAAAAATAAGTTGAAACTAGGTCAAGCGAACAGAGGTATCTTCTCTCCAAATATGTATATGCAGTAAGACTAGTGAGGAAGCAAAGAGTAGTATAAGAGGTAGCCTTTTCTGTAAGAATTCATTGTTGTACAAGTAACCCAAGCCCAACACAACCAGTGAGTTCCGTTATCTTTGCAGGAGTCGATGTCACCAGCGGCATCACCAACCAACAAGTGTTTGGTCAAAAGCCATTTACCATTTAGCAGCAGGTGGCGCGCGTGACGGCGACGGGCGACCAAACGTGCTAAGCAATGAGCTTTTTCCTACATGAAGAGATGACGACCTCGATCGACCTCGGTGTTCATTTCGGCAACGTGGATTTGGCCACCGAGACGCACTTGTGCCTGACGGCGGCGAAGTAGGCGAGGAGCCGGGCCCGGTCCGGCAGGCACGCCTGCACCGCTTCGCTGGACCTGTACTCCGCCGCCCACCGGCGCAGAGCAGGGAGCTCCTCATCGCTACCTCTCGTCAGCACGCTCACCCCCGCCACCTCCTCCAGCACGCCGAGCCAGTGCGCCAGCAGGCCGCCGCCGGCGATGTCCGCGAGGCCGATGGCGGCGTCGCCTCCAAACAACCTCTGATCCTTCAGCTGCTCGTTCACCAGCGCCAGACCCGCCCTCGCCGCCTCCATGGCCGACCTCTGCGCCTCGCCGTCGCCGAACAGCGCTAGCCGCAGCGGCTCCAGGCACTGCTTGCTTGTTACGATCAAATGAGCTAGCGTTGGAATTGAAGGTCAGCAGGCGTGTGCTGAATCATATATACGTTACCTTGTTCTCGATAAAGTGCGCCCAGAAGCGCGCCATGGCGCGCTCGTAGGGGTCGGCGGGGAGCAGCGGTGGCCCGTCGAAGGCCTCGTCGACGTACTCGACGATGACGAGGGATTCGCAGACGGCGCGGTCGCCGTGGAGGAGCACGGGCACCTTCTTATGCACGGGGTTGTGCTGGAGCAGCAGCTCGCTCTTGCTGTTCATGTCCTCCAGGATGAGCTCGTAGGGAACACCCTTGAGGCGCAGGGCCACCTCGGCGCGGTGCATGAACGGGCTGCCGAATGCACCGATCAGCTTCACCGGCTCCGTCGTCTTCATCTTCGCCTAGCGCCACTCGGGGATTGTCGTCGTCGCCGCCGGTCAGATGGAGCTGCCTTCTTTCTACAGGACTGCGCAGTTGTTTCCTTGTTGGGTTAGCAGAGCTTCAGTCGCCGCAGTCGAAGAGATGCTGGTCAAAAGCGGATGATCATGATCCATTGTCTAGAATATATAAACAATGCTACAAAGACACTAGCACAGTCTTCTTCACGAGAGCAAGGCTATACAGCTGGCTAATTCTTATAGCTCATCTCTCACCTCATTTACATACGAGTTAATCTTTGTTATTAATATATAGCTCACTTATCCCTTTCGTAAAGTTTTTTAGTTCTTATGTTCAAACCGGCCATAAATTTTATAATACGCTTTCTCTCTCTTTTACACCTCAACATTTAGCCAGCATACGGCATGTTATTATATTCAGACCGACAATACAGAACTCATTATATTCTCAGAAACAATAACAAAGTGAAAGGGGCAACCTCCACAATCGAGAATTTGTTCAATGCCATTGAAATCAATACTCTTTTAGTATGTGCCATTAAAAATTATAATTTTTCTTCATTGGCTTATAATTTTTGTTCTGTATGTGCAATTGTCGATAATTATACACCGACCTCGTGCAAACGCCATTGAAGTCTGAGGTCATCTCGTCTTAATTAATGATGGAACAGCGCTCACATCTCGCTGCATTGCCGCACCGACGGTACCATACGTCACATGGACGCCACTGTAGCTCGTCCGCCGGCGCAGCCCCTGTTGGCAGAGCATCCATGCTGTGACCACACAAGAATGACGCCCGTGCGTGGGCGACACCGCGACAGGCCTGGCCTGGCAGGCGCGCCACTTGTGGATGGAGAGCGCTTTGATGGGAGCGGGTGATGCAAGGTGAGAGTGAGACTAGGCAGCCGGTGTCCGCGGCGCGGCGCAGCACGCACAAGTGCCTAGCACGGCAGAGAAAAGGTTGTCCATAGATTTTAACAGTGTACGTGCATAAGTAATGGCAATGGCACATGCAGAACAAAAATTATATGCCAAATAGCAATGAAAAAAGTATATAATTTTCAATGGCAAATATCAATGAGTATAGATTTAGCGAAACATTCCTAGTAAGGAAAGTTCTTGCAGAGTACTCCTAGATTGAAATTTCCCAACATCGAACTTTTCTGAACTGAGTGTCTTCACAAGCCAGATTGAAAGGTCGAAGCTGAAATTTCTTACTGGAATAACAAAAAGTCGTAAATAAGAAATTTCCCGGCCAAAAAGTCAAACTGAAACTCTCTGAGCTACTTATACGGAAGAAAATTGCTCACATACTCCATTCCATTTCCATGCTGAGGTCACTGCTTATGTCAGCATATTGTTCATTCTCTAGCTCAGCTTGCGTCGTGACTGTATATTATTACAGTATCTGCCTGATTCGATCGTGTGTTGGTGTCTCTTACTTTTATATGTAGACAAAATCTCTGACTTCAGCGGCACTCGACGATCTTCTGGATCTATCAGACATGCATTCAGACGGTTTTCGAAAGGAAAGAACAGAAACGAGAAGACGTTGTTGACCTTGGACTCTTGCAGAAGAAGCACACCTGCCCAATGCCCATTTCCTATAAATAGAAACAGGAATGGCCTAGTAAGGTTCTCCAAGCAGATACCAGCAAGCCACAACCAACTAGCAGAAGAAACATGTCTCCGCCTGTTAAGATCATCGGCCATAACGTGAGCCCATTCTCGCACCGCGTCGAGGCAGCTCTGCAGCTCAAGGGCGTGCCATACGAGCTGATCCAGGAAGATCTGAGCAACAAGAGCGAGCTGCTGCTGGCCAAAAACCCTGTGCACAAGAAGGTGCCCGTGCTCCTCCATGGCGACCGGGCCATCTGCGAGTCCCTCGTCATCCTCGAGTACGTCGACGAGACCTTCGACGGGCCGTCTCTCCTCCCGTCCGACCCCTACGACCGTGCCATGGCCCGTTTCTGGGCAGACTTCATGGACAAGGTATTCTCACTCTCATTTTAGAAGGCCCCGGTTGTGAAATCTGAACATGTGGCTTTGTTCGCTGGAGCTAAAAATAAACGCTGATAAGCTGGAGCGAACATATGGTTTTACTAATCTCTGGTGTGCTGAAACGAAACAGCTTGTTTTGCCGTTCTGGATGGCACACTGGGCAGAGGGCGAGGCGCAAAAGGCTCTAGTGGAGGAGGTCAAGCAGAAGCTGAAGTTTCTGGAGGTGCAACTCAAGGGGAAGAGATTCTTTGGGGGCGACACCGTCAGCTACGTCGACTTAGCCGCCAGTGTGTTGGGTCCTTGGCTCAGCGTGGTAGAGGAGGTGACCGGAGTAGTTGTGCTCGACGAAGACGAGTACCCTGCTCTACGGCGGTGGTCCAAGGAGTACAATTCCTACGAAGCTCTGAAGCAGTGCGCCCCGGATAGAGACCAGCTCGTCGCCTTCTATACTGAACGGAAGGAGCAGTACAAAATGTTTGCTAAAGCATGGTCGCCGAAGCCGTAATTGGGTGCTACAAGTAGCTATAACATGTCGGCTCGCAAAAATAAAATAAAATGAAGGTAGCTACAACTACAACATGTCTTTGTGTGTGTGTGGAATAATGTGTATGGATGACACATCTGGTCTGTATTCAGATGTTTATTTCGTGATTTAGTGTAGTTGTTACTACTTTATTCTTTTGATGGAATTATAGTACTGTACTGTAGTTACTGCTTTACTAAGTGTATTTGCATTTCTTCCCTGTGGCCTACCTGCTAATTGCCAGCCCATTCCGATCGTCATCTCATATAAATAAACACAGCAGTTCAAAACATTCCATTTCGATTCTAATTAACTTCATATATACAAAAAAAGAAACATCCACACGGAAGTTTTTCAAACATTTTTTATTTTCTTTGAGCTATGAAACTGAAGCTTTGCTACGAAATGGAAGGAATTAAAAACCCACATCACTTATGCTGAGGTCATTGCTTATGCCAGATTGCCAGTCAATCAGTCATGGCACTATGGCACTCATCGATAGATTACTTCTCCTATATTATATTATCTTCCTGATCTGCTCATGTGGCCATAAAAATTTTGCCGAAAGATCCATGTGGCCATAAATAGCAACGGTATTGGATTGCTTGGCCAGGATAGCAGCAAGTGAGCAAGAAGCCAAGAATCATAGTAGTAGCTACTACACTAGGAAGCAGCAACCAGAAAGAAGGTCAACATGTCGTCTCCGCCGCCGCCGGTGAAGCTGATCGGCTTCTTCGGCAGCCCGTACGCGTTCCGGGCGGAGGCGGCGCTGTGCCTGAAGAGCGTACCCTACGAGCTGATCCTGGAGGACCTCTTCGGCAACAAGAGCGAGCTGCTGCTCCACCACAACCCAGTCCACAAGAAGGTGCCGGTGCTCCTCCACGGCGGCGATGACAGGGCCATCTCCGAGTCCCTCGTCATCGCCGAGTACGTCGACGAGGCCTTCGACGGGCCGCCGTTGCTCCCCGCCGACCCCTACGACCGCGCCGCCGCGCGCTTCTGGGCCGACTTCATCGAGAACAAGCTCACCAAGCCCTTCTTCATGGCGATCTGGGTGGAGGACGGCGACGCGCGGTGGCGGTTCGAGGAGGAGGCCAAGCAGCTGTTGCTGCTGCTGGAGGCGCAGCTCGAGGGCAAGAGGTTCTTCGCCGGCGACCGGCCGGGGTACCTCGACGTCGCCGCGTCCGCGCTCGGCCCCTGGCGCAGCGTCATCGAGGAGCTCAACGGAGTGACGCTGCTGAGCGAGGAGCACCACCCCAGGCTGCGGCGGTGGAGCAGGGACTACTGCGCCTGCGAGGATCTCAAGCCGTGCATGCCGGATCGGGAGAAGCTGCTCGCCTACTTCACCAACAACTTCGACAGGTACAAGGCGGCCGTCAATGCGACCTTGTCGCAGTCGCAGCAGTGAAAAGTTAGTAACGCGGGTCTCTACGCGTATAGCGCGCGGGTTTTCTTTTTTCAGATTCAGAATAATAACTAGCAGGAACCCCGCGCCTTGCACGGGTTCACTGAAAAATAATTATCATATATGTATGAAGCTACAATCGTTGCCCTGAAAATTAAACTAAGATTGTCTCCTAAATTTGTTTAGAGTGAAGACAGTAGGTGTTAATTGTGGTAACCAACATCTCAAACACACAGGTTGTAGGAGAAATTTAATGGAAAGAGTACGAATAAACTGACATAATGAAACTAATTGTCATATTGTTGTCTTGCCGTCGGAGACTGACATTTGAGCCATGTCTGGACATGGTAGTCATCAAGCAGGTTGGATGATCATCAGGCGACGAAACGTGGTACACTTAAATGGGGCCCGAGTCATAAATAGAGAAAACATCAAGTTTGTTGAATAGGAGAATGTTCACATAATGATCATGTAGGAAAATGTTGATGATACATATTTGGTAGGACCATATTCATATGTACCAAATTAAATAGGATGAAGTTTTCGTCAGACACAAATAAGCATAAGTACACCAGTATGGTCGAAAACATAATGCAAAATGAAACTGGGAGGTAAGCATGTCCATTACGTACCTTATTAGATAATAATGCGCAAAGTAGGTCACTTCCTAATGAAATCATCATGGGATATAAATAGACAGGAGTAGATCAATATGGGCAGAAGCAGAATGTAAATATCAGACAGGAAAGCATTGGTGCCTAGATGTGACTATGCACACAAAACAAAACAGAAATGATGTACCTTGTTGGCATAAAGAGTAAGCTGAGATTGCAACAGGACCATGAAAGAAGCCTTTCATTTTGCTATCATCTTGCGGCCAACATTATGTATGCAGATGAATAGACATGTTGATAAGTCCAAGCAGCAGCCGAAAACTATACCGGAAAAAATGCATTTGAGGAACCATATTTACATGTCAGCAGATAGGAAGAAAATGTGTGTATTAAAATATAAATATATAAGATGAATCACTACAGGGTGGCAGGAATCTGTAGAGCAGAGAGGTGGAGGCGTTTCCCAGAATTTGCCACTGACCATTTTGAGAGACTGCAACAGAACCATAAAAGGAGCCATTCATTTTGCTAGTATCCTGCGGCCATGATTATGTAAGCAGATGAATAGAGCTGTTGATACGAAGCATTAGGCCAAAACTATAGTGAAAAAAAATCCATTTGAGAAACCATATTTACATGTCACTAGATAGGAAGGAAATGAGTGAGCAAAAATATAAATAGGATAACTACACGGTAGCAGGAATCTGGAGGACTCTGACATGCAGCATTATGACCTTGCTAAGTAACCTTTAGAATACTTATAATTAAATTTAAAAAGTGTTATGTCAGTAATTGTTGAACTATATCTTGACATAAATATTTTAGTCTGCAATTGCCAACGAATTTAACATGGTTCCATGCCTAACACATATTCTGCTATATTCTGGCTACATCAGCACATAAGATAGGCATTCATATCCAGGATCAGAACTCAGTCATAACTGGATGCTGAAAAGATTGTACAAAAATGTTCTGGCTATTCTAACTGTATTTACAGGCGAAGTGAGGAAAACAAAATCTTGGACTCATCTCTGTGTGCATACAGTACACAACTCAAAATAAAAATAAGCATCTGAATTTCAGTACAATCCTAACAAATCCGTACGGGCTTTTTTTCTTCCCCCAGCAGCCGAGACGAATTGGAACCATGACGAGGAGGGAGACGGGCAGGCTTACACGCTAGTATTCGCCATGGTGGGCCTGCTTGTGGCTGCCGGCGTCGTCCTCCGCACGTTCGTAGGCATCAACGTCTATCTGCTGGTGGCGCTACGGGAGCGACTGCGGCTGTTGGTGTTCGCCGCCATCGACGACCTCGATGAAGCCGCTGTCGTCGTCCGCATCGGCCGATGCGGCTCCGGCGGCCGCGCAAGGGCGTGCTGGAGGAGCCTCGAGGCGCGCGGGGTGCTGTGGGCGCAGGTAGGCGGGGTCGCATCGCACCCGTAGGTTGTTGCTGCTGGCGCAGCAGGCATACACGATGAAGGCAGGCGGCGGAGGCGGAGGCGGCGGCGGACGGACGGAGGGCATGAGGGCAGGCCGATAGGGATGAGAGGATTGACCGGATCGAAGGGGAATTTTCGGTGGTTGCATGCCGTCGGTGGCGTGCTGGAGAAAGGATAGGGTCGAGGAGGGAACCTTCTGGACGTGGGCGTGCGCATGGACAGAATCCGATAGCCTGGGAAAGATCGGACGGGCAGGAATGCTGTACTGTTACCAGAATAGTGATATGTGAGAGGATGAACACTAAGGTACAGTAAAATGTGAGAGGAGAGGCTGGTCTATCCCAAATAAGGATATACTAGCTGAGCACCCCACGCGAGGGGGAGGGGGGGAGGGAAACAAACATTATAAACAGAACGGAGTGATACTGTTTACTAAAGGGTTGGTACCGTTTCATAATAGGGTTGATATTATTTCATAACGAATAGTTACTGTTACATAACGGGTCGGGTATTGTTCATAACGGGTTGGTAACGTCCTGTAACGGGTGTAGTACTGCTCCATTAACGGATTTTACTGTTCCTTGACGGGTTTACTGTAGATGAACAGTAACACATGAGGGAGGGGCACCCGTTACTGTTTCATTACTGTAGCTAAGTCACCGCGTTTATATGTCTCTATAGATAAACAACTAAACAGTTCTTCATTTGGTGGTGGAAGATATACAGAGGGAGCACATGGAGATGTAAGCATGCAGAGCAGAGTGCAAAACGAGGATGAGATAGGTCCACTAACCTAACAGGCAACAATAGGATCTGATACAAAAGGCAATAACTCGACGACGAACTGTCACAGGTAACCAACGATCTGATATTAAAACTACTAACACCTGAACGCAAAATAGCAACATAGCAGGTTAAGGGGAACGTGAGCGGCGCACTTGCCTGGCGAAGGGATGGCCGTTGTGCCCGATGCAGGGATTCTCTACGTTGAGGTCGCTGCTACAGGAGTCCACCGTTGCACAGGTGTGGAAGGACGAAGGAGAGGCCGTGCCGCGGCGACCGCGGTGGACGTAGGCGAGGCAGTGGCGCCGGTGGCCGACGCAGGCGGGTGCGGTGCCGCACAGGCGGCGCAGTGTAGGGGCTCCTCGGGCGGAGCGTGGGCGCGGCGTGCGCCACTGCGGGGTCGCGCCGTGAGGAGTGATGGGCTTTGTCGATGGAGTCGCCGCGGTGTGGAGCGACGGAGGTGAGTGGCGTCGGTGGCAGACGCGGCAGGACAGGGGCTCCTCAGGCGGCGCGCGGTTACGTGGGACGCCGACCGGGGCAGGGCGCAGGCGTGGATGCATCGCGCGCACGTGCGGCGCGGGTCGGTGCCGGCGTCACCGGTGGCGGCCGTGGCGGGCACGGTGCCGCATGGCCGCGCCGCGCTGCCGCGCAGGGGCTGCGCGCGGATCCGCGGCAGGGCGACCGGGGGAGGCGCAGGCGTGGATGCGGCTGCGCGCGTGGCGTGCTGCGCTGCGGGTTCGCGGCGTGGAGGCATGAGGAGCGATGGCCTTTCTCGGTGGAGCCGCCGTCGCTGTGGAGCGACGAAGGCGAAAGTTTCTTTTTTTTGTTTTTTTTCACACATTGATGGATGGGCAGACTGGACCAAGACGTGGTGGGAGGTTTCAGGTTGCACGCGTTGATGGGTGGGCCTCCTGGCTGAGACATGGGAGGCATCGAGCGGGAGTGCTCATCGGCAAACGGTGATAGGACGGCCAAGGCACGCGGACTGTAGATGAACAGGGAACTGTGAGAGGGCCATTAGCTAACTCACCGTGTTTATATGTCTCTATAGATGTAGATGTACTGTACTTCCAGTTGCCAATCCAGCAATGCAAAGCAAAGTTTTTGGTTTTACTGATGTAGTACCGGAGTACTTGTAAAATTGTATGCAAAGTTCTTGTTTTACCAATGAACAGAAATCTACGTACTAGACCTTTTTTATCATTGTATCAAAGAATATATATATAGGAGTATATAGTTATCTGTCAACAAATTTTATATGATTAAATTTGCTCTACAATTTGGTATTTTACAAGTTTGTGCTCTATATATGTAGTGCAAACATAGCAGTAGTTTTGTTGAAACTAGTTCTATATTTCCAAGAGCATATCTGAAATTATGTTAAACTAGTCCATCAACCCATGCTCTCGCATGGGTTAGAATTTTTTAAGTCATATATTGCATACGTATTACATCTAATTAATAAAAAATTTATTATATTAAATTGAATGTTTTTAACTTTGTTTATTTTAAGACATAATGGATATTCATATAGTCTAATCTAATTAACAGAAACTTATGAAGTCATTAAATTTAATTTATTTTTTTCAAATTTTATTCTTTGTTGGCTACTATATTTTTTGCCATAAAATTGAAACTTTTGTTATTTTTATTTTTTATTAACTCTACATTTGCTTGTCAACAATATGGGTTTTGGTGTTATAATATCTTCTTAAATACTACAATAGCAAAAGCAATTATTTAAAACATACGCCTATGTTATTTAAGAGAAGTGATAGAGTTTGAAGTGAGATCTCAGAAGGGGTAGTAGTGCTAAGCTCAAGAAAATTTTAATACTAATGATCGAGTTTAATCTTAAACGGTTGGAAAAATATAGTCCACCAATGGACTCTTATACTTCACTGTCAAATATTTAGTTTTTTTCTCAACATGTTATTTTAATATTTTTAATAAAAGATATTTGTAATTGTAGACATAGGTTTTAGAGGATATTTATTTTTAAGATAAAAAGATAAAGATTGGGTTAATAAATTTTCTTTCACAATAAGAGTACATAGGTACATTGTAACTACCTCTGGTGTTACGATAACTAAAACCTGTCATGTCATCATGATTGCATGCAAATCATCTCGCATAAACTCATTAACTACTGTGCATCACTAAAATAATTTTTATTTTCACATGTGGTTGTGCTTAGATAATTTAGAGTGTTTTATTATATAAATGTTGGTATTGGTGTATAATTACCTAAGTCCAATTGGCAAATAAAAGGAAAAGCATTTATAAACCCTACAACGGAATCCAAAACCCTAATGCAAAAACTAAATAGAATTAGAGGTTAGGCCTTAAACAAAAGTTGTAAATCCTTAAAAGTTGAGCAACTTCTATATTGGGCAATTTTGAAGTTATTAATCAAATAAAACCTTAATCTATGCTTTTAAAGTTTAGAGTTGAAACTCAATCTCAAAAACAAAAAGGAATCTGATGAAAGTGATTTAATAAAAATTATAGATCTTTTAAAATGGTACAACTTTCATTTTTGAAGGTTTTGAAGTTTACCACTGGAGATTTACATTAAACCCCAAGTTAGTGCTTGTTTATTCAAATTTAAAATGCACTTTCAAAAATTATCAAGAATTTGGCAAACTCCTTTAATGAAAGTTGTAAGGATTTTCAAGTTGAACAACTTTTATGTTTGGAGATTTTGATGTTATGCACTTATAAATTTAAATTAAACTCAAATTGATACTTTGAAATTCAAAATTGAAATGCTATTTCAAAAATAAGCAAGAATATGACCAAAATCCTTTAATGAAAGTTGATAGAGCTTGACAAATACAACAACTTCTATTTTTACATATTTTCAAGTTATTGACAAAAAATTTGAGAATATGACTAGATTAGAATTAAATTTCAAACCCACATTTATGCTCTTTTGAATTATTCAAAATCCATTCAAAATCTGAATTTGGTTCAAAAACCAAAGTTGCTCAGAATAAAATTCCCTACAACCTGTATTTTGGTAATTTTTTAAGTTGCTACACAAAGTGAAGAGTATTTTGGCAAAAAGTCAAAGGGGGAGGAGGTCTTGCTACAGTGTTCTACAGGGGGGTCCGGCTCTGCCCCTGCTCGGGTGCAGGCCCGCGTGCGCGCGCTGGCCGCCGGCGATGCCCGGGGCCGGCCGGCCGTGTGTCATCGACGGGGCCGGGTCCGTGGGGGTCCTCTACGCGTCCTGAGCCTGCCGTGAACCTCTCCTCTGCCCTATATAAGCCGCAGCCGACCTCCATTTTCTCCATTGCCGCCTTCGTGAGCTCCACGGTCGCCGACGAGATTCGCTGCTGCTGCTCCACCATCACCCGCTCCATCTAGTTTCTAGCTAGGCCACGTGCTTGAGAATCGATTAAGCCGTTTGAGACGTCTTATTGCTAGCTGAAGCCTCGGCACCAGACTTTTTCTTCTCCGCGGCCGACAGAACGTCGCCGTGAGCCACCTCGCCGCTGCCGGCCATTCCAGTAAGGCTTATTCCTTGTTTTCTTTTGTTTTGGGTTCGCCTTGGTCGCTTGTTGCTCTATGACAGGCCTATTTCTCCTTTGGGGTACCACATCCGCCAGAACGGAATCGGAGTCACCAGAGCTCGCCGCCGTGGCCGCGGTCCGCGACAACAGGGCACCTCCGGTCATTCCCGCCCCCATCTAGTGTGCGCAAAAGACCCTGGTGAGCCGCCTGAAGCTTCTAGGGTAGCTGGTTAGGCCTCGAGAGACCCGCCGTGGCCGGAACATCTCGTGCCGGCGAGTTGCTCGCCGACCGAGCCGCCATAGCCGAGGCTGGGCTTGCTCTGGTCCTCAAATCGTTAGCTAAGTCCTATTGATAGGTTCGTCATGCTTCAAGGGGCGTAGCTGTGCCCTTGGCCTCGCCGGATGGCTGCCGCCGGCAGGCCGCCGCCGCGGAGCCGCCGTGCCAGCGTGCTGGGCGCGACTGGGCGGGAGGTAGGAGAAGAGGCCAGGCTGGGCCTGCTGCGCCGGCCCAGTTGCGCACCCGCGCGGGTTTGGTGCCCAAGAGAGGGAGAAAGGGGATGGGCCGCAGTGGGCCGGTCTGTTATTGTGGCTCAAGTGGCTTTAGCGGTTTTGTTATTTTCTGAAAATGTGAATATTGCTAGCTATTGTTTATTTTTTGGGAAAATAAGTATTGCCCCTAAAATTATTAAAAATTTTGTGTGACTTTCCAGTATGATGAAGTTTATTTTAAAAATGTGAAATATGCTTTTTATCATTTACGGTGTCTGATTAAAATGTATGTTTTAATTAATAAATGCTAGTTCTATGATTTTTATAGGCTTAAATAATAATCCAAAAATCATAAAAATTTATGTGATACTGTTTTAGGCTTAACACTATCTGTTAAAAAGTTTGGGTCTGTTTTGATAAATTTTGCTTAAATAATTAATTCAAACTTGAATTAGGGATTTAGAATGTTTAATAAAAGATAATATGAATTAGGAAGACGATTAGTTCAGTCTTTGATTACTTTTGGGAATTGTGTGAAGACCATGAGGCACTTAATCCTTGCTGTCCCATGGCATGTAATGATTGACTTGTTGTAATTATAATCACCATGCATTATTAAATAAAATTCTAAGTAATAAATAATAAAAGCAATATTAATATTTATAACTTAGAGTTGGGTGTGACTTTTGGATGTCCCTGAGCCGATAACTTGAGATGATACTTGAAACTTTAATTAGTGATTGGGTTCTTAATTAAATTGTAATTAGGAATATTAATAATTTATGTTGTTCCCATGTGATAATAGGGTTTAATGAATTGTTGAAGTAAAGATTCAATAAACTAAAGTAGTTAATAGTAATTAGTTTTGTTAGCTCGCAACTTTATCATGAAAGAAAATTGTGTTCAACCTTTTAAATTAATTTTACTTTTAGGTTAGTGCATCTCATGGCATACATATCATCACGTTAAGCACTGCATTATTATTTCGTGTAGTGAACGCGCGGTAAATATTATCGGAAGCAAGCTCCGAGTTGGGTATTCACTCGTTGGACATGGATCTTTCCCGGTGATTGACTTCAGGATTCTGTTTACACCAAGCAACAGGCAGTCCCCGGTGCATTCAGCCCTTCCTTGTGATTTACAAATTTTATAACTTGAATTAATCTACTGCATTAGCTTGATAGGAGTTGATTGATAACTCAATTGATGCATTACCATCCTTGACCACTGAAATATCCGTAAACCCATTTTATTAAATATTTGAAAATGCTTAGTCCTGCTTATATAAAATAGATTTGCATAAAATGCTATTTTGAGTTATGTTGATATATGTTATTGATTAAATCATGAAAAGGCTATTGGCACTATTCTCGATCGGCGGCTGTGCACCTGATCAGTACACTATCGTCGACGGGAAGGGATTTCCTGCTCGGTGATCGTGGATTGGGTTAGAGTCCCAACATATTGTCACCGACAGAAAAGGGATTTGAAAATCCGATGGGACAGTTGTACTTGGGTTAGAGTCCCAATGCACTGTCGCCATCGGAAAAAGAAAGTAGGGACCATTCGTTGTAGGCCTGTTGGATCGAGACTTTGCAACTAGCCACATATTCCGGAAAGCCCTATCTCCGGTCGCTCTATTGCTTGAACCGACAACCAAGCACTGGGAGTAGAGAGATGGAGAGAGTAGCGTGTACCCTCGTGGTCGGCGTGCCTGGATAGGAGAGGAGTACTGTGCTCTCGGGTGGCGCAGGACCGGTTCAGGGATAGAAAAGCCGTGGTAGACGGGGTTGGTATATGCAAGCTTAGGTGCTACATATGCAGTGTGGTTAGGGATCCCCAGCTGGGTACTAATCGATTCGAATCGTCGTTGCTCCTCGGTTATGGAGACTTGATCCTCCGACCATTCAGCGAAGAGTGGTTCGGAACTAGAATGTTTTTGAGAATGAATAAGTAATTGGAATTGAAGGATATATGTGAAAGAATTGAGAACTATTGATATTGATTATAATAATGTTGACTAAAATACTGAAAATAAAATTAGTATTGTTTTTCTGTAAAATACTTTGACTCTTGCTAAAGCCTTACCTTGACTCCCCTCAGCCTGTATTGCTGAGTCTCATTCCCTTTTCTTTAGTCGGGTAAGTCTTGCGGAGTACCCCAGTAATCAGGGTTTGTTAACCCCTGTTGCAGGTGAGCCGAGAGTACAGTTCTACTTTAGACCGTGCTGGTTGGCGGATCGGGCATGGATGATGATGTGTATGATGTAACCCTTGGGCAGGGTGTCTAGTTGTATGATGCTACTCCACTACGAAACTCTGGTTTGGGGATAATATGGCTTATGTATGTAAATCTATGTTTATATAATACTTCTGCACTCTTCACTCTTATTTATATTATTTATGTAAACTGTTGTAATACTTGCAAGATCTTTACAATGAGATCTTCGGGTGAATTAGGGTTTCCGAGGAAACCCGGCAGGCCACTTAGGTCAAAGGAAACTCGTGCAGACTGATCGTGGGTCCTCAGGGACGATGACGGTGCATGTGGGCCCTATGATTAGGGCGGTTCTGTCACATAAATAGAGCCAAATTTTGTTATATTTTAGATCGTGTTTCTTAATGGCATACATAGGTAGTTTGAATATAGAGTCATGTGTTGCTTTATGTTGTTTTATATAATAGCAGAGGTGCTTAATTATTTCTAAAATGGATCTAATAATTATTAATATTATTTTTTATTAGACTATACCAAATTTATCGTTAAATGTTTCAGATTTTTGTGTGAATTTCTGGGATGTATTGTTTTCCTATCGTGTCTCATGAGGATTAACATGGATGGTCCATTATATATATATATATATATATATATATATATATATATATATATATATATATATATATATATATATGAACTCTAGTTGGATCTTTTTCTATGACTTCATCAATTGTAGTTTAGCTTTTGACTTTCAATCAAGTTGTGAAGTTTTGTCATATGTTAGGTATTTAAAAAAAATATTTTTTTGTTAAAAGAGTTTAAGTCCTAATAGGATTGATCCTCCACATATTAAATAAGTTAAAATTCAGATTGTACCTTAGCACCGAACTTGTTGAATTTGCTATATCACATACCTATATGTGTCTAGTATTATTTTATATATCATATGGTGCTCAAATTTAATTTCCAGTACTAATATGACATAATGTTTTAATTAAAATATTTAAACTTACTTAGAATAGCAACTTATTCAATTTCATTGTTGTAAAAGATTATGATTTAGAATGTGTATTCAAACTTTATGAATATCGATTTGTTTTTGTAGTAGCACACAATACTATTTACTGGTATATTTAAGCTTTTTTATTTTTTATAATAACAGAGGCAAATTCAAATATAAAGCTAATACTTTATATTCTTTCATAACAATGTATATATGCAGGTTAAATGTGAAAATAACTTTTATTTATTTTAAATTATCTTTCATGATAATAGATGTGAGTAATCCAGATACAAAATTAGTCAGTTAGTATATTTTAAGTTATCTCTTATAATGATATATGTGGGTAACCTAGATACAAATCTATTTCAAATCATCTTTTATAATGATAGATGTGGGTAATATAGAACAAAATTAGTGGGTTATATTTTAAATTATCTCTCGTAGTGACTGATGTGGGTAATATAGAAACAAAATTAAATGGTTATTTTAATTATCATCTATTATGGAAATAGTGGGTAATTTAGATGCAATGTGAGTGCTATTTTGAATTATATTTTATAATGACAGATGTGGCTAATTTATATATAAACTTAGGTGGTTATTATGAATTATCTTTCATAATGGCAAAGGTGGGTAATTTATTTACAAAATTAGGGGTTACTTTATGTATTTTTAAACAGAGGTGGGTAATTTTTTATTTAAATAACAATAGATCCAATGGTTGTTATTGATGATGATGATAATGATTAGAGTTTACTAAATTAAATGCTAGATGTTTTTTATTACTGTGAGAATTTCTTAGATTTATCTTTTTTTTTCTTAGCGCGTCTGGTAAGAACTAACGTGGTGCCTCAATTGAGGCCTCTAGTTAGTAATAGTAAGATTATAAGTATAACGAACTGCAATACTCTCTTTGAGCTTTGGGCATTAATTTTGTCGCTCATTCTTTTTTTTGTTCGAACAAACACTATGCCGAAAAAGATAATAATGCCGGACTGCTAATTGTTCGGTTCGTGCCTTCAACAGATAATACATCTTACAGTGTAAGCTATCCACTATCACCGTAGGGTCACGCATGACTTAAACCGTCTCTGATAGGCAAGTCATGGAGAATCTTTTCCCCTGTTTTAAGTTGAAAGCTTAAAGCTTTGACAAACCAGAGATGGATCTCCCATATACTTCTACTTTCCACACATTTGGAAATAGTTGAATATGTTGAGCTTTGGGAATTACAAGACACCCACCTTCAAGAACAGGTAGAGGACTCGATCAGTTGGAAGTGGACCGCGGATAAAAGACAGTATGCTACCAAGAGTGCGTACTGCATACAGTTTGAAGGAACTTACGGCAAACTAAAGCTCATGCCAATTTGAAGGGCCAGAGCAGAATCGAAATGTCGTTTTTTCGCCTGGACGCTTTTGCACAACAAAATACTTACCGCCATCAACCTCATTAAGCGCAACAGGTTGAATGATCCGACCTGCAAGTTATGTTCTCTGGCTACTGAGACGCCAGTACATCTCTGTAAGGACTGCCGCTTCACAATACAAGCATGGAACAAGCTCAAGCATTGGATGCGCCTCTCGGCCTTAAACACGGTATCAATAGAGGGTTCAATTCATGCTTTCTGGCGCAGATGTCGCCTGAAGATAGATAGGAGTGACCGGAGGAATTTTGATGGTGTTCTAATTTACTTCCGGTGGCATATTTGGAAAGAGCGGAACCGTAGAATATTCCAACACAAAAGCCTCCAAGCAGAATATGTGGCGTCTCTTTGAAAGGATGACATACAGAGATATAATTGGGCGCTTCGTCAGACTGTGTAATCAAAGGTTTCTTATTGACCTTTTTGGGTGGGGTTGTTTTCTTCTTCTTCAGGTTGTTTGCTGTAGTCGCGGTGGTAGGGAGCCGGTTTGTCCCGGTTAGTTCTCCGGTGGAGTGGTTTTCTCTCTCTTTTTCCTCAGTTGTGTCGTTTTTTTCGTCCTTTGTAACTGTTTCTTTCCTCTCGTTTAATAAAAATCCAGCAAAGCTTTCGCCGCCCTTCTAAAAAAAAAGTTAAAATGAAATCTTTATATTCCCTGTTGTCAGATATCAGATATCTTTATATTTTGGAACAAAAGTTCATAGGCCAAACGAGTAGTCTCAAAATCTGAACCGAACGTTTCCCTAACCAAAATTGGAAGTTCAACCTTAAACTTCTTGAAACACGCGCTAAGTGCGTTCTCGGAAAAAAAAAACTTATAAACTTCTTACTGAAGAATGACGGCCGTGGTGACGATGCTACAAACTGAAACTGAAAGAAGTTTCCATGCCAAAACTGAAACGTGTTCTACCCATTAGCTAGAGAGGTTAATGGGTAGTTTATTTCTGGACGGAGGAAGTATGCAGAGGTCACTGCTTATACCAGGCCTATGGGTCAGTATATCTCCAGATCTTTCGGTAACCTGCATTAATCCAAGTGATCATAGACTAACGGGTCCACTTCCACGTGAAGGCTGGGATGATGTTTATTGGGCCAAGGGACTGGGGGATTTTTTTTTTTTTTTTTTTATGTTCTTGTGTGGACTGAAGCTACCTATCAACTCCTTGTGGAATTTTTTAAGCATCAGATGGTTGTGTAAAAGTGCTCTTTCTTCTTGTGTTTAGGATAGCACATGAGGTGGACACCTTTAGCAATTAGCAAGCATAGTATTACCGGCTACTTCACGATGCCTTGCACGGAAGCTTGGATGGATGGATGACATGAAGGCCTGCAACTGCTATTGTTGTAATTTAGAGCAAAAGTTCCATTCTGAATGTTCCACTTCCACATTTCTAAATCAAAAGCTTGGATGGATGACAAATAATTACCACCTGTTATTAGAGGTTGATATTGTTCAATCCTGATTCAGATGTTAAGTTTGTGGTTGCGTTCAAACAATTTCAATTTTACTCCTGTGTGGCTCATTAGAAATTAAAAAAAAACGTTTCTGTTCAAGTGTGAACTTTTCAATTTTCTCCCTCCTGTGTGATTCATCAGAAATAATAAAAAAATACGTCTGTCCAAGTGTGTCTGGTTGTGTAAAATTATCCTATACAATTTTACTCATGTGTGGCTTGCCAAAAAAAATTAAACTTCTTTCGGAATGACGGGCGCCGACGCTACCGAATTTTTTTTTTGAAGACATCACCGGAGGGGTGAGAGCCCCACCTGAATTGATTCCATTGATGCCGGCATGCCGGTGCACAGAAGTTGCCATGTAGGCATAGAGTTTTACATCAAAATAGCCGAGGGCTAATAATAAACTTATTACATAGTAAATAAATGGCACCAAACATCAACAATGTTCCTATGTTGAGGTCGAAGACAGCAGCCCTAGAGGCGAGAGGCTTGCTTGCACGAGGCGAGGAGCCGGCTGAGGCATGGCGCTTGTTGCCGGAAGACGACGTCATGTCTATGGTTCTAGATGCTCCAACAGCAAAGGAGTAGGAATGTGTTGTAGTGTTGTACTGGCACTGCTGGCGGCCGGGGCATATTCCATAGCTCGGTTACCGGCGGTAGAAGCAAACCATGGTAGCCAATATGATTCCAAAACTGCCTGGCGACAGTGCAGTGGAAGATGAGATGCTCGGAGGTCTCTGCGGCCTGATGGCATAGCTCGCAGATGTCGTCATCCAAGATGTTCTTGTGGTACAGATTGGCCCGGCACTGTATACGATCTTTGAGAAGTAGCCAACCAAAGAAACGGACACGGCGAGGTTCTCTGCTTTGCCATACAAAAGGATATATATCGCTGTTTTGGCCTATGCTTGTTGAAACCTTGTAGATGCGTGCAGTGTCCAGTTTGCCATGGGGGGATGCAAACCTCGATGTCCTATGGTCAGGTTGCTGTGTCAAGCTGGTGGCTGCCAAGATGTGTTGAATTTGTACAAGCTCAGAAGCTGCCTGGGCTGAGAGGCGAGGAACCAAAAAATGAGTGATTCCCAGATGGATGACTTGATTGACAGAAGCACTTGAGTCATGGCAGTGGGTAAGCAAGCAAGCGAACTTTACAGCCAGTGTATAGTCCCCCACCCATACATCCCACCAGAAGGAGGTGGTGTTGCCGTCTCCCAGCTGAACCCGGGTGATACATCTGTAGGCCGGCAGCAAGGCCTTGAGTCCTTCCCAGTGGTTGCCGTCCCTGGCTCCTTCCATGGTGACAATGTTTGTGTGCTGGACAGCCCAAGCCGCCCAGGCTGACTGCTGCGGATGGTGGAGCCGGTGTAGAAGCTTAAGGAGCAAGCATGCATTTTGAGTTGCCAGGTCCCGTACACCAAGCCCGCCCTCCTTTTTGGAGACGAGAGCGGTGTCCTAGCTGACCAAGCATTTTGCGCCTGATGTCTTGTCGAGCCTGACCAAAGGAAGGCTCTTCGCCTACTGTCAATGGCAGCAACAATCCCTCGTGGTAGAGAGAGAGCTTGCATGGAATAGTTCACCAGTCCATCTAATACTGAGTTGATAAGAGTTAGACGACCCTGGTGGTTGAGCAGCACTGCTTGCCAAGTGGCTAACCGTCGATCCACCTTGGAGATGAGTAGAGCAAAGGCACTGAGGTTCAGCTTAATGTTGGAGAGAGGTAGCCCAAGGTACACCAGTGGGAAAGATGCTTGCTGGCACTGGAGAATGCGGACAATCCGGTTGAGTTTGCTACCTTGCACATGCATCGGCACCAAAGTGCTCTTATTAAAATTAATTTTTAAACCAGTAGCTGCTGCAAAGTCATCTAGCTGCTTTTTTAGTCTTCGAATATTAGGAATTTCAGCTCTGACCAACAGTAGTGTATCATCAGCATATTGGAGGACCGGGCATGGTCCATCAATGGCCGGATGGCGAATGCCTGGATCACCTTTGATCATCTGTTGAAGGACGTCAGCAACCAGTAGGAACAAATAGGGAGATAGAGCATCTCCTTGTCTCAACCCCTTCTTGCATCTGATCCAATTCCCAGGGCAACCATTTACTAGAACAGCTGAGTGTGATGTTTGGAAGAGCAGTAGCATCCATTGGTTCCACTTGTCTGGAAAATTGCGAGCAGATAGGATGGCTAGTAGGCTGTCCCAGTTAACCGAGTCAAATGCCTTGGCAAAATCAAGCTTTAGGACCACAGTAGGCTTTTTGTTACTGTGACAGTACTGCACAAGCTCGGTTGCATACACAAAGTTCTCAGATATAGAGCGCCCTCTGATGAAACCAGTCTGGTCAATATCAATTAGCTTCTGAATATGATTCTGCAACCTGGTAGTGAGTATCTTGGTGACAATCTTGACAGGACAATTTTGGAGAGAAACCGGTCTGAAGTCCTTGGGTGCAGTGGCGCCCTCACATTTGGGCAAGAGAACAATGTGTGCTCTGTTGACCCTATCGAGATCAATATCCCCCGAGTGGAAAGCTGAGAGGAATATCATGATATCCTCCTTGACAGCCGCCCAGCAGGAAGCATACCAGGCCGGACCAAAGCCGTCAGGTCCGGGCGCACTGTTGACATTCATCCCACGAACGGCACTGAGGGCTTCAGCTTCTGTGAAGGGAGCAGTGAGATCAGCAAGGTCCAGATGGTCACCAGGGTAGAGAGCAGCAACATCAAACCCCCAAGAGGTGATATCTGTCGAGCCCAGAATGCCCTGATAGTAGTTGGTCAATGCAGCAGCCTTATCATCGTGATTGGTAAGCAGTACATCCCCAACAGAGATAGCTGCAATGTGATTACGTCGCCTCCTGCAAGAAGCCCTGGCATGAAAAAATTTTGTGTTTGCATCCCCTTCTTGCAGGCATCTCATTTTTCCTCGTTGCTTCCAGTGAGCTGCACGCTGGGCAAGATAAAGCTGAAGGCGCTGTGCACACTGATCACGCAGGTAGCGTTCACCTGCATTGAGAGGCCTGAACTCTTCGTAGTAGTCAAATAGGCATATAATGAAATGACAATTGTGGTAAATTGAGGGTGGAGAGCGATGCTTACGCAGCCAAACCTTTGACGCCTGCCGAGCCGCCTTGATCTGAGCAACCAAGACCTGTGCCGGGTCCCCAAGCCGAAGAACCGACTGCCAGGCCGGGATAGTGGAGGGGAGAAAGGAGGGGTCAAGGAGCCAAGAGCGTTCGAGTCTAAAGTAGTTTGGTTTGGGGATTTTAGAGTGGATGGAGGCTAGCAGCGGGGAGTGGTCAGAGGTCGAGCGGCTGCCTGAAGTGAGAGTGGTACCCGGGAACAAGGTGGTGAAGGAGGTGGTAGTGAAAGCACGATCCAGCCTAGCCAGCGTGGGTGTAGCCCGTTTGTTAGTCCAAGTGAAGAGCCGGTCAAGAAGGGGCAGCTCGATAAGTTGCAGAGCGTCGATAGCCTGGTTAAAGCGTGTGGCGAGTGAGTGGTTGAAGTTCAGGGTGTTCTTCTCAGAGCTACAGCGAGTGAGGTTAAAATCGCCGATCAAAATCCAGGGGTCAACAATGAGCGCAGCAACCTCCGCGAGATCCGTAAGGAACTGATCAGTGAGGCTATGATCAGAAGGCCCGTAAACGTTGGTGACAGCGAACTGGAAGTTGGAAGTAGAGGAGTGCAGGACGATAGTGGAGGTGAAGGTCGAGGAAGAGTGGCTAGTTTCAAAGAAGAAGTTACTACACCATGCCGTGATCAGGCCGCCGCAGGAGCCCACCGCAGGGCAGGTGTGGAAGGTATCCAAGTTGGCAGGGAGGAAGGAGCGGTACTCCCAAGTAGGGATGGCATCAAGTTTGCTCTCCTGGAGACAGACAATGTGCGGGAAGTGTTTATGGATGTTGTCACGAACAGCAATGCGTTTGGCATCTTGACCAAGTCCACGAACGTTCCAAGATAAGAGAATGAAGTTTCGATACATCCGATTCAAGGAATCAAGTTCAAACAACTGGCTGCGAAGGCAGCAAACATGGAGTACAGATCAAGGAAAACAAAAGAGAAATGATAGGTCAGGCGACGCACGCACCGCGCCCCGGCGGACAGCCCGCCGCAAGGATTGCGCGTCATGGGAACCGCCCAGTAGCCGCCGCCACCGCAACTGCACGCCAGCTGGAGTCGTCGAGGCCCGCCGCCTTGGCCATGCGGGTCAAGTCCAGCGCCTTAAGGGGATTTTTCTTCCTGAGGACGCGGGAGGAAGAGACCTGCTTCTTGAGCTTAGCAGAGCACGGCGCCAGGCTTTCCCGCAGCGCCTTATGAGACACAGCCTTGGACGTCATGTCGACGAAGGAGCCCGTGTCCATCGCCGCCAGGCGCGTGCTGGCCCTCTGCGGCCCAGGATGACGGCCGAAAGCCGAGGCAGATGGACGCCGGCCCCGACGGGGACGAGGGCGCAGCGGCGAAGCCGGCACATCCGCAGGCGATGAAGGAGCGCCAGCCATGACAGGAATAGCCAGGGCAGGCTCAGGGTGCCACGGCAGAGCCAGGGCCGGCGCGTAGAGAGGCGGGACCGCCGGTGTCACACGGATGATGATGGGAAGGCGAGGCAGCGGAGTGATAGGGAACGGCCTGATGGCCCCAAAGAAGATGGAGTCAAACCCTGGCTTGCGGCGGAGCTCGGCAACACTGAGGGCCCCCCCGGCGGCTACCTGGCGGCCAGGCCTATGCGCGACGGGGTGGCCGTGCAGAGGAGCATCGTCGTCGTTCTCGTCTGGTGCTCCCCCACGAGGGTGCGCGTTGGCACCGCCGTCCCGGCGAGGCGTGCCACCGGCACCGAGAGCGCTGTTCCCGCTAGTAGGTGAGCGCGCACCGCGTGGCGAAGGCAGAGACGGGGGCCTGCCGCGGGTAGGAGAGGGCGAGCGAGCGGGCGGCGATGGTGGGGCCGCAGCACGAGGCGGCGACCCGGCGCCGGAGGGAGCGGAAGAGACACTGCTTGGCGAGGAGGACTGGGGGCGCACGACGCGATGCGGCGATGCGGGGAGAGGGCAGCAGCGAGGACGCGAAGGTGGAGTCGGGGGGACCGAGCTGACTGAAAGAGCATCTAGGATCCCTAAGTCTTTTGGTGATTAATAACAACACGATTAAAGGACAAATGAACATTGTGAGATTTGCAGGTATTTATTTACAGGTGCACATTGATGATTGAACTATTCTAAATCCATATGAGATTGCAAATCTTCGGTTGTCTAGCTTATATTGATGATTGGAAACAATCTAGTTCAAACAAAAGACAACAATTATACAATTGAAATGGTATTCAAAGCATGATGTGAAGCATGGGCAATGCACATAAATCTTGATGTGGTGTTAATGACAAATGGGCAACTTCGAGGGACTAAGCGAAAAGTGAAGGGCATGTGACGACTTGGCAGCCGAGGGACCTAGCTAGGGTGAAGAAGAAGACAACTTGAAGTTAACCATGCAAGTGGTGATTGTCAATGTGGAAGATTAATCAAATGTTCAAAAATGACTTGGATTCGACACAAGTCACATGCTCAAGACGAAGGGATCATGAGGATAAAGTGACGAAGCTCTCAACAATTCAAAGTTCAAAGTGGCAAAATATTTGGAGATCAAGAACAACTCAAGTGAAGGACAAAACAAAATTTGTGTGAGTTGTATTTAAGTTTGCCCCTCTTGGAGAGTCGCATCACTAAATTATTGGAGACAAGTGACAGTGCTCAAGGACAAAAACCAGAGAGAAAAGAGGTTGAGAGAAAAGGGAGGAAGTGAGAGAGACAGCTGGCTGGGCAGCCTAACCCGGCCAGGCCGTATTTCCCGGCCAAGCCGGGTACGCAACCCGGCCAGGCCGCCACTCCAACGGCTAGTTGGACTTTGAACTGGCCAACCCGGCCAGGCCGGGTTTGTCGATTCAGCCCCAACGGCTAGTTTTGGAGAGGAGGCTATAAATACCTCTCCCACTCCCTCTTCCAAGGTTGCTGATTCTCCCAATACCCATCCACGACCAGAAAAGCCCTCTTGCTCTCTCTACTCTCTCTTTGTGAGTGAAAAGATTACAACTTCCTAATCCATGATTAGTGAGTGAGCTTGAGCCTTGAGAGATTTGTCTTTGTGACAAGAGTGATCCAAAGAGCTTGTGTGAGCAATCCCATTCTTGAGCACTTGAGCAAGTCGAAGATTCTCTAGTTCATTGCGTTCTTCCGCTTGGAGCTTCAACTCCGTGGTGGCAAGGCGTCACCGACGAGCACCCGTGGGGTGTTGTAGGCTGCCTTGGTGGCCATTGTTGTAAGGGTTGCTTCCCCGCTGAAAAAGGAAAGAAAGCTCCTTAGTGAAGAAGGTGGAAAGAGACCGTTTCGGGTCCGGCCACGAGTTGACCTTGGTTGGGTCCTCACCGGCTTCCACAACGGAGAGTAGGACACCTTTGGGTGTGCCGAACTTCGGTCAAACAAATCCTTGTGTCTTCTCTTGGTTTGCCTCACCCTTTGCTCATTCATCACACATTTACTTCCATATTCTACTTGTGCTACTCGGTTGTTGTGGTTTGTGTTTGCAGGAGGTGTTTGGATTTTTTCATACACTTACATAAGCTCCACAAGTCGAGTTGTAATCTTAGTGAAGAGAAGAAACGGTTCGAACCTCGTTATTCAGCTGTGCAGGTCGGAAGTTCCGGATCGTACCGGAAGTTCCGACGTGTCGGAAGTTCCGACGAAACCCGGAAGTTTCGGGGAACCACTGGGCAAAGTCGTGAAACCCGGCCAAGCCGGGTGGTAAAACCGGCCAAGCCGGGTTATCCGGCCCAGCCGGGTTGAGGAGCCTGCCTAGCCAGTTTTGTCGGGGTGCAGTTTGTTTACTAACCTTTGTCTAATTTTTGAAGAGCCTATTCACCCCCCTCTAGGCATCGATTCGGTCCTTTCAATTGGTATCAGAGCTTGGTCTCACGATTGAAGCTTAACCACTTGTGAGGATCGATGTCTTCTTCATGTGAGGTACCGTTTGAGTTACTCTGTAAGGATGGCTCAAACTTCTCTTCTTGGTCATCACATGTTCTCAATGCTTTACGTGCTATGGATCCGATTTGTGAAAGTGTTATAGTAGCAAGCATTCCATGCTTGGTACTCAATGCTCATACCTTACTCTTGTTTATGAGAACTATGTGTGCAGAGGTTTATAATGATTGTGTAGTATGTGATGGTGAGTACCTCGAGGATGCTCATCTTGTTTGGGTCAAACTTTGCGAAAAGTTTGGACAACCCAAACTTGATGGACAATTTGGAGAAGAGAAATGCTACACCACCATCACCTCTGCATCACCCTGCTGTGAGGACCTGAAGGAGGATGGAGGCTATGCCGACCGGTTTGCTGCTGAGGAGACAAACCCGGCCAAGCCGGGTTGGTCGACCTTGTGGCGAACCAGCTTCTTGAGGCTGATCTTCATCCAGTTGCAGAGTGCTTCTCCTCCAATCTTTCTGACTTAACTTGCCCCATGGCTAAGCAAAGGCCATTGCAAGTTGAGGATGAGAGAAAGGAGAATGATGAAGAAGAAAGCGAGGGCATTGTGATTGAGGATGATTACTCGGTTGATCATCTTAGTGACAAGGACAAATACATCTTCATGAAGATTGTCAACCACAATGGTAAGCTTGAGATGGCGATTGAGCAACAAAAGCAACTCCGTGAAAGAAAAGATGCATTCACCATCTCCAAGTTGAAAGAACTAAAGGCAATGACCGAAAGGTACGAAAAATTGTCAATTGAGCATGATTTGGTTACTAAATCTTCTTCTAGTGTTGTTCAACTAGAAAAGAAAAACTTAGAGCTCAAGACAAAACTAGATGAACTTGCTAGCAAATATAACATTCTTGAAGCAAACTTTGTTCATCTCAAGTACTCACATGATGAATTAGTGGACTCACATATCATGCTTGAAATGGCTCATGAGGTTGTTACTACATCGGTAAAATCAATTCAACCTCCTACACATGCACGCACTCATGCACCATGTCAATCAAATATTTCTTGTGCTAATATGTGTGTTTCTCACGTAAGCCAATCTTTGACTGAGCATGATCAAATAGAAAACAAAGGAATCACAGATAAGCTTGAAAGGCCAAACAAGGATGTGTTTCGGTTGAAGGGCAAAGAGGAAGCACAACCTTCTCAAGATAACCGTGATATCATAGTGAAAAAGCTTGAGAAGGGATCAAACCTTGCTTCCTCCATAACCCAACAAAAGAATCACATTCCTACCAATGGTAACACATCCAAGAGCAAGAGACATGAAAAAAGAATGTGCTATGGTTGTGGCTTGTATGGGCATGAAGGTGCTATGTGTCCATACAAAACTTGGGCCGACAAGTATGAAGCGGCTGAAGCCAAAGCGTCCACCAAATTGCAAAAGCAAGCCAAGAGTGATGGTCCAAGTGCTTGCATGAGGTGCAAGAGGAAGGGCCATTCCATCAAGAGTTGCTTCTTGGGCTTAAGAGATAGGGAGCAAAGAAAGCAAGCTCAAAAAGAAACAAGAAAATGCTATGGTTGCAATGAGAAGGGTCATTACATTGGTGAATGTCCCAACAAGCAAAACAAGAGCATTGCAAACAATGGTCGCATTTGCTACACTTATAGAGGTAAAGGACACCTAGCCAAGGATTGTCCCAAAGGTAACATTCCTAAGCCGAACACATTTGATCATGGTAATATGCTTAGGAAGACCACAAATGGAGTTGGTACTAGTAATGAGATGAGCTTACCCAAAACTAGTGTCAATGCCATTTGGGTACCTAAGTGCTTGTCAATTAACCCAAAAGGACTCAACAAGAGTTGGGTACCAAAACAAGCTTGATAGGCAAATAGGTAAATGGAGATGCATTGGAGGCTTGACCTTGACATAAAAAGATCAAAATCATTACAAGTCAAGACTTTATCACAATACTTACTTCATCCAATGGCATCTCGGTAACAAGTTCAATTTATGTTGGCTAGCCATGTTACTTAGTGTAGACATTGAATATATATGTGCATCTCTTGAAAAGGTTTGTATAGATATATATATTCATGAAAGTGGCTAGTCCTTGTGCAAAATTTATATTTTGTCCCATATGATGCTCTTAATGGCTTTCTAGTGGAGCAATGCTTATCTATGTTGTAGAAAATCAAATTTGGGACATACAAGTGACAAGGCACAAGGAATGAACCAAAGGAGACCACCCAGGACTGGTACCACTGGTAAAATACCGGTACTACCGAAAGTCGATAGTAACGAAGTAATGCCGGAACTACCGACATAGTCGGCTCAGCCGGGTCTCAGACCCGGCCAGGCCGGTTCTGGCAGGAAGCCGGCCAAGCCGGGTCATAAATCCGGCCAGGCCATTTTCTGCGGGGCAGGCAGGGATGCCTCTTTTCTGTGGTGTTTTCTCTCCTATAATCATCTTTCACATATTAAATTGGTTCACACACAAAATGGTTGTGAGTATTACCTTTCTAACTAACTTTTCATGCCTTACATGTTATATGGAGAATAGGTATATGTTGAATCCCTATAGATATAAATTTATCTAAAGTCCCTTGATGAGTAATTCAAGATCTCTAGTGCACTTCTTTAGGGGGAGTTCATCATATATCTAATCTCTTTGTTACTAACCTTGTTGAAAGAGCATGTGTATAGAATGCAAGTTAGAGAGGATTATGTTTCAAGTGGATGTTTCCCATTGTCTATCAAATGCCACTTGAAGATCTATTCCAAGCTAGAACTATACTTCATGTCAATTGATCTTGAGAATAGCTTTTTTTCTCAAGTATTATCCGTACTCATGCTTAAATGATAAATCTTAAAAGTACTTATGAGATGCTAGAGACCAATGTATGATTTATTTGAAGCAATTTAAGTATTGAAAGTCCATCTAGGATCCTTGCTTGTTAGAGTGTGCATTTATATGACATAGGGTAGATTTTGCGAAAACCCAACTAGATGTTTTAACTTGTGAAGGTTTATTTGCAAAAGATTGATTCTTGGTCTTTGTGACCTAGTCATGTCTAGAGTGATTATTGTTCATCATGATTGATTGTTTGGCTAATCACTCAAGATATGACTTTCCTTAGTCCGCGAATATCAATCTAGATTATACCTTTAATCTCTCTCTTTTGGAAAGTGTCAAGTGAAGAAACATGGACATAAGTTGGAATATGTTTGGTACAAGCATAAAAGGAAAAGAAAGTTTCGATATTTGGAATGAATCTGACATTCATAAAAGATAGCTTGAATGGAATGCAAACATTGAAAAATGGACAAAAAAAATCTTGGATAAAATAAGAAAAAGTCAATTTGGAGCAAGTATTTGGTGTGGGCCTGAAAGGAAAGCCTTTGTGGCTGAGTGGGCAAAACCGGCCCAGCCGGGTCCCAGACCCGGCCAAGCCGGGTATTGCGGGCAGGGCCCCACCTGTCAGGGGTCGCGGGTTTTACAGTGGGGGACCTCCTCTTCTTCTACCGACGCCATTCACCTTAGTTCCCCCGTGCTCTCTCTCTCAAGTGCTCCCATGGTGGTGTGAAGGTGCCCCCTTCCCGATCTCTCTCCCTAGGGCAAGGATTCAAGTTCCCTCTCGGCTAGGGCCTCCCTAGGGTCGGCTAAGCCGGGATTTAGAGCCCAAATCTTCTCCAAGCTCTTCTTCCTCTCTCCCCAAGGTATTATATGTTCATGGTGCCCGATATCCTTTTCTAGGTGACTTCTCTCGATTTCCTTTGGTTGGATGATGGAATATAGTGCCTAGATGCAATGCTCAAAGTTTGGAGGAAGTCCCATGGTGGATTTGTGCAGGGGAATGATTTTTGGTCGACTGGGAAAACCGGCCAGGCCGGGTATCATTTCCGGCCAGGCCGGCTACCCGGCCAAGCCGGGTATGGGTGGCGGCTCAGCCGGGTTTGACTCCCTGGCTGATCCCCATCCACTGCCTTGCTGGTTTACTCAGTGAAACTAAAATCATGTCTTTGCACAGATTTTATCATGGTACTTCAAAGTTGATTAACTTGTATAGATATTTCGTATGATGGTTCACATTAAGTAGAAATCTCTTTGGAAATATGTATATAACACATTGAGCCTTTGTAGCTTTATTGTGATGTATTTCCCTAACGAAGTCCACTTAATGCGTGTCACCATACTATCTTGCAAATTAATCAGAAGCATTGCACCTTATCTTCGTGTGTGATAGCAATAGAAAGAAACTCATGTGGAAGTTGTATTGGTCATCTCAACTAGATTTCGACATAAGTGTCCTTCTAATGCTATTTTACATCCTCTCTAAGCCATATCTTGAAATATCTTGTCAGAGGTCTTATGCTATATTGGAAATCCTTTGTGTGTGGCCTCAGGGACAATGCATCAATATGTCAGAAGGAAAAGGGTCAGAAGAGGGTCAGATGAAGGAGAAGGATCAGGGGCAGGAGATCAGGATGAAACACATGTTGGACAGGGTTCAGGTGTGACTCGTCCTCAGACCAGGCGATCGGAGAAGGATCGATTCGGTCCTTTCAATGACCCTCGCGTGCACGGACCGTGATGTCGCGGCGCCACCAATGGGGGCCGTACGGGATGACCGGTACGCGATGGGCCAACGTGACGAGCGTGGCGACGACGTCCTGCAGAAGCGATGTATGTGGCCGGAAGCACCACAACCTCGGCACCGGATGGGATCCCGGCAGTCCTTGACTTTGTGGTTGGCAGCGAGGCACCGGAAGCACGAGTTGGGCGAGTAGCGAAATTTGGGAGAAGGGGAAAGGATAGGAGGCTGCGGTGGCTTGAGGACGGCAGCAAGGTAAGATTGCTGCTTGTGCTCCTGCACAGTTGCCGCACCCACCGCACGTGAAGCTTCGCAGAGGAAAACGAGCGGATGGTCACTGTTAGCGGCGCATTTGTCAACCGTGTCAGTTGCGGGGCCCAACGGCAGAGGGAGAAGAGGGGGGAGGGAGGCGGACCCATCTCTGGTCAAGCAGAGAACAAAAGGGCGGCGCGTGCGCGACCTTTCTGTCCCCCTGACAGCAACAGTGGCGCTCGGGTGGTTGGGCAGTACTGCTGCATTAAATTGCATGGCAAGCATTGCCGCCGCCGCCATGGCGGACGGCACATCGCCATGAACGGCGAGCTCCAAGGTGGCCAACCGAAGGCGCACACGCAAAGCAATCAGATGAGCTACATTAGCAGACGCGACTCTCACGCGAAATAAGAACGGACCGCTAGACCGTGCTTTCAACAGAACCGGAGGGGCAGTGATGCAGTAGGAGAGGATATTGGAAATTTGGTTGGCATTCAGCATGAGTGGGTTGGAGGAAGCGGATGGGATGACCCAAAGAGTACCTGGGCTGGGGAGGTTAGCACCGAGGAACGATGGCGCCACAGTGGAGTGGCAGTCACGGAGGAGTTGCTCCTGAAACTCCAGGCCTGGCCTACCATTGGAGACATTGTTGGAGACGGCACGGGGACGGGCGTCAGATTGCTCAGAACAAGGCGGCCGGGGCGTTTCCGGCGGCGGCTGCGCAGAGGCTGCTGGATTGGGGAGGTGGGCTGCTGGAGGTGGGGGTGGCAGCGGTAGTGGGGATGGTGGCGGTGGTGGTGGAGGGTCGGGGGCTCTCAATCTTATTGTCCTCATCCGTTTTTGTCCTTTCTTCTCCGACGCTACCGAAATTGAAAGAAGTTTCCATGCCCAAACTGAAACTTGTTCAGCTATGTTCAGAATAAAAATGCCCACACATGGATATATGCTGAGGTCACTGCTTATACCAGGCATATGGATATGGGTCAGGATATCTCCAGATCTTTGGTAAATAAAACCTCTCTGACCTAACCATACTGGTTTTTTTTTAAAAAAAAGTCTTTCTGTGGACTGAACCAACCAAGCAAGTCCTTGTTGGATTTTTTAAGCATCAGATGGTTGTGTGAAAGTGCTCCTTCTTCTTGTAGAAGCAGCAGCCCAGGCACCTGCCTTTGACCATTGTCAGCAACACTACTGCTGCAGCACAGTCTACTTCTGCTACTAATCAGGAGGATGGAGACGGCCAGAAACCAGCACGGCCCAGGAGGTCCGTGAAGCCCAATAGGAACATCATCGGCCCGGAGTGGAGCAACTATCTTGTACTTAAGCCTGTGTATTGAGAGAGTTGGAGGGGGGGAAAATTTGTAAACACTAAACACTGAACTCTGAAATCGAATCTTCCTCTGCCGAACTACTCCTGCTTCCCCCTTCCCCAAGTTTCCTTCTACCGTTGTTCCTCACAATTGGTATCAGACTCTTTTTTCGATCCTGGCTCGCGATTCATCCCTCCCTGATCGCGTTCCTGTTCCCCACGCTCACTTCACCCGGTTCCAACGGGCTCGTGGTGCCATGGATCCGGCGATTCAGCTCGTCCTCGACACCCTGAACAACCGCTTCGACGACCTCGAACGCCGCTTCGACGATCGTGACCGCTCTGCCTCCGAGCGCACCGTGGCGGTCGACGCCCGGTTCGCCGCACTGGAGACGTCCTTCTCCGCGCACGCCTCCGCCCTGGAGCAGCGGTTCGCCGCTATCGACGCCTCCCTCCCGGATTCGGCGGCGGCGGCCGTGGAGCATCGTCTCACGTCCCTCGAGGCTTCGTACGCTGACCGCAACGTCGAGTTCTCCTCCCGCCTCGCCGACTTGGAGTCGCTCCGCGTGGCTCACATCTCGGATGAGCGGGACGAACGCGTCGCCACGCTGGAGACGCAGGCAGCGGATCTGGCGGCTTGGCGTCCCCGTGTGGAGGAGGCTGTCGACATCATCAAGTCGGAGGTGCAGTCCCTGGCGAAGCGTGTCGACTGCAACCTGTTCGACACCATGCTTCACCAACCCGGCATCCTCCCGACTCCACCTTCGGCGGCCCGGCGCTCACCTGCCGGACCAACCGCCGACCCGCCCAAGGGGCCCTGCGTCGACTTGACTCCACGGGATGTGGGCTCTGGGGTCGTCACGACCTGGACTCATATCCCGGCATCTGGTATGGCCGCGGATCCACCTCCTCGCTTTGTTCCGTCTACGCCGTTTGTTCCTCGTTCGAACCATTTTACATTTCCGAATCCTCCACCTCGTGACCCCCCCTTTTCCACCGGATTCTCCTCGCCCACCCACTCGCCATAGTCGCTTGCCTAAGTTTCCGTTTCCACGGTTTGATGGTACCAATCCTCGCCTGTGGCAATCTCGTGCGGAAAAATACTTCCGTATGTATGCTGTCGAGGAGGATTTGTGGATTAGTGTTGCTGAGATGCATCTGGATGAGGCCGCTGGCCTCTGGTACCAATCCGTTGAGCCCCAAATCGCTGGTTCGTGGTCCGTGTTTTGTCGGTTGCTCCATGATCGCTTCGACCGTGATCTGCATGAGCAGTTGCTTCGGCAGCTGTTTAATGTCCGTCAGCATTCCACTGTTGCTGCATATGTGGAGCAATTCACGGATCTCGTGGAACAATTGTCCCCTTATTCCTCAAACCGCGATCCCCTATTTTTCGCTCAGCGTTTCATCGATGGTCTTCGCTCTGACATCAAAGCTGTCGTGTTGGTTCAACGTCCCAAAACTTTCGATGCTGCTGCTTCGTTGGCCTTGTTGCAGGAAGAAGTGGGCGTCTCCCCGACGGCGCGTTTTCCCGTGGTGGTGATTGGTCTTCATCGTCCAAGACGCCGGCGGTGGCCCGTACCCCTGTGCCGTTGCCGCCACCGCCTCGGCAGGACCGTGCGGCTGCACCGGTTCCTGCCACTGCTGCGACTCCGTCATCACCAACGGCTGCTACATTGGCCGCCCTCAAGGCTCACCGTAAGGCCTTGGGCCTCTGTTTCAAATGTGCAGGGGAAATGGAGTAAGGATCATACATGCCCCAAGGAAGTCCTTCTGGTTGTGGAAGCCCTGTGGGACTCGGTTGATACTTCCGCATTCTCACCATCGGATTCTGCTGATCCAGCCGCTACGAATGAGTTATTCTTGGCAATTTCCAAAGCGGCAGTCCGGGGTGCTCAATCCTCTCGAGCCATCAGGTTCCAAGGCAGTGTCCTGGGTCACCCGGTCGTCATTCTATTGGATTCAGGTAGTTCTGCTTCGTTTCTCAGTACTTCGATTGCTGATCGGCTTCCCCACCTGCTAGTCCTGCCATCATCGACTTATGTTCAGGTTGCTGGGGGCAGTCAATTACTCAGTCCTGGCTTAGTATCTCAATTACAGTGGACAGTTGATGAGTGCACTTTCACTTCGTCATTCCGGTTGCTTCCTCTTACAGCTTATGATGTTATTATCGGAATGGATTGGCTTGAGGCCCATAGTCCTATGTTGGTGCATTGGCAGAGCAAATGGCTTCAGATCCCTTATGCTGGTTCATCGGTTGTTCTTCAAGGACTCCATGACAACCCACCTGACCGCCTCTACGTCCAAGTTTGCAGTATGTCTGCGCCAGTGACAGCTGATGCCTCCTCTGCTCAGCTTTCTCCTAAAATTTAGTCGTTGCTGGACGAATATGCCGCCTTGTTTGCTGAACCAACCTCTCTGCCACCATCTAGAGCTTGTGCTCACAAGATTCCACTGATACCTGGCGAACAACCGGTTTTCATCCGTCCTTATCGCTATCCTCCAAGCCTTAAGGACGAGATCGAGCGCCAGGTCAACGACATGTTGTCTCAGGGCCTTATTCAGCCCAGTGCTAGCCCATTCTCCTCTCCGGTGCTCATGGTCCGCAAGAAAGATAACACATACCATTTTTGTGTGGATTTCCGCCAACTGAATGCCTTGACGGCTAAGTCGAAGTTTCCGGTGCCCATCTTTGATCAGCTCATGGATGAAGTGGCACAGGCTTCCTGGTTTTCTACTTTGGATCTCCGCTCCGGCTTTCACCAGATTTTGATGCACCCCGGTGAGGAGTATAAAACGGCGTTTCAGACCCACCTTGGGCAGTATGAGTTCCGCGTCATGGCATTTGGGCTCACTGGAGCACCTGGTACATTTCAGGGCGCAATGAATGCTACCTTGGCACCGGGACTCCGTAAATTCGTCATTGTGTTCTTTAATGATATACTGGTCTACAGCAAGACTTATGCCGAACAATTGTGCCACCTCTCTGCTGTTTTTCAGTGGTTGGCGGCTGATCAGTGGAAACTCAAGCTTTCTAAATGCACCTTTGCTCAACGCTCGATTGCTTATTTGGGTCATGTTGTTAGCAGTCAAGGCCTGTCCACTGATCCATCCAAAGTCCGCGCTATTGCTGAATGGCCGACTCCAAATTCTGTCCGTGACTTGCGCGGCTTCTTGGGGTTAGCTGGGTATTACAGGAAATTCGTCCGCCATTTTGGTGTTATCGCTAAGCCACTTACAGACTTGCTCAAGAAAGACTCTCTGTTCATCTGGACTTCTACTCATGCCGCCGCATTCTCTGCCTTGAAGACAGCTTTGTGTGAAGCTCCGGTGCTAGCCTTGCCGGATTTCAGCTTGCCCTTTCATATTGAGACTGATGCTTCCGGTTCCGGCGTTGGCGCTGTGCTCTCGCAGAATGGCCACCCATTGGCATATATCAGTAAGTCTCTTGGTCCCCGGAATCTTGGGTTGTCGGCCTATGAGAAAGAATATCTAGCGATTGTCATGGCTGTGGATCAGTGGAGACATTACTTGTTACAGAATGAGTTTGTCATCCATATGGATCAGAAAAGTTTGATCCATCTCAATGAACAGCGCTTGCACACAATGTGGCAACAAAGGCTGTTCACCAAGCTGCTGGGCTTGCGTTATAAGATTCTGTATCGTCGTGGTGTTGACAACGGCGCTGCTGATGCCTTGTCTCGTCGTGGTCATCAGTCTGAGGTCCTTGCTATCTCCTCCCCGACTCATGATTGGCTGCTGGAACTCTCTCAGTGGTATTCCAGTGATCCTGCCGCCAAGTCCTTATTGTCACAGCTGACTCTACAGACTTCTGCCCAAACTCCTTTTTCTCTGCGTAATGGGTTGATTCTGTACAAGGAAAAGATATGGCTTGGTTCCAATACCACTCTTCAGTCTCGTGTTATTTCTGCATTGCATAACAACCCTATTGGTGGACACTCTGGCGCCCCTGCCACAATACATAAGATCAAACAGCAGTTCTATTGGCCAGGCATGCGATCTGATATTCTCCGCTTCGTGCAAGATTGTGCGATCTGTGCTTAGGCCAAACCTGATCGAGCAAGGTACCCAGGACTGTTACAGCCGTTGCCGGCCCCCAAAGCCTCTTGGGAGATAATCTCCATGGACTTCGTCGAAGGCCTCCCTCAGTCAGGTTCTTCCAATGCTATTATGGTCGTGGTGGACAAGTATTCCAAGTTCGCACATTTTATTGCCCTCCACCATCCATTTTCAGCAGCATCCGTGGCTCAGTTGTTCTTTGATCAGGTTTATCGCCTGCATGGTTTACCCCTGTCCATCATTTCCGACCGAGACCGTGTATTTACAAGCAAGTTTTGGCAGACTCTGTTCCGTTTAGCAGGCGTCTAGCTCCGCCTCAGTTCCGCTTACCACCCACAATCAGACGGACAGACTGAACGTGTGAATCAATGCATGGAGACGTTCCTTCGCTGTTTTGCTCACTCTTGCCCCAAGCGCTGGTCTGCATGGTTGTCTTCTGCGGAATTCTGGTATAACACCAGCTTCCACTCTGCCGTTGGTCGCTTCCTTTGAAGTACTCTATGGCTTCCCTCCGCGGCACTTGGGCATCGACATTGCAGCTGCTGCTCCGGTACCTGACTTGTCCAGTTGGTTGGCTGATCGGGAGCTTATGCATGCGTTAATCCGTCAACACCTTCTTCGTGCTCAAGAGCGTATGAAACGCCAGGCAGACAAACACAGGTCTAAACGGACATTCTCTGTGGGTGACTTTGTTTATCTCAAGCTCCAACCATATGTTCAGTCCTCGGTCTCTCGCCGCGCCAACCACAAGTTGTCATTCAAATTTTTTGGGCCCTTCAAAATTCTGGACCATGTGGGCAATGTGGCTTACCATCTGGATCTGCCAGCTTCATCTGCTGTCCATCCGGTGTTCCACGTTTCGCAATTGAAACGATCTCCAGGCGCTCAGGTGGTGCTTCCTGCCTTGCCTTCTGATCTTGCCCAGTTTCAGGTGCCCGTGCAGATACTGCAGAAGCGATGGACTTCTGGTGATCATCCTGTTGAAGAGGGGTTGGTCCACTGGTCCAACTCTTCCACCGCGCTGGCGACTTGGGAGCATCTCGACGCCCTCCGTCAGCAGTTTCCCCGTGCTCCGGCCTGGGGTCATGCCGGCTCTCAAGGCGGGGAGGGTGTCAGCAACACTACTGCTGCAGCACAGTCTACTTCTGCTACTAATCAGGAGGATGGAGACGGCCAGGAACCAGCACGGCCCAGGAGGCCCGTGAAGCCCAATAGGAACATCATCGGCCCGGAGTGGAGCAACTATCTCGTACTTAAGCCTGTGTATTGAGAGAGTTGGAAGGGGGGAAAATTTGTAAACACTAAACACTGAACTCTGAAATCGAATCTTCCTCTGCCGAACTACTCCTGCTTTCCCCTTCCCCAAGTTTCCTTCTACCGTTGTTCCTCACAACCATGTCGATATGAGCCAAGCAGTCTTGATTTTCTCCTATAAATAGGAATGGTTCAGTAAGCTTCTCCAAGAAAACAGCAAGCAGCCTGCAGCAGAACCAGCTAGCTCGCAGAAACATGTCTCCGCCTGTAAAGGTCCTCGTCCATTACGCGAGCCCATTCTCGCACCGCGTCGAGGCCGCTCTGCAGCTCAAGGGCGTGCCCTACGAGCTGATCCAAGAAGACCTGAACAACAAGAGCGAGCTGCTGCTCGCAAGCAACCCGGTCCAACGGCGACGACGACAGGGCCATCTCCGAGTCCCTCGTCATCGCCGAGTACGTCGACGAGGCCTTCGACGGGCCGCCGCTCCTCCCCGCCGACCCCTACGGCCGCGCCACCGCGCGCTTCTGGGCCGACTTCATCGAGAACAAGCTCACCAAGCCCTTCTTCATGGCGATTTGGGTGGAGGACAGCGACGCGCGGCGGCGCTTCGAGGAGGAGGCCAAGGAGCTGCTGCCGCTGCTGGAGGCGCAGCTCGAGGGCAAGAAGTTCTTCGCCGGCAACAGGCCGGGATACCTCGACGTCGCCGCGTCCTTGCTCGGCCCCTTGCGCAGCGTTATCGAGGAGGTCAACGGAGTGACGCTGCTGAGCGAGGAGGAGCACCCCAACCTGTGGCGGTGGAGCAGGGACTACTGCGCCTGCGAGGATCTCAAGCCGTGCATGCCGGATCGGGAGAAGCTGCTCGCCTACTTCACCAACAACTTCGACATGTACAAGGCGGCCGTCAATGCCACGTTGTCGCAGTCGCAGCAGTGAAAAAGTCGCGTGTACGTGGTGCACGTATGGCGCGCGGTTTATTTTTTTCCAGCTTCAGAATAATGTACTGTAGATGTGTGTGCCCAGTGAAATATGAAGTAGTAGTCTGATGTACTGTATTTTAATCCTGCAAAGCAACTTATTATTACTCTTTTTGTTTTACTGATTACTGATGTACTATGTTACCATTATGTCAAAGAAAAGGTACAATAAATGTCTAGTTATCCATCGATTAATTTTTTTTTTTTAGAAAAGGAGGTTTTCCCTGCTTTTGTATTTCAAAATGCACCACTACTTGTTCTAGCACTCAGTATAGCAAAGTCTTACATCTCAGTAGGCCTGCTAATGGGTTGGGTTGAAATGGGCTTAATGGGTTGGGTTCTCAAGTGGGTACACTTTGGACGGGTAGAAATGGGTTGACTTGCTGAACGGGTTGGGTTGGGGTGGGTTTAATAGAAAAACGGGTTGGGACGGGTTGGAATTGACATCTCGTTTTTTTGGGTTTGAATGGATTGAACCCGCGGATGGATGTTAGATTAATAAAAATCTGATAGTGCCGATTGTCATAAAGTTGTTGCTTGCTATATTAAATCATCTGCAACAAATTTTAATCGATTTCGATAAAATTTTAAGGTGTGAACGCGAGGTTTTATTTCTAGGGTCCAGCTCTGACGTGGGGCCCACATACTTATCCGGCAGTGCCGGTTGGCATGAAGTTGCTGCTTGCTATATTAAATCATCTGCAACAAATTTTAATCGATTTCGATAAAATTTTATGGTGTGAACGTGAGGTTTTATTTCTAGGGTCCGGCTTTGACGTGGGACCCACATACACATCCAGCAGTGTCGGTTGGCATGAAGTTGCTGCTTGCTATATTAAATTATCTGCAACAAATTTCAGTCAATTTCGATAAAATTTTAAGGTGTGAACGCGAGGTTTTATATCTAGGGTCCGGCTCTAACGTGGGGCCCACATACACATCCGGCAGTACCGGTTGGTATGAAGTTCCTGCTTGCTATATTAAATCATCTGCAACAAATTTTAATCGATTTCGATAAAATTTTATGGTGTGAACGCGAGGTTTTATTTTTAGGGTCCGGCTCTGACGTGGGGTCCACATAAACATCCGACAGTGCCGGTTGGCATGAAGTTGTTGCTTACTATATTAAATCATCTGCAACAAATTTCAGCCAATTTTAATAAAATTTTAAGGTGTGAACGCAAGGTTTTAAGTTTAGGGTCCGGTTTATGGGTTAAAATGGGTTGGAATGGGTTAGGTCGAAGATATAATGGTATGGAGTGGGACAGGTTGAAAAAAAAATTAATTTGTTACGGGTTGAGTTAGGTATGGGATAGGTGTTAACCCGTTAGCAGGGCTATATCTCAGCCTCATGGCTGGAAACAGTCTCAACACTCCACCAATGATCAACCATCAGACCGTGGGACACACCAACTCCATTCGCTTCACTTGGAGATGTTGCAACGTCCAAACGTACAGCACCCAATGGAGCCAATCCAGATAACTCCTCCTGCGTGTTGTTCTACATCAACTGAGCCGGCGCCAAAGCCTTTGATTCCAACTTGATGATTAATTGAACCATCACCTTCTCTACTTCTGGTTTCATCATCGGCGTCCACCTCCTCAGCATTCTTGATATCTGGAACATCACATCCTTTAGCCCCCTCCACATGCGACCCTGAAACACAGCTCATTCCGAAATTTCCAAATAGACCATAAGACTGCAGAAGAAATGATGTTTGTCAACATATGCTTTTTGTTGGCAATCCAAAAACGAGCAACCGATTCAAAATTAAACTCCAAACTCAAGTTCAGGATTTCTGAAACATATTTCTAGATCAGCTTCACAACGCAGCAATCGAAAAACAAGTGAATAATAGATTTATTTTCATTGCACATGAGACAATTAAGATCACTAACATCCCTTTTCTTAGCTAAATTATCTCTAGTCAACAATTTACCATTGGATAGCAGCCACAAGAACTACACTCTTGGAGGGGTATGTAATTTCCAGATGGAACTAACATAAACAGGAATGATCCCTCTAAAATTTACCACCGCATATAAGGACTGGACATTATATATTCCTGAGGAGCTTAAGCACCAAATCATATTATCTTCTTCATCAGAAAGAGACACAGTACTAATCAACTCCACTAGTTCTAACCAAATGTTCATATGCTGCTCCGAAACAGCTCTCCTAAAAGAGAGTTTCAAATCCACACCTTCCCACACTTCGCTAACAGTACATCCTTGTTGGTCATTAATGACGTATAAGGGCCAGTACATGATGGCTAAACTTGAGTTACCAATCCATTGATCCTCCAAAAATCTAACTTTATGCCCATTACCAATGTTCCAGCGAATACCCAGTCTAGCAGCTTGCATAGCCCAAAATACACCCTTCCAAAAAGATGAAGCACCAGCTACTGGGTAGCAAAGAACATTTGGATCAACAGTCTTGTACTTAAAATCTACAATCTGTGTCCAAATAGCTTCCTTATTGAGCTGGTATCTAAAGATCCACGCACTCAAAAGGGCAAGGTTCAAGCTCCTTAAATCTGGGATACCCAGACCACTATAATCTTGCTTTTGAGCCACTAATTTCCAATTTGCTAGATGGTATCTATGTTTATCATCATTATTGTCCCAAAGAAAATGACCCATGTGCCTATTGATCATGTCAATAGCCCACCTAGGAAACTTAATAATAGAGAGCAGATAAACAGGAATACTCGCTAAGCAAGCTCTAAGCAAAGTAATCCTACCAACATAAGAAAGAAGTCGGCCCCTCCACCCTGCTATCCTTTTGATGATCTTATCAATAATAGGTTGTAAATCAGATCTCCTTAACTTGGAAAAGTGAAGAGGGACTCCTAAGTATTTAATGTGGAAATTACTGATTTTACAAAATAAAAGCCTAGCCACCTCATTGGTGTCATCTTCACTCATACCAATAGTTAGAAGGTCACTTTTATCATAGTTAATTTTCATGCCCGACATGTTCAAAACAAACCAAGATCCATTTCAAATTACTTACTTTCTCCAAGTCGTTGTAAAGAAATAATAAAGTATCATCTGCATATTGCAGACTAATAACACCACTCTCATCTATTTGTGGTAATAGGCCAGAGATCAATCTCTGTTGGGATGCTTTCATAAGCATTCTAGTAAAAACATCAGCCACCAAGTTAAAAAGCAAGGGAGATAAAGGGTCTCCCTGTCTGAGACCTTTCCCAGGCTTAAAAAAAGTACTATTTTCATCATTTATCCTAACACACACTGAACCTCCCTCCACTAAGCTCTTAATCCAACCTATCCACCTAGCACCAAAACCTCTGGAAGTAAGCAAATCCTTTAAAAAGGACCAACTAACAAGATCATACACTTTTTCATAATCAAGTTTGAGAATAATCTCAGCCTCTTTACTTCTATGAACCTCATGAATGATCCCATGGGCTGCCACCACTCTCTCAAGGATATACCTCCCTTTAACGAAGCCTGTCTGGTTAGACGCAATAAGTCTGTTGGCAATCCTTGAAATTTATATGATCAATCTATCAGATTTTTATATTGCAACCTAATAGACAATTGTAGCATAAATCCTAAATAGAATAGAAATCTGATAGATTTAACAAAATAGCTAAAGTCAAAATAATGTTTCATACCTAAAAAGTTATGCTAATTTTGACAAATAAACTAGACGGACGTTCAGAGACACGAATATTTATCTTCCTTAACCTAAAAATATCAAAAAGTTATTGTAAAACATTTTAAGATATTTAAGGGACACAACCGGATACCGTTTTTATTCAAAGCAGTCAAACAAAGTTGGAACCAAAGCAGTCGTGACCACTTGCTACAATACTTTTATGTTATCCATGCGCCCCCTCGGTCGCCACAGACAATTCCTACTGTGCCTTGCACGCGGGATTACTTCGCCGTCGCCATCGACGGCGCCATTGACCTCGCCGTGGCCACAAACGAGTCCTTCCTGGCGCTGAAACGGGCGAGCAGCTCCTCCCTGTCGGGCAGGCACTGCTTCACGGCGTCGTGGGAGGTGTACTCCCTCGCCCACCGGCACAGGTCCGGGTACTCCTCGGCGGTGACCAGCTTGACGCCGGCGACCTCCTCGCACACCGGGAGCCAGTGCGCGAACCCGCTGGCGGCGACGTCGAGGTAGCCCACGTCGTCGCCGCCGAAGAACCGCTTCCCCTTCACCTGCCCCTCCAGCAGCTTCAACTTCTCCTTGATCTCCTTCACAACCCCCTCTGCACGTCGCCCTCCGTCCACATCGCCAGCCAGAACGCCGTCAAGCACTGCCGGCCGTCGTCCAGGAAGAACATGCACACATGATTCGACCCATCAAGATTTCGAACGAACCTGCAGCTTGTTCGTTTCAGCAATCAGCCGCTTATTTTCAGCCATGTAACAGTATTTTTCTCTCACAACAAATCAACACCAACTTAAATTAGCGTTTATTTTCAGCCCAAACGAACTGCTGAAGAAATTTCAACTTGTGTTTTCAACCGGCCCGGGGTTAACTGTTATATACCTTGTCGTCGATGAAGCGGGCCCAGAATCGGGCGGTGGCGGGGGCGGCGGGGTCGGCGGGGAGGAGCGGCGGGCCCTGGAACGCCTCGTCGACGTACTCGAGGATGACGAGCGACTCGCAGACGGCGCGGCCGTCGCCGTGGAGGAGCACGGGCACCTTCTTGTGCACGGGGTTGTGCTGCAGCAGCAGCTCGCTCTTGTTGCTCTGCAGGTCCTTCTCCAGGATGAGCTCGTAGGGAATGCCCTTGATGCGCAGCGCCGCCTCCGCGCGGTGGCTGAACGGGCTGTCGAAGAAGCCGATCACCTTCACCGCGCCGCCCCCGCCGCTCATTTTCGCTTCCTTCCCTCGCCGGCCGTAGTCGCTGTCGATCGTGATGTTGTTTGGCTGATGGCACCGGCCACCGGATGGACTTGGGTATTTGTAGCGCCTGATTCTGGACTTGGTGTATACTCCCTCTGTCTCTAAAAAAAAATGTCGTTCTCGCTTTCTGAGAAATATCTTTGACTAAATTTATACTAAAAATTATTAATATTTATAATACATAATTAGTATCATTGAATAGATCTTTTAGTCTAGTTTTTTAACAAATTTATTTGGAGATGTAAATGTTACACATATTTTCTACAAATCTAATCAAACTTGTGGCACGAACACCCAAACCGTCACTAGTTTAGGGACGGAGGGAGTACCAGCTAGTTTATTTCTTTTTTTTTTTTTGCTTAATCTTCTCCAACAAGAATCGAAGGGTTTGAATTTTTTTTCTTTGTCACTTCATCTTATCGGCGCTTATTTTTCAGCTCTAGAATAATGTTTTTCTCTCATAACAAATCAGCATCAACCGAAATTAGCGCTTCTTTTTAGCTCCAACGAAGGGAACGGGCATATATATTATAATTGCATATTTATAATTTAAAACAATATGCCTTGCAGTTTTGCCATTTCTAATGTTGACTTTGTAAGGATAGGCCTCTAAATGTTAGACACTTGATTTTATTGCTATTTGTATATTTCTATATGTTATAGTATTCTTCCATCTATTTAGACTTGAATGGTTTTTACCTTTATGTGATTTTGCATCTGCATGGATACGAAGTGCCTGGCACTTTGTGTTTCTCTGACCTAGGTGTCGGTGTTAGTTTTGGCGGGACTAACACCGGCTAGTAAATATGTGTTTTGCGGTTGAGGCTACGGATGGTGTGCAAGGGGGAACACAGGGATTATACTGGTTCAGGCCAAGCAAGCCCTACGTCCAGTGGAGAGGAGAGTCGTGTTGCCTTGCACCGGAGTGCTTGTAGTAGGGGGTTACAAGCTAGGCGAGAGAGGGAAGAGCTCACAGGTCTCTTGTGTGTGTCTAAGTGTTTACAAGTCGTTTGCTATGGGTACGTTTGTGTGGGTGAGAACTTAGAACTTCTCCGTCGTCTGTTGTCCCTAAAGCTGGCCTCTGCTCTCCCTTTTATAGTCGCAAGGGAGAGGCAGGGGCAGCTACGTATTTTACGGTGAGGAGTTGCTGTTCCCCGTTTGACTATGCAGCTACTGCCTTTTCTCCGCGTCTCCGGGGTATGGCTGTCTTAGTTCGCACGATCTTGGTGAGTTCCAAGGTGGGAACAGTCGTCTGGCTACGTCATGTCGTCAGCTCTCTGGGTCTCCAGGATATGGCCGTCGTGGTTCGCACGACCTTGGTGAGTTCCAAGGCGGCAGCAGTCGTCTGCTTACGACGTGCCATAGGGTCACACCTACCAACAGCATCTCCCGAGGGTTTAGCGGGCCCGGATGGGAGGCGTGCTCGTCCTTTCGAGTGGACAGCGCAGTAGGCGCCTTTCCCGTTCTTGCGTAGCCCGTCGTCAGGCGCTTGGACTGTCATAGTCCAAGTTGATAGATCCCGGCGGAAAACAGGGTGGTGCACCGTAGACCATACCGTGGAGGTCGGCCGTAGTGGGCCTATCAAATCCGCTGCCAGGAAATCCTGACAGGTGGTATGGCCGTCAGGGCGTGCGAAGCACAGTCGCGTCGAGAGTCTCGCCTGACGGGACAGTGCTTGTAAAGTGGTCAGACAGATCTCTTGTGGTCCAATATTGCTCCGCTGACATTACCTGTGCCTTGGATGCCTTTGCGAGATTGCGCTCGAGGGGGATAGGGAAGCTCGGGCAAATCAGAGATTTGGGGCGCTGAGGATGCCGCTCTCCCGGGCTCTCCCGAGGAGGCTCGGGCGAATCGGAGGTTTGGGCGCCGAGGATGCCGCTCTCCCGAGCTCTCCCGAGGAGGCTCGGGCGAATCGGGCCGCTCTCCCGAGCTCTCCCGAGGAGACTCGGGCGAGTCGAAGATTTGGGCACCGTGGGTGCCGCTCTCCCGAGCTCTCCCGAGGAGGCTCGGGCGAATCGGAGGTTTGGGCGCCGAGGAGGGCGCTCGCCCGAGCTCTCCCGAGGAGGCTCGGGCGAATCGGACCGCTCTCCCGAGCTCTCCCGAGGAGACTCGGACGAGTCGGAGATTTGGGCGCCGTGGGTGCCGCTCTCCCGAGCTCTCCCGAGGAGGCTCGGGCTCTCCCGAGGAGGCTGTCGGGCGAATCGGAGACTTGGGCGCCGAGGAGGCCGCTCTCCCGAGCTCTCCTGAGGAGGCTCGGGCGAATCGGAGACTTGGGCGCCGAGGATGCCGCTCTCCCGAGCTCTCCCGAGCTGGTGCCGCTCTCCCGTGCTCTCCCGAGCTCTCCCGAGGAGGCTCGGGCGAATCGGAGACTTGGGCGCCGAGGAGGCCGCTCTCCCGAGCACTCTCGAGGAGGCTCGGGCGAATCGGAGGTTTGGGCGCCGAGGAGGCCGCTCTCCCGAGCACTCTCGAGGAGGCTCGGGCGAATCGGAGGTTTGGGCGCCGAGGACGCCGCTCTCCCGAGCTCTCCCGAGGAGGCTCGGGCGAATCGGAGACTTGGGCGCCGAGGAGGCCGCTCTCCCGAGCTCTCCCGAGGAGACTCGGGCGAGTCGGAGACTTGGGCGCCGTGGGTGCCGCTCTCCCGAGCTCTCCCGAGGAGGCTCGGGCGCTCGGGCCGCTCTCCCGAGCTCTCCCGAGGAGACTCGGGCGAGTCGGAGATTTGGGCGCCGTGGTTGCCGCTCTCCCGAGGAGGCTCGGGCGCTCGGGCAACTCTCCCGAGCTCTTCCCGAGGAAGCTCGGGCGCTCGGGTGCTCGGGCGAATCGGAGTCGTGGGCCTCTGTAGACGCGGCCTTCGTGGGCTTCCACTGGCCTTACTTGGGCCAGACCATGTTGGGAATGAGCGTTTTTGCATCGAAGTTGGGTAATCCTAACTTTGGTACCCGACACTAGGCTATCCTCATTACACAAGCTCTATGTTACACTTTAAAAAGAAAAATTTTATTTTAGTTATCAAGATTTTTATCTCTATACTCGCTCTGTTCGACTGGCTGGATTGTACGGCTGACTAACTGATTATTCTGAGAGAAAAATACTGCTGAATGGCTGGCTGATGCTGACTGGTAAGTTCAAGCGAACAAAGCGACTGTTTAGATCCCTTTGAAATTCCAAACAAAAAGGTCACATCAATTTTTGGACACATGCATTGAGCATTAAATGTAGATAAATTTTTTTTACATGTTTGTACATTTGTGTAAAACCTACTGGATGAATCTTTTGAGCCTACTTAAGCCATGATTAGATATTTATTGTAAAAGATTTTCACTGCTATAGTGATCAAATTCTAATTTTTTTCTTCTAAACGGAGATATCAATTTTTTTCTACACACACACTACTCTATATTATACTCTAGATCATGTGGGTTCACCTGTCTCTCTTTTTATTTTCTCCCACACCAGGTAGTTTACTCTCTTTTTTTTCTGAATCTTCTGCAGGAAGGATTGAAAGGTTTGTCAAACGAGAAATGTTTATGTGCACGAAGCTTCTCGACTGCCTCGTTCGTCAGTTTGACTGATTCCGTTAGTGCGCTCTCACCTCATCCTGATCCCGTTCGACTAGGACTTATTTTAGATACGGCTAATTTATTATCAGAGTAAAATACTGTTCTATAACTTTAATAGCTCAAACGAATATGGTGCTTGTTTCGTAATTTTGCTGCTCATTTCATAAAGAACATTATATTCCAGTTTAAACCTTGTGTTCGGGCTGTTAGGCTGACTGAAAAATGTTGATTTTAGCAGATGCTAATTTGTTGTGAGAAAAAAAATATTACATAGCTGAAAAGAAACGATGATTGATGATCCACGATTCAAATCCGTATAGTTGATTAATTTAACAACATGTGAATTATGTACATAAAAGACATACGATATTAAACTATACAAATTTCAAAAAATTGATGGTCACATATAAAAATGTTTGACATTGACAACTAGAGAGCAACAATTTTTGTGAAGCAGCAGGGAGTAGTTTGTTTGGTACAGCAGTATACTGCAGCTTGGAAATGGGTGTTAACAGTAGGATCCACTTGGTTCCAGTTTTGCGTGCTTCTAATAAATCACCAAAGGCAGTAAGGTCCGTACTTGCAACCAGAGCATTTGCAAACTAAACACATGTCATGTAATAGTCCTCAAGCAAGGACCAAAAAAAAAAGCCCTCAAGCAGTAAATTACCATTTTATTTTGTTTAAACAGCATCATGACCCTACTGCCATACAGTATATATATATATAGGTGGGGCCCGTATATAGGACTGTAGGAGTAGTTTACATGTTCTCACTTCTCACACAACGACGACACAACAATTAATCCCACACAAACCCATCACCGGATTACTGCTGGTGCAGCAGCATCGCCGTGGCCGCTACTTTGACCTTGTCTTTCCGTGCAGAGAAGTGGGCTTTGAGATGCTCTATGCTCGGCAGGCACTGCTTCACAGCTTCGTTGGATGTGTACTCCTCCGCCCAGCGGCGGAGAGCAGGGAAGTCGTCTCCCCCCACCAAGTTCACGCTAGTCATCTCCTCAAACACAGCCATCCAACGAGACAGTCCACTGAGTGCTATGTCCAGGTAGCCCACAGAATCGCCTCCAAAGAACCTCTTGCCATCAAGCTGCGCCTCCAGGAGGGCCAGGTTCTCCTTCGTCTCCTTGAGGAACCCCTCCTGCAGCTCGCCCTCCGTCAGGAACGACAGAACTAGTGGCCTCCGGCACTGCTCAAGTTCAGTAAAAGAAAAACCCTTTTGTCAGATAAGAGAACGCATGCATATGTTTGCAGGACGATGAACAAGTACCTCTGTATCCATGAAATGTGCCCAGAACCGAGCGGCGGCGCGGCCGGCGGGGTCGCTGGGGAGGAGGGGAGGCCCGTCGAAGGCCTCGTCGACGTACTCGACGATGACGAGGGACTCGCAGACGGCGCGGTCGCCGTGGAGGAGCACGGGCACCTTCTTGTGCACGGGGTTGTGCCGCAGCAGCAGCTCGCTCTTGTTCTCCGGGTCTTCTTGGATGAACTCGTAGCGCGCTCCCTTGAGGCGCAGGGCGGCCGCAGCGCGGTGCACGAACGGGCTGGCGAAATGACCGATGAGCTTAACAGGTGGAGACATCTTTGCTTTGCTTTCTAGTAGCTGTATAGTGTATACATGGATGACACGAGCTGTCAGCATATATTGAAGAATCTTTTGCTTCGTCTTCTTCTTCTCCAAGAATGACTTGTGTTATCAGTGATTATCCTTTCTTCAGTCATCAGTTTGTTATCTGCCTGACATCAGTAGGCAGCTTAGGTTGCTTCGGCCTGAAGATCAGAATTTTTTTAAAAATAAATAGGATTATGTCCCAAGGTCTTTTAGGTCGATTATTTCAGTCAAAGATTAACTTGGTTTTGACGAAATGGCACATACTCCATCTTTCTCTAAATAACTGGCATGCACGTACTCACTCTTTCCCTAAATAATTGTCGTTGTTAGTGTACATGTCACAACTTTATTTGATTTGTAGAAAAAAAAAAGTGCAACATTTGTATCTCCAAATAAATTTATTAAAAAATTAGATTTAAAGATCCTTTCAATAATACTAATTATGTACCAAAAATATTAATATCTTTTAATATATATTTAGTTAAAATTGTTACTCGAGAAGTAGAAACGATAGATATTTAGGGATAAAGGGAGAAGTATTCATCACACTCTTCTTCCTAGCTAGTACCCAATAAGCTGCTCTTTCGCTTGTTTGTGCGCTGTAAATAATAGCTAGAATTGGGATACTATTAAGAAACAAAATGTATTTTCCCTGGGAAGGCAAGAAATTGACTTGTGATGGAAAATTTATCTTCATTATCTAGTAACTCCTGCCTGTCAGTTTGCATACACAATGGGGTTCTAGTTCTACCTACTGCCTACAGGGGGTGCATGCTAAGATAGAGTCCATAAGGTCCACGTGCAATAATTAATTTGCGTAGATGAGAACCATCCGGGCAAATAGATTTGCTAACCCAATCTTCAAAGATGCTTGTAAGGATAGGATTTATAGAATAGTCCACAGGTGGGAAGCTTAATTCTTCACAAAATCCGTGGTGATTTCATGTAAATAATAAAATAGAAGAGGACATGAATTGTGCAATTTAGACCGAGCCTGCCTATTGGGCTGGCCCAGAACATGTTGGGCCTTATTGGTGGTGTCTGTTTGTTTTTGGTTAGGCCAGGTAATTTTCATTGGGCCGCAGCGCCACCTCTTTCACCTGTCTCTATCTATCTGTGTCACGGAATCGGGCAGTCCGCACTTGCAAGGCTGAAGTTGCTTCCATTCAATGGTGTGGTTGTACGCTCCAGCGAGTCGGTAACTAAGCAAGTAGTACGTCGCACGGTATGATACAGGGACGGAGTTGCCGTACGTACGTGCCTTGCGCTGGATCTGGATCGCACGGTACGTGCGTAACGCGGATGCTCCCATAATAATAGATATAATGAAATCAAATTTGTGTAAAATCATAATATATATATATATATGTATTATTAGATTTTACGTGAAATTGCGAATAATGTTCATAAATACCAAGGTCCGTTTGGAGCCTTGTAATTGGAAGAATTGAGATCTAGTTAACAACTCAGACTATTTCACTTAAAATGTGACATTCCACCGTTTTTCAAAGTTCACATACTAGCCTACATCAAATTCATAAGGTGAGATGTGAAATTTGATTCTATATATCATCATGCTATATTTCTATTTTGCAATTTATAACATGTTCTTCAACTCGCTCTCACACGATAAAAATACAACACATAAGTATCTCTCTCGTATAGCCAATAATAATATACAAATATAATCTATATACAACCATATTAAGTTCATTAATATGTATGTAAATTATGATTCTTAAAATGAATTCAATTCCAAGGATCCACACAGGGCATAATGGTATTTGCTGGACAGAGAGAGTGATGGATAGTGTTTAAGTGAATCCTAGAATGTCATTTTTAATTAAATAAAATAATTAATGTACGGGTAAGAATACACTACTTAGTCAAACTATCACTATCTGAAATTTGATAAAATAAAAACTATCAGTATGAGTCACAAAATAGGTACACTATATTAAAAAATTATTCCATGGTGAATCTAAATGCTATTCAATATTTTTAAATAAAATAAGCAGTTTCAAAAGTTTGACTTGGTACGATATCGATATTGTAAAAAAGTTCACAACAATTGCTTTGCGTTAATTCCCTGTTGCTTCGCCGGCGATCAACTGAATAATAAATAAGTGGATGAATACTACATGTTCTACCTCGCTCAGTCGCTCGTACGCGTGCTGTCCACTGTCCATATGGCCAAGCCTGAAGCAGCTGTAGTGTAATTATACCCCGCTTGCATTTTGTTCATTGTTCTTGTCGCCAACCTGCCATTTACCGTAACCAATGGGCAATGGAACATGCTACCTACTACAAACTCCGCTTAATTTCTTTTCACCCAGCCAATTTGTTTCGTGCAGGACGGCAAATAAGGTCGGCGCATCTGTGCGCATATATGCACGTACGATGCAGTTGTTACGTAGTCATCTCCCAAGATATTCTTTTTTAACTATCCAACTATCAATCTCTGGAACGTGAAAATTTTATTTAAACTTTCTGTTTATTTTCTGTAAAATTAACTGGTTTCCGCAAAGTTTATATACTGTAAGTAGTACCATTTATCTTGAAATTCGCGAGAAGTACGTTTACCGCTGAGATTCTCTTGGAGCTGACTTCCAAACAGCCTGCTCCGGCGTGTCATCCGGTTTTAAAAATTGGATTTGGAAGCAAACACAAACAGCCTCGGACTCTGTAGCCGGCGGACGCTCCTTCCTCACGTGTGCTGCGTGACTTCTCCACCCACTCAGGCTCCCCAAAGGCCAAAAAACAATTCCTTTTCATTTATGGAAGTGGATATCTCTGCTACGTGGACAGAGTGGCCACTGGGTTCATCTCATCTCATCTCATTCTCATCCCATCCTCTTTGGATGACCCATTTTTATGGTTCCAACACAAAAATAAGCATGAGCTTACTGTACAAACAAAGTGACATGGACACATGGTTCGTTCTAGCGTTTGCAAACGTCAAGGGTGTGGAGCGTTTGCAAACCTCAACATTCTAGCTTGGTGCGAGACAATGACAAATGGAATGTTGACTTGTTTGGCCTCGTCTTTTGGTGATGGTGGTGCAGTGTGGCACTTGGCGAGCAGCGATGTGGAGCTTCTGGAGAAGGAGTGGATGTGGTCGTGCACTGTTCTTCCTATTTGTTTGCTAGAGTGTTGTAGAGGTGTTCTTGAGTGGTGTAGTAGCGTGTTGCGGCACGTGTGTCTCGGTCCAACTAGCTAGCCATGGTTCTTGTTTTTTTTTTTTTGTTGCTTTCCCTATTGTTGTTTCCTGTTGTTGATCTTTTTTGTCTCTATACTGTCCAATATGAGTTTATTCTTCTTTTAATATAATTGATAGCTCTATTTTCATTGTTTATAAAAATAAACAGCCACATGAGGAAGTGACATTCATTATGTCAAAACAAGGAACACCATGTAATCCTGGCTTGAACACAAATTCCTAAATGGCTTAGGACGTTAAGGATAGTAGTACATTCATACGTCATTAATGAACTATATAAAGAAGCTATCTACATAATTAAACTCACAGTAAATTTTACCATCCCAGAAAACGCAGTCTTAATTACCTTCCCAGAAAACAGACGCTGCTACTCCTATAGATAAGACGAGATGAGCAGTGCTCGTGCTCCGGTTTTCTCTTGGTGGTGCGAGGAGTAGAACGAAGTGAGGCCACAAGAGCGGTGCACAGGGTCCTCGGCCACAGAAGATACGGCGAGCGCATTCAAAATCCAGCCCCCTCCGAGTTCGAGTCCGACTCCGATCGCCCCTAGTACCTCTTCGACGATTCCAAAAACGTCGAGCCGATCCACCCGCCCGCACCTCGCCGCCGCCGCCGCCGCCCTCCGAATCCAAAGGAACCCCAGCAACAAACCCCACCCCGAATCTCGCAACGATCACCACCTCCACCTCACCTTCCTTGTTCGCCTCGCCCTCCGACCCCTCGGATAAGCAAGCGAGCGGGCCGCTCCAAGACACCTCCGCGCCATGGTGCAGGGGAACCCGGCGCGCAAGAAGCCCAAAGACCCCGGCACCGTGCCGGCTGGGGGTACGGGAAGCAGGGGTGGCGGCGGCATGGCCCCGGGCCCGGCGACGCTCCCCAACTACATGAGGGCGACGAGCTGCTTCGGCGCCAAGTCCGGCGCGCCCGCCGCGCCTCAGCCGCAGCCGCAGCAGGGGAGGGCGAAGGTGGTGTTGACGGCTGCCGCGGCGGCGGCGGCAGTGCCGCGCGCGGGCAGGGCCACATGCTCCTCCGCCATGAAGGGGCCCGGGGCCGGCGGGCCGGTGCACGCGTGCCCGTACGCCTACTGCTCCTTCAAGGGCCACGCGCACGCGCCGCCCCTGGGCACCTTCGTGGCGGAGCGGAGGCGGCTCATCAAGACGCAGCAGAGCATGAAGCTCAAGGGCGCCTCGCCGTTCCGCAAGCCCAGCTTCGTCGAGGTACGCGCCGCCGGGGCGGCGGCGGGCTCGGACGTGAGCTGCAGCGATCTCTCCTCGGAGGAGGTGGGGCGGACGGAGCACGTCGTGTTCGGTGGCGACGACGCGGAGGACGCGCCGGAGGCGGAGGGTCTGGACGCTGCTTCCGTGGACGACGGTTCTTGCGCATCCAGTGACGTTATCTCGGTTGGTTCGGTCGAGCTGTGTTGGGTGACCAAGCATCGTGGCAGTAAGGAGATGGAGGAGGCCTTGGTGGCGGTGGATCATGAAGCCGAGGATTTCGGTGCCGGCAAGTCTGACGTCTCCGAGGAGCTGGGTGCTAAACATGGAGGAGACATTCCTGATGGTGAGGTTTCTTGCAATGTTTCCTCCTCCAATCCTGCTATGGCTCGTACCCATGTTGGAATCCAGAAGCGATTCTTAATGCCTGATGAACGATATGGCGATTCTGCAGATGGCGTAGGCGATGCTCCAAAGGAATCGTCAGTCGATAGCATTTCCAGCTCGCTCAGTGGGATAAGCTTTGAAGATGTTAGCTCTGCTTGTGCCTTTGCAGCATCCTCTCAGAAGAAGAACAGGTCCAGCATTGCCAGGAGGAGAACACCCGAACAGGGTGCCAAGCAAATGCGTCCTTTCAAACCCAGGCCTCCGAACTTCCTTCCAGCAGAAGCCGGTCCAGAGGCAGAGAAGGTTGATCTCAAACATCAGGCGGTGGATGATCGGAGGGCCGCTGAGGAGTGGATGGTCGACTACGCTCTTCGAAAGGAAGTGAAGAAGCTGGCCCGTGCTCAGAAGAGGAAAGTTGAGATGCTTGTCCAGGCCTTTGAATCTGTTCTGCCCACGGCCGCAAATGAGAAGAAGCCCGAGCAACGCGATAATGCTGACAAGAGAACCTTCACTCTTGCATGGCCTTCGCAAGCTTGTAGCTGATTGGTAGCCTTTTAGAGGTAAGGATTAAGGAACAGCAGCGAGGATTCCCCTGTTACAAGACTCTCCTTCCTTTGGTAGAAAATTGTCGATTGAAATTTGACACTGTTTTTATCTGTCTTGCAGCTTGTGGTTTGGCTGGAACTGATCATCGTCTGAACTTCTGAAGGTTTTAACTCAGCAGTCACTTCAGTATTAGTGGGAGAGAATTGCTTACTCATCGCCATTGTTTTCTTATCTGATTGATAGTTGAGCTACTAGGAGCTCGCTGAATTGGGTTAGTTGAGGGTCTATTGCATGTACATATGTCTCGTGTGCTCAGTTTAGTGATGAGAAACGAGAGTAGGAGACTAGCACACTGGCAAGAATGTTGAGATGATCCTTTAGACAGAGATTAATAAAGCTCTTATTAACCGCATTTCTTTCCCCGTTCGGATGCTGGCCATATATATGGATATAACGACTTCAGTTTCTTTGTCTTGATTCATGCGGATATGCCATTGATTTTCTTCTCCGCATCTTGTATATCCAACATTTCAGGGATATTGTATCCAATTCTACCCAAGTGTTGCTTTCTGAATATGTGAATACTTCGGGTGCTTTATGATCGGTAATTAAGGTACTATACAGTAGGACAGATAGATAACAAATGCAAAAATCTTTACTATTAACAGCTGCAGTCCAATTTGATCCAATTGTTGATTTCTGAATATCTGAATACTTCGGGTGCTTTATAACAGCCCTACTCTGGTCCTGGACTGAAACTGTAGAACATCACAGATGGGGTGTAAGCAGTCTGCTTGAGCTGATGCAAACAGATGGGCCAAACCTGGCACGGCCTGCAAACCAAAAGATTTGTACAAGGCTGATGAATTCAAGTGCAAGTCAGCACAAGCAGACTGGTTGCACCCAATCTGTTATGAGTTCAAGCATTCATTCATTGGCGAATAGGCCTGCTGATGAATTCAGCTGTAAGTCAGCAGATTTATAGGGCTGATGTTCTTTTAGATCAGGAGGAACCAATCCCTAGAGCGGATAAGATGTTCATCACCAAGAATGAATGGCATTGATGAATAAACATAACCAAAAGTGCTCCCAACAGATAAAAGCAGTAGATCAAGAATTGAGAAATACTCCTAAACGGCACCAGTATTGAAAGCACAACTACTCCTATACAAGTAGGCCGTGACAACTTCAGTCGGGTAGATGAAACGTTTCAATTCAGGTAAACTTGAATATATTCAGGCAAACACTAGACACAACGGATACAAAGGTTTGATGCTGCCACCAACCATAACGAACTGAAATAGCTGACACAACGGACCATGTACTCTTTGCATCGCTGAAATGTTTCAATTCAGCAAACTTGAATGTATTTTTGTTTTTGGTAAAGCAAAATTCAGTACAGCATAAACACCATCACAATAGGAACCAGCAAAATTCAGATCAGGAGGAACCTATCAATTAGAGCAGAAATGCAGAATGGACGTCATTGATGAATAAACATAACCAGAAGTACTGTAAACACAGGTCACAACGGATACAAGGTTTGATGCTCCACCAACCATAACGAACTCCCAAGAGCTGACACTCATCTTGCAGATCCAACCACCGATCCGTTAGAACTTGCACCACAAGCAGGCCACCGCTGACAAGCCATGCTATCAGACTACCATGGACCATTCTGATTTATGAATGTCAGCTTAAAATGTTGCAATAGGCCATGGCAACTTCTGATGGTTCCAAGTCAGCAAAATTGAATATATTTTGGTACAGTAAAATTCAATTCAGCATAAACGCCTTTACAGTAGGCCACAACCATTTCAGCAGAAGACGCTATGCAGAAACCACTTTTCTGCACGTCAGTGCAGTGTGTAAGTAAATTTTTTTGCGCATATAGATGAGAACAACAGTATAGTATATGGCAAGTAACGAAACCTTCAACCATATACTCGTATAGCGATGGGCATCTGCTTCCTTGACATCGCAGCCATACCACAGTTATAAACTAGATAGATTTAAACCATGAGAGATACTAAGAAACTACCAGAATGTTTTGAGCATGAGGCCTGTATCAAGATTTTCTACGTGTTATTACTGATACTATACTTCCACAGGAAGATCATTGAAGATGACAAAATTTAGGGAGAAAAACATTATTATTGTTTAAGAACTGCAAATTTATAGGAGCAACCGTTACATTTCTAGTTACAAGTTCCAGCAAAAGGGAAATATGGAATAACAAGGTCTCTGAAGCTCGAGCTGTTGAGTATCAGGTATTCAGGTCCTTTGGAAAAAAAAAAAAAAAAATTTCCTCGAATCACATTCATGTATAACCCAGGCAGATGTTCAGTAATCTGGGAACTCAATGTGGATTCTGCTAGACTTGGAAAATCCGTAGTGGTTGAAATTCCTGGCCACCTTGCTCATGATTCTCGTGCCAACTCTTCACTTACTTTAATATCTGAGCATTCGTGCAACAACAACACAAGATCCTTTGTTAGGTTTTTCATCCTATTTGATTCTGTAGCTCCATCTGAGGTTGATGTCACATGTGATCCTGATCCCTCTGAAAGACGATTGCTCTGGCAAATGCTCTCATGGAATATCTGAAGAGCATCATCTGCTGATATTTCTTGCACGGAGCAGTGCATATCCTGTAATTTCCCTCTGCACTGAACATCCGGCACCAGTTTTTCTTTCAAGCTGTCAGGAAGACTAGCTAGTGCACTGATTGGATGAACAACAAATAGAAAAAAATTAAAATCAGAGGGAACACTAGAAGAAAATGGTAATACAAGGAATCTATTCTTGGAAGGATATAAACCTGGCAACCCCGCGAACAAGGCCCCACTTGTAGCCAACTTTTACAGATTGCCTGAACCCAACATTGAAGCCTTCCTGGGCAGAGTCCTTCTGCCCTTCTGTTATACCATCCCGATAGCCCATCTATAGTGAAATCAAAAGCAAAGATTTTAAACATTTCTGCTATCAGCAAAAAATTGCAGGAGAGTAGTTAGCATTAACAACTGCGTTCCGAATAAACTCTAGGGTAATTGATACCTTTGAAAACTGGTTCTGCCTGTGGGTCCATTCTCTGTCTAAGGTAGACGCATGCCCATGAGAATCTGAAACATCTTCCCATACATCATCTTCTTCGGCAGTGGCAACATCACTGCCATTAGCTGGGGCAAATGTTTGCATAAATAAATCAACTAAGCTCAAAACACGAGATTATGCAAAAAGCGCACGGTTATAAAAGCACACGGTTGCACCATACTGTCCGATTTCGTTCTCACCTGATGAAGGCACTGCTTCTACGCTCAGCTCCCCCATGGAGACTGTGACGCCCTCTGTATCCCCAGGGCTGGCCATCTCCAACCTGCAGACCCAGAAACACGACATACACTAATAGATATAACAAAATACATAAATAACGATGATATCAATTCGAAGTGCTCAAGCAAATACACAGAACATTGTGGATAGAAAAATATCAAATAAAGAGCATCTGATAGCCATTTAGATAATATGTCTCAACAATTTCACACCGATACCATATTGGCTGACATTCTCAATCCTATATAAACTCTTAAAAATGTAATAGTTCTTTTGTGGGAAAAAAGATAACATTGAGTATTAAAATGAAAAAAAAAAAACAATACTATTCATTCCTTATGTCCTCGTGGGGCAAATTCTCAAATTCATCATACGGTTTCTTAATCCTTGAAAGCGCCACTCTTCAACACATCTTTCTTACTAAAGTATTTTTTCCATCCTAGCCTCCTATGTCCTACAATATTGCAAAATGCAAATTGCTACGTAAACTAGACATTGCCATTCATCGAACAATATTTTATTGAACGAAAATATAAAATCGATACTTGGTTACTCGCACGTCAGGAATCAGAAATACTTGGCTGTGTGGTCTGTGTGCTTCTGTCTTGTAATCCTCTCTCCTCTGTGCAGGTGGCGCAGACCAACAAGAGCAGCCACAGCCAAGCAAAAGCCAGGAGCAGCCGGACAGGGGCAGGGCCGCGCCTGTGGGGTGGGGGCTGGCCGTGTCCGTGGGGGCCTTCAGGCGCCTGGCCTCCTAGCCGGCTGGCGTGCGCTAGCAGGAACAGGGGCCGCCGCCGGGCCGGGCTGCGGGCGGAACGCCGGACGCAGATCTGCCGCACCAGCAAGCAGGACCGGAGATGAACACAGCAGGAGAGCCGAGAGAGAACGAAGGCGCGGAGGAGAACAGAGGCGCCGGGAGCGGAGGCAGAGCCGCCGGTCGGGGCTGCGAAGCGGCGTGCGGAGAGCCGGAGACGGGAGATGCCAGATGCCAACCCGCCGTGTAGGGCTGGGCTGAACCTCTCTGGGCTCCTCCTCCGCATGGGCATGGGCTGTTTTCCCAGGAGTAGAACAGATCTAACGGGCCAGCCCATTGAAAGTACCCGTACGGAATCGGCCCACTCAGGCCTATCCTCCGATAAGATTCCACGTATGTTAGTAGTCTTGCGCCCGCCTCATAAAAAAGAAAAATAGAATTCTTGCGCCCCCTACTTCTGATTTTCAGACGAGAACGCAAAAATAACCTTGTTATCCGTGCTTTACTCTGTTGGCTTGTTTGGATAGTAGGAAATAAACGGTGGGATAGGGATAAAGAAATAAATATACGGCTAAGGTTTAATGAAGGTAAAAAAAATGAATGGTTAGGATACAATAATACCCTTACGATGGATTTCCCATCCCAATTCCTATCCCAATCAAACACACCCTGTGTTGTTGATAGTAGTAAGCTATGTGCTGATACCTCCCTAAACTGCCGTACCGGTATCGCGATACCTATCCGATACGCCGATAGGCCGTCGATACGGTATCGGTAAAGTATCGGGAGAATACAACAATAAAAATAAATAAAATAAATCCCGATACTTAGTTGATACTTGACGGATACTTGTCCGATACCTGGACAGCCGGACAGGCACGTGCTAGCCGTGCGCGTGGGGCGGCTCGGCAGCAGGTGGCGGACGCCGGATGGCCGCCTCGTGCGGCGGTGGCGCCCTCGACTCGCGGTCGCGCGGTAGTGCGGCACCTGCCCGTGGCTTGCCGGCTCGCCCGTCTCGCGCCGTCACTTGTCGCGCCCGCCCTGAGGCCTGACGCGGTGACGCCCTCGAGGCTCTCGAGTCCTCGCGCCGTCGGAATCGGAAGGGAAAGGGAGGCAGGGAGCAGGGAGCTGCCGAGCAGCGCGGCCGAGCGGGCGTCCCAGGTCTGGGCGAGCGGCGCCGTCCGTCACGGGACTCAGCATGTTTCTTTCACAAATTGGGCTTTCACGATATGGGCTTTAATTTCAATTTCTGGCCCAATAAACATTACAGTTCGTTTTTTCTCTATAAACATTCTTAGCCGTTTCTGAGTAGCTATATTATGAGTTTTTGGTATTTTTATATACTCGCCGGCGTATCCTTGTTTTTGGAAAATATGGTATCACCTATTGCCGTATCGGTGCAACATATAGTAAGTCTGTATCCGTGCTTCAATTTGACAAGGTACAAGGCGTCTGTTGCAAATTACCATGCTGTTATCCTTGCATATTCATTCTTTACAAACTACTATATTTTTTTTCCCCTGCAAACAGTGTTGTATGGAGTTGTACATGTTACCTATTCACATGTGCATTTATACATTAGCATCATGCTTACAAAGGCAAAAAAAAAAGGTTAATCAAGAGGATTGTGTATTGATGGCACTCATGCGTTGTTCTGCTTTTTGTTTGGATACTCCCTTGGTCCAAAAATGGTTGATCCAATCCTCACATTCGTGCTGCCCATCTCAATCTGCATAAATTTAACATTAGTTAATGGAACTCAAGGAGTCCTATAGTGTGTAAAAAAACCAATTATGTGGTCTTGTTTCAATGCTCCTATGCAAAGAGCCTAAAAAAATGTTCCTATGCAAAGAATGAATGATTATATTACAAACCGCTTGCTCAAAGTCACCAGACATTCCCATGGAGAGTTCAAACTGTTCTATTGGTATGTCAAGGGCCTTGCAAACTTCAAGCTTACAATTTACCAATGCCTGTATTCAAAACACTCAAAACAACAGGTTATAAAAGCCAACCCAAAATGCTGGTTACCGTTCGTGATGAAGTAAGACTGGATAAGTACCTTAAAATTTTCTGGTGTTGACGAGTAATCTTTCATTCCTATTGTCATCAGACCTGAAAATATTAGGTGTGGGCATGCTAATTTCACATGCTTAGCAAGGTCGACACATCTGGAGGGGTCTATTCCAGATTTAGCTGAACAAAAGAAAATGGTTAGTCCAAGAACCTGCTATTGCAGAATGATAAGCTAATTAAGTAATTATATGAAAGATAAATGTGATCATTGCAGAATGATAATGATTTGAACTTGTTCATAAGCTCACTTGTAATTTAGAGTATGCTTCTGAAGTAATAAACTGACTTCTCATACAGCAAAATTAATTACAAAACGAATTAATAGCAATAATGATGATATATCAGATCAAGGCAAATAAGGAAAAACAGCACAAGTGCTTTATCTGGGAAAATTAATGAAGAGATAAGAGTTCTGATTTCTCAATACTGATTCTGCACTTACATTCTTCTCCACTAGTGTTGACTTGAACTAAAACTTTCAAAGGCTCCCTTCCCAAACTGTTGACAGCTCGATCTAGGTGGTTAGCAATCTGAAAATGTGTTAATACATAAATCAACAATCACTGATAAAAGATACCCAAAAAAACTGACTCTATAAACAACCTAACAAGCATTAGCTAATAGTCTTCATCTTCTGTACAGACATCATATAAATAGAAGGAACAGACTTGTTGCTGACTGCTTACCTTTTCATTATCAACACCCTCAACCATATCAAGATTTGGAACAGCTGCTGAAAAGAGGGACAAACCTTAGCTAGCATCCTGGCAATACAAAAGAGAAATGATGTCGAAAAAAGAAAAGCATTATGGAAGAATTGTGTTGATATTCCTCTCATCATTTTCGTATACTGTACTCAGTAACTAAATTGTCATGATGGTGCTAAGCAAGAACAACTTCCCAGTACAAAGTACCGACTCTTCATTACAAGGTGGCGCAAGTGGCAAGCAGTAGATAATCAGAACATTCAGAACTTCAGTTTCCAACTACTTGTGAACAAACCAGCTTTTCTTCCTGAAGAGCGTCTATAACTTTGTTGATGCAGACAGACTTATTCTTTAATTGTGCATACAATGGAAACATAAGCATACCTAGCAGCGGTTTCACTTTGTTGCTCTGCAGGTGCCCAATAAAATGCCACCGGACATCTTCCGGAAGCTGCAAACACAGAAAGATCGAGCAAATCATTTCCCTCCATTTCCGCGCGAGGCAAAGTTGCAGAGCGAGCTGGAGACGAGATCAGGACCTGGGGAGCCTTGGTGACGAACTCCTGCACGTAGTTCTCGCCGAAACAGCGGTGGCCCGCGTCGTAGAGCTGCCGCAGCATCGAAACGGGCTTGGTCTTCCCCACCGCCACTACCCGGACCGCTTCCGCGGCGCGCCCCGATCGCTCCGCCGCCCTCCCCGCCCGCGCCAGCACGGCCCGCAGCGCCGCCGCGGCCGACAAGGCCACCCCCTCCGCCGCAGGCGCTGCCATCGTCCCCGCCACCTCTGCTTTCTCCTCCTGTCCTGTCTTGGGTGCTGGTGGTTGTCACTTGTCGCCTTCCCAGCATCATCACAAAATGAAACGGGCCGTCCTGGGCTGTGTAGCCCAGCTCAAAAGGGGAGGGCCTGTTAAAGCAAACCTTGTGGTGGGCCTAGACACGTGGGCCAAGCTGTGACAATGGCCATGCGGGTTTGCGACGGCGCCAACCAAACGCGTCGTGCTCTGGGCAGGCCACGTGTCCCTCGAGGCTCCTCCGGCCACCACGTCGCCGCCCACCATCGACCATGACTACCGCACCAATCAGCTGATTCCACCGGCGCTGCTACTAGCGCAGTGCCCTGTGCCCACGCTGGTGCAGCGCGCGTCCGATCAGCTGTGTGAGAAGGAAGAGGAATGGACGCGGAGGGGTTGCTGGCGTCGGCGGCGATCAACCTGGGGCTGGCGCTGGTGGCGCTCTCGCTCTTCTCCCTGCTCAAGAAGCAGCCGGGGAACGCGCCCGTTTACCGTCCCCGCCGGATGGCGGCCGGCGATCTTGGTGCTGGTGGTGGCTTGCTGCCGCTCGGCCACGGGCGACTAACGCCGTCGTTCCGGTGGATCGGCGCGGCCTTCCGGCTCTCTGAAGAAGACGTGCTGCGTCGCTACGGCCTCGACGCGCTCGTCGTCGTCCGCCTCTTCAAGTTTGGGTACGTGAAGACAGCTGGTAGGATTCGTGGAACCAGAAGAGTTAGAGACAAGCATTTTCACTAACTGATCTTCTCTTGTTATGATTTCTAAAATCTGGTTAATATCTCATCGTTCAAAAAAAAAAAAAAAAACTTCTAAAATCTGGTTAATATCTCATCGTTCGATGTGTAGGATCAAGTGTTTCAGTGTTTGCTCGATTGTTGGACTCCTGGTCCTTGCTCCGACAAATTATACTAGTGAAGGTCGAGCTGACATCAGAAGATCGAATTCCATGGAACTCTTCACGGTCACCAATGTGACACGGGGATCTAATAGGTTAGCAAAAGTCTGCATATTTTCAATTCACACTCACGATGTTCCTTGGACTATTCTCTTCAGTTCGAGTATTGTTTCAGTTCATATATTGAGCAATGTTGGCCAAGAAAAGCAGGTCGCGCACTGTAAATTGCTCTCTTATTATATGAAATAGTCTTTTACTTTATGCTGATGTAATTGTTTACCGCTTCTATATAATGTAGCTAGAATCATGGTAATGAGTTGGAAAAAAAAAATATTTTCAAAGGTATTGCCTACCAAGTGAAAATGGTGTTGATCATGTAACTGAAATAGTTATCTTGTGCTTGACAGGCTTTGGGTGCATTTTTCATGCCTTTGTTTTATATCCTTTTATGTGGTATATTTGCTTCATAAGGTAAGCGATTCTGAAAACTTCTCAATCGATCCACTTGTTCTTTTTTCTTTTTCTTGAAAGGTATTGTCAGTATCATGCTTAAGGCCCCAACAAATTGCTTAACCAATCTCCTTGATTTTAGTATGTATAGCTATTCTATCTTCACAGAGAAAAATGAAAAACCCTGCGGTATCTGTTTTTAAATTAAGAAAAAAGTAATTTGGTGGCATGGGATTAGGGTTGTTATCTACTCCCTCCGTTCCAAATTCTAAGACGTTTAACTTTTTTTGACCGCAAGTTTGACCACTTGTCTTATTTAAAAAATTATTCAAACATAGTCAAATTTAAGTCATACTTGAAGAACAATTATTAATAAAACCAAGCCAAAATTAAAAAGAAGCGATATTTTGCACAAATTTTTTAAATAAAACAAGTGGTCAAACTTGTAGTAAAAAAAAAAAGCCAAATGTCTTATGTGGAATGGAGGGAGTATTTAATTATTATGCCATCAGTTGTAATCTCAGAGCAGGTTATTGCTCTATAATCCCCAAACCAAGAATTTGTATTATTTTGTGTCAGTTACTTATATCTGTCGCTGAAAAGTGCAGCCTTGTGCACATTAACTATAAAGCTTACAAGGCGATTTGGTTAGAGAAGTGTTGGTTCGTCATTAGTTGACGCTACATTGTTGGGCACAGGATAATCTGTATGGTGTCCCTGAAATCTTCAATTTGATTTGAAGCAGGAATACAGCGAAATTTCTCTGATAAGAATTGAACAGTTGAAGTATCACTACAAAAGACATGATCAATACACCGTTTTGGTTCGAGGAATTCCAACATGTCCAGATCATGGAACCTACGGGTGCTACGTTGATCACTTCTTCTCAAAGCATTATCAGACATACCAATCATACCAAATTGTACATGACATAGGAAACATCGAGGCATTGCAGGTGAGTAGATTAGGACCATGATTCTGATTTGTGACTGACTAGCAGATTATCAAATCATAAAATCTGATCATATTTTCTGACGAGTGCACCAGTGAAATTGTGAACATCAAAGTTTCAGTGCTACTGTTTGTCACATATTCTTTCTTAGTATTATGGAAAAACAACTGTACATGCATCACCCTATTCAAATGCCAAAATTTTTGCGGAACTTAACTTATTTTTGTTCAGTCAAAATAAACTTAGCATGATAGTGTTTTTTATTGGCTGGTCATGTAATCATCATTACAGAAATTGGCATCCTCCATTGAGAAACGGCTGCAGAGGAGAAGGGAGACCAGAAAATGTAATCTTTTGGGACGGATTTGGAGCAAGTTTACATCAGAAGCAACAGATATTCACAACCATGAAGAAAAACTGAAAAATGTGCAAGAGACTATCCGCCTCCTACAGTGTGAAAATATGCTTAAACAAAAGGTAATAATTGTGTATCATTTACTCCATTTGCTTGTGCCAAGGGTATTCCTTAGTAGTTTATATAGCACAACAGACGTATTGGTATTTCCATAAGAAGTTTAATATTCCCTAGTTTTAACTCTAGGAGGTACCTGTAGCTTTTGTCTCATTCACATCCCGGTTGGATGCTGCCCAAGCTGCGGAGATGCAACAGCTTGTCAATCCACTGTCATTGGTTACAACTTATGCCCCTGAACCAACTGATATAATATGGAAAAATTTGTCCATTCCATTTTGGCGCATGGCTATGTCCAAACTTGGAGTCTTCGTTGCTGCTTTCCTGCTAACGGTGTTCTTCACCATCCCTGTAACAGCCGTTCAGGGGATAGTGCAATTTGAGAAGATTAAAAGGTGGTTCCCACCAGCGAGAGCTGTGCAGCTTATGTGAGTTCCAGAAACTTGAATTTAATTGTGGTTCAGTTGGCACTTGTGGATATCACAATGTTGCTATATATGTGAATTTATTATCTTGCAGACCGGGTCTGAATTCTGTTGTAACTGGGTATCTTCCGAGCATGATCTTAAATGGTTTTATTTACTTGATTCCTTTTGCGATGCTTGGGATGGCTTCATTTGAAGGCTGCATTGCCAACAGCCAAAAAGAAATTAAGGCCTGCAACATGGTCTTCTACTTCTTGCTTGGAAATGTCTTCTTCCTCAGTATCCTTTCGGGTTCTCTACTCGATCAGATAGGAGAATCCTTCAGTCACCCAAAGGACATCCCTAACCGTCTTGCAAGTGCTGTTTCTGCACAGGTAACTGCAAAGAAGATGATGTATCACATTCTTGTTTCTTGAAATAGCAGATGCTACGGTGTAAACTTCAGGGAATATGGAGCATACCCTTAATTTTTTTTCCTACTTCCTTGTGATGCAGTCAGATTTCTTCATCACATACATTTTGACCAACGGCATGTCAGGGTTTTCGTTGGAGGTTCTTCAGTTTGGTTTGTTAATTTGGCAATTTTTAAAGGCACATTCACTTGGACACAGTGAGGAACCATATCTTTATGGCTTCCCTTACTTCCGAGTTGTGCCCATTGTTTCCCTTGCAATATTGATTGGAGTGGTCTATGCTGTAGTTGCACCCTTTCTACTCCCGATCCTTTTAATATACTTTCTGCTCGGTTATGCAGTGTACATCAATCAGGTAATTTGTTCAGTTCACATGATCCATATTTTTACATGTATCAGTTTCAGCGGAGTTTAGTGCGATTCTAGAGTTCCATTTTAAGAAGCAATACACAACTCTTCTATTCTACTTTGTGAATTCAGATATATTCAACTTTCGGTCGTTTATCAAATATCAATAACCGATTAACCAGGTTCTCACTGATGGTAATTTATGTTATACAGATGGAAGATGTTTATGAGATCACATACGATACATGTGGACAATATTGGCCCAGCATTCACCACTACATATTCCTATCAGTAGCACTCATGCAAATCACAATGATAGGCTTCTTTGGGCTCAAGTCAAAGCCTGGAGCTTCCTTCGCCACAATTCCCTTGCTTGTGTTGAACATTCTTTTTAATGAGTACTGCAAGGTCCGGTTTCTTCCAACTTTCAGACATCGACCAGTCGAGGTACATTGATTCATTCCTTAAGCTTTGTGTACATTTCTTGCGTTGTTCTTCCCTTTTTAGGTCTGTGCTTCTATTAAACATGATGCACAAATTGTCATGACTAATATTGTGATCTCTCTTGGATATCTTCATAAGGTTACCAAACATAGTGATGAGGTTCATGAGGCTGAGGGTATGAATGAAGGCGATGTGGGCGATGCAATTTGCGCTTATAGGCCACCATGGATGCGTCCGACAAACCTGGAATCTAGTTCTGTGCAGCCTTTGAATGTTTGATCTGTTGCACGATAGCAACATGCGCCAGCAATACTGGTGCTGATGTCAGTTTTGTTGTTTAATATAAACTATGATATTTTTAAAAGCATTCTGCGGCAAAAGAAAGCACATGCGATAGATCCCGTATTGCCTGCTTCAGGTGTCGCCTTCGTCGGTCAACTTGTGAAGTACGCACAAGCATAGGCATTACATAACTGGCACAAGTAATCCATGTTTCTCAAACCTGCGGGAAAGAATTCTCTATGTTCCACATTTAAGCAGCCGGCAAGTAAAGACACAATTCGAATTGCAGTATAAACGAGGCACTGAACAGAAGGCCTCCCTGTTGTAAATCACAGCACGAGATAGCAAAAATCCTAGCTGCCTGAGCAAAAATCGAGCAGAAATCCCTTGAATTTGCGGGAGTCTCCTACATGCTGATATTGCTTGAGATAGACTACATGTTACAAATTCAGCCAGAGTCTCAGCATAAGCCTTGTTAGGTCACTGTGGTGCTGAGCCTCCTCGAGGCGGTGGGTGCTGTGGTGGCGGCGGGGGCGATGTGAGGCCAACATTGCCCATTCCCTGCAGCAATCAGCAACACCAATTCTTCAGTTAATAATCAATTTATAGTAATGTGGCTAGATAATGCAGGAAACATTAATAATACAGATGACTAAACCAAGTAGCCTCTAGGTATGAAAAAATCAAAGATGCAACATGCAGTCTTACCTGGTAAGAGCTTAGACCAGGAATGGATGTCATTTGTCCTTGTGGAGCCATTTGTCCCTGAGGCCGATTATACATGCCACCCATAGGAAAATTTTGTATGCCAGACGAACCTGATGCTCCTTGGATGTTCCCCATCCCACTTGGGAACCCACCCATTGGGGGTACAGTACCAGGAGGCACAGAACCAGGATGCATCTGATTTAGGCCCATCATGTGCTGTGGCATTTGGGGCATCATCTGATTCTGTGAACCTTGCATTGCCTAGAAATATTATAATTGTCAAATCCAATGTCACAGTAGCTGTAATTTACCAAGGAGCACAAAACATCCAAATATATTCTAATTTGGTTCCATTCATGTAACATCAAATTCAACAGTGAATTCACAATAACATAGAATCATACAACATGCAGCGTTGTGTAAGATAAGTGTACAGTGATTCAGGTTTTGGGGAATAGAAAACTTAGCATAGCAGTTACTGCATGTTTTCGAACCAACCAGTAAATAACCCTATTTTTTCTTAAAAAGATGATTCATGTAATGCAGTATTATTCTTAGAAACGTAAAATGGCAATCTTTTGCGAAAGGCAGAAAAGATGGCTTTTCCAGAAACAGGGGAGAATGCCTTGGAACTAGACTGCTGGAGTGCTGGTGTGTTTTGATCATGGTTCTGAAATGTATTCATTTTTTCACCACAAAGTTATCTTGGAATTAGCCCGCTGCAACAAATAACTCTGCCTTGGTGATGCAACGTTTTTAGATGTATTCATTCTTCACCTCAAATTCAGATGTACTCATGTTTCATATCAAATTCAGATATATTCGTGCTCGTGGTTCACCTCAAACTACAGCAGACATGCAAAGAATTTTGAAGGTCAATTGGAGTTCTTTGAAACAAATAAGTTCACTGAAAACATTCTTTTGATGCAAACTTATCAGCTAAAATAAATAGACGGACAATTGGTTTCCGATTATTATCACTTATCGGCTAAGATAAATAGACAGACAGAACACGTTAAGTAAACAGTTATGCCTCACTCAGTTTGACAAAGCCATAAAAGTATCAATGAGCAGTACCGTTGGGTGAGGCATAGGCGGAAGCGGTGGGTTCACTTGTGATGGCACTGATGGTCCACCCATTGGTGGAAGCTGGGGAAGAGTAGGCCGAGATCCTTGTGAATGTGAAAGCATGTGAGCTGGTGGCTGCAGTTGGGGCATGTTTGGAGGTGGTGGCCGAGAAAACTGGGGATGTTGCTGCTGAGGCATCTGTTGATACTGTTGCTGCTGCCCAAGAAGTGATGGATGAGGACCTGGTGGCAGCGGGGGTTGCCCAGGTGGAAGACCCGGAATAGATGGTCTCTGCTCTCCATCAGATCCATCCAGAGACTGGCCTGCCAAGGTCATTGCAACCCCAATGCCAGGGATTGTACCTTCACTGCGTGACAATCCAGGAGCAAATGGTCCAGGCGTTATTGGAGGTTCAGGCATCTGGAATCCACCCATACCACGAGCACCAAAAGCAGCATGTTGGTCACCATAACCTGAAAAAAGGTGATAATCTATGCATTAAGAATTCCTTCTTTGGAAGGAAAAGATCACAAGGCAGCGCAACACACCATTAAGCACCTGTGTCTGTGAAGCAAGTAATAGACAAGAATAATTACTTAATCGAACTAAATGGTGATATTGGAAAGCATGTGTGTGTATACATTTACATGCAAGTGCAAGAGTATCTGTCTACTAATATGTTAATGTTTTTGGACCAAAACGGGATAAATGAGATGAAATAACAAGCTAAATTCAAATTAAAGGCGACCTTGCATCTGGCCACTGTTGTATCTATCACGGGTAAGATCACCAGGCCTGTTTCTACACCAGAACTTTGTAGCATGATCATTGCCCCCACTACAAAAGAAATCAAAAGTGTAAACGATTTTTAATGAGTTCAAAACTTCACATAAGCCAAAGCATTAAACAAGGTCAAGAAATTCAGATTATGTGTGCATAACAGTACAATCCAAAAAAATATGCAGAACAGAAAAATAAGCAAGCAGCATATCGAAAAGTGTTAAATTAAAAAATTCAAAAGCGAGGCAAGTACCTGCAAAGTAGATAGCCTACGGGATGCCACGAAAGATCCCATACACTACTGTCATGTGCGTTACTTATTTCAACCTGTGGATCTTCATGGCTGCCAAATAAATGAAACAGCTTGTTCATCAAGTTGAGACTTAGAGACATTATTTTCAGGCAACAAAAGATGTAAAAAGTTGTGCGTCGATTTTGGAGGGTGAAAAGAATTGAATAACTTAGCACAAAGTAGCAAACTCCTAGGCTGACCAAGATCAGTAATTTCAATTATGCTACGGATATCTTACCCGACCAACCAGTGAAATATAGCTCCATCAAAGCTCCCACTAACAAAATATTCTTCATGAAATGGGTGCCACGCCAATGCTGTAAAAATGAAGGAAACGAGTAACCAAGTACATATTCAGTACAACCTTGGCAAACAAGAGCGGACACCATATTTTCCTAGAAAATTTTTAGCCAAATGTTCTAACAATCGTAGAATGTATGGTTACAGTGAACAAATGAACTGCTACATCTAAAATTTGTGTCAATTTTTGAAGCTTTAAATATGTGAAGGAACATATAAAAATCTTGATATTGTAACAGTTTTCTAACCAGTGACATCCTTAGTGTGCCCACGGAAGGATTGCAGCTCTTTCATGGATCTAATATCATACAGCTGAAACATGAATTAGCAATAGAATTAGCAAGTGCACCAAAAGTTAATAATTTTACTGGCATCAGAAAACAAAGTTATTGATCATCTGATCACAAGGATGGATTGACGAATCTCCATAGACAGCACTAGAATTTTGGTTATAGAGAGTACACTGCCATCAGACAATTCTTTGAAGACAAGAAAAACAGACCAAGATAGAAAAGCACAAGGCACAGACCTTAATAATCTGATCCTTTGAGGCAGTCAGTACCCAGTTCCCATTCTGATTCCACTTCACACAATGTACAATATTTTTATGACCATGGCTGCAGATATAAATCATAATGTAACACAGATCTTCAAGAACTAACAAAATATGGAAGTGGCAAGAATACTGACAATGAGCTCAGCTCTCTGCCACTTTTTGCATCCCACAGTTTCACAAGATAGTCTTTGCCACCTACGGAGGACAGAATTGAATAAGTTCCGCATGATTAAATAAACTCATTAAACAAGTACAAACATATACTAACCTGAAACCAGTAAAGACTTTGTAGGATGCCAATCGACAGTTTTAACATCCCAACCGTGGCCTGGCTGAGTTGAAGGGAAATTCAGGTTATTTGACGAATAAACAAAGTAATATCACATAATAACTTCAACTGATGAAGCTGTCAGCTGTATGTCAGATTAATATTTCCAAGAAAAATTTAGCAACATTACCAGTTAATGATTTTTCCTCTTGGCATCTTGCAAAGTCCCAAACCTTCACGGTTCTGTCATCGGAGCAGGAGCAGAACTTCAAGTCCGTTCTGGAAAAACTGTTTGAAGGACATGTTTCAGCACACATTGAACATGAACTTTGTAGCAAACAAGAAAAAGTGCATCAGACAGCCATCACCTTAAACCACGAACCGATTCCCTATGAGCTGTTTTATTCACTTTGACATTGTTCATGTTACTTTGCCAATACCTGGAGAAGAATTCAAGAGGTTCAGCTGAAGGGTTAAACAATGTACAGTTCAAAATGACAATTTTCTGGAAGGAAAAAACGAAGGGACGCGTACTTGATTGCGCCACCATCATCGCCCGTCACCATCCAGTTTTCATTATGACTCCAAACCATTGATCTCACAGGTAGATCATGGGCCTGATTGTCAGGTTTCTCCAAAAAGTAAGATAAAACTACCAGCATATTAGTAAGTCCAAAAGTAATTAATGTGGAATACCTGAAGGATCATTTCAAAGTTAAAAGATTGCCCATTCCATAGTGTAAATTCACCGCTTTGTGATCCAGTGATAAGTCGACGACCTGTGGGGGTCCACTTTATCCAAAAATAAAATTGTATTATACCCCAAGTGGATGAAAATAATAAAAGTGGATGTTGATTGAAGTGATGATTATGCTACATAATTGACAAGACGATACAGTTTCTTGACAATATTTACTTGGCTTGTACTATACATAAAAGAATAAAAGATCATCTGGAGCAATTTTTTCCTAGATCACAAGACAAGGTTTGGATGAATTTACCAAAATGCAATAGTAATTTGCAAGTAGCGTTGCAATTTTGAAATTCTGACTAGTCATCAGTCCAGGATATAAGTGGTAGATTCTACTACTGTGTTATTGTTAATCATGAATAGCATATCAATGAGCATATTTATTCAACTGTAAGCAGTTAATGGCTCTAATAAACAACAAATTCACAATAACAATACTAATTCGTAATCCATATGGTTGATATACACCTAGAGATGGATTAGATTTCATAGAAATCCTGGTGGAGTTAGCTTCGCAGTCAGAGAACGATAATAGTTTTGAAGGCAATCAATCAGATTTCAGTAAGTGAAAGAAAGGCTTCAAGGATGATAAAAGTGTCCCTCAGAACCTCTCTTGGATCAAGTTTCTTCTATAGTGTATCTCTACTTTAAGATTTTTTTCCCTTGCCTTTTGCCACAATGTCTTTGTAGAGGAGTAACTACAAAGAGAGTATATATATATGACCAAATGAAGTGTATGTAGTTACTCCTATGCTTGTATCTTCAGATTTAGGGCATATATGACCAAATGAAGTGTATGTACATGAAGTATATGATCATACTAGACCATCTATGTTAGTATATTTATGAAGTATGCATACATACACCGAGTATATGGTCATACTTATTTTATATACTACAGTAAGTGGCATTTTCGTAATATATTAAAAAGTATGGGTTCCCTTCAAATTTTTTCGCATAGGAAGATTTGAAGCATCTTAATATGAGTATGTAAACATACTCAAAGTGATAAACAAGTATAAACACATACGCAAGGTGATTTTTTAAAGATAGGAGTAACTACTCCCGGGAGTATAGAAAATGCACTATATATATATATATATATATATATATATATATATCATGGCATACTCCCTCCGTATCGGAAAAAGATGACGTTTTGGAAAAGGTCTTGGTCAAACATTGGGGATATAAATCATGAATAACTTTTAAATTATTGAGTTTGAAAATATGAAAACTATATAAATAGATTTGTCTTCAAATATATTTTCATAAAAGTATACATATATCACTTTTCAATAAATATTTTTATAGAAATATGAAGTCAAAGTGATGCGTTGGAGACCGTGTCGTTGTCCTAACATCTTTTTCCGATACGGACTTACGGGGGGAGTACATAAAAATGTTTATCGGTATTGCATTTATGTAAAATAGCAAGACATTGCTTCTGAAAAATACAAGTATGTAACAGCGAAATGTTCAATGTGGGCTATTAGAAAAGCAGAAAAAATAGGTATTCCAATAGTTAGTTACTCACCAAGACACGATTAATAGAGCACCGGTTCTTATTGATTGATGAATGTACAAATTTAGCAGCAAAACTTGTGGAGGGATTGTCTGGATATGCGACAGATGGTAACATCTGCAATTGTCACAGCTATCAAAATATGTGTAACAAGTAGTCATCAAGATCTTTGATTAGTTATTAGGATTAACAGGATTTTCTGCATAACATAGAAATAGAGTACACTATCCATTGTTCAGATTAATAGACAAAATATTATCATGATAATAATTCGTATGCACCGTTTTGTCAAACTTTGGTATTATGATGCACAATAGTATTCTGTACATTGTATGCTAGATGCAAATTTAACACTTTAATCCATAAGAATTTCGTATAACATCTGATTGCACATGGTTTCATACAGATAAAGGTATTTATCATACAGAGGTACTATCTTCTAAAGCTCAAACTAATCAATATTCATAGCATAGGCAACTACTGCTCCATTTTTTTTTAATATGTTGCGAGTCAAGGAACGTACGTCCAGGACAGCAGCTGGAGTTGGCTGCAATGTGAATCTATCCCTAGCGTCCCGCTGCCACATGCGAGCCTGCAATTGTACATAGTGGAAGTCAGCACTACTGATGGGGTGGAAACTGCAGTTACCAGATAAAGCTTGCATCACAAATTGTCAAATTCAAACCAAGATATAAACAGAAACAGAAAAAATATAAACCTTAAAGGATCAACATTTCAGAGCCCTCCTAAATAAACTCTGTATCATTATGGATATCCAAACAAAAAATAGCAATCCAACTTACCTGAACATAACGGACAACACTGCTTGTGTAGTCCACTGTTCGTCGCTGGACAGGCTTCCGCATCCTTTTAGCACCAAAATTGTCACCATAAGCTGCAGAGAATCAAAATTACAATATGATTTGTGTAGTTATGATATGATAAGGAGGACATTAAATCCCAAGGAAATCCCGGTATGTTTAACTTTTTAAGTGGCAGTTGACCTCACACTTTTGAGTTAAGACGGACTGATAGTAATAAGGCAGTACCTGCAACAAAATATAGGCATCTAGCTATCTTCTCCTGAACCTAGAATAGAACAGCGACTACCAATGAATGAAATTTTTAGCTCTTACCATCGTAAGGATGCTGCTGCTGCTGCTGCTGTGGCGGGGGGCCCGAGTGTGCAGCGTAGTCAGGCGGGAGATTGGTGGAGGACGCCGCGGACAGCTGCCGCATCGGCGGGCCGCGGTAGAATTCCCCGCCGCCGCCGCCGCCGGCTTGGGGAGGCGGGTGCTGCGGCGGAGGTGGCAGCTGCTGTTGCTGCTGCTGCATCATCTCCGCCGCCTCGCCGTCGCCGGGAGGGGAGAAACGCCGAGTTCGGGGCTCTAGGGTTTTGGATCCGTGCGGCGGGAAAGGGGTCGGCGGCTTCTGTGTTCGGCGTTAGCGAGCGGGGTGAGACGATGGGTTCGGCTGTCGACGAGCCGAGGTCGAGGGAGCCTAAGTTCCCCAGCTTCAGCTCAGCCGCTAACTCGAGCCGACCGGCGGCGCGTGTTTAGTTCAGGCTTCCAGATTTTGGATCGGATCGGATGGCCAAGAGCTCGATACGAACTCGGCTCGAGTCATAAACGAGCCATTCGTGAGTCGGGGACTCGGGGTCAGCCGTCTAGGCGATATGGTGAATGTGGGCCGACTCACTCACTTCCCATACGACATGGAGCCCAACACATATATTTCCTACGATACAGTACAATACAACCCACAGACATGCATTTGGGTTGGGAAAATGATATGACGAATCATTTTTAGCACATCCAAAAGGCTTAGATTGAACGAAAAATCTCAATATTGACGTCATCATAGACATCTTGCTATCAACAACGACATTGTTAAATCTCGAAATAAATATAGAAAACACTAAAAATGTCCTTAGATCCGTAGAAACTAATCAAATTTAAGGATAATTTAACTTTAGGCAAACCCACAATTTTTTATCATATGTTTATGGGGACGGAATTGATATTTTTGGCATAATATGCAACTCTAGTCAGTTTCGAACAAAAAGAGAGCTTCTTCAAAGAGGGAAGACTGATTTAGAACAATATTAGCCAGAGGCAACATAGTTCTCTCTATATTATGTGTAACCATGATGTATATATATTACTTGGCTAACTAAAAAAAACATATAATTAAGGATAATATTTACTTCCTCCATCATAAATTATAAGTCATTTAAAGAATCTTCGAGAATTAAAGGTTTTCAAGTAAGACTAAATATATATATATTAGGCATATAACAAGTATTTTTCTCTCAAAACAATATAGCACAGCTAAATTTCAACTCAGCCGAACAGAATAAATAAGATAATAACATTTATCGTAACACTAGATTCTTGAGTTATTTATTTTTGAGACGGTGAGAACGGACGAGTAGTTGGCAAAACTTGGGAAACGCCGTTCAAATGCCAGGAAAAACATGGAAAAAAGAATGGCACGCCGGTTGCATTGTCCATTTTTCCAAGTGTATCCAGCTGTATTCCTTTGGCTATAGTATTGCGGTGATGATCCCCACGTTGTGGTCGCATTCGGCATTCGCTGATGATGGATGCCCATATTCATACGGTCAGACACGTTCGAGAAAAAACATTCAGACGGTCAGACGACGACGACGACAATCGATAATTCAGATTCAGACACAAGCACGATCCAACTTGATCCCCACCCGCCCCTCCCCTCTCTCCAGCCCAGGCCCAGCTCCGATTCCAACGACCACCGCTCCTTCCTCGCCCCAGCCTAGCATCGCAGCGCAGGCCCTCCGCGCACGTCCAGGTATCCTTCCACCGCAACCGCGCGCACCTCTCTTCCTCGGCGTCGTCGCCTCTGCCAAGGAGTCGAGTCGTACGTGATCTCTTGGGACCTCCGTCGATTCCTTCTGTCCTGCATAATCTAGGCGGCGCTGACATTGCGATGGACGCCCTTGTTCACCCGGCCTGTGTCTCGGATTTGTTCGCTGACCGCCCTCGCTGAACCTCCCGCCCGCCCGCCCGCCCCTGGCACGAGGACGATGTAGAGGAGCGCAAGAACGGGAGGCGGCAGCGTTTGGGACGACAAGATGGAGGGGCGTAATCCAATGCAGAGATTCGTTGATAGCCCAAAGCCATATAACAGAAGGTATGTTGATGCATGCTCTTTGCAGATTGCAGTTTCATCCCCAATTTCGCAACTGGATTGGTCGTTTCATGACTGCGCGCGGTCGTCGCGTTTCCTCTTGGGCATCCATCTTGGTTAATTATTTCGGAAACTTGATGCGCCCGGTTTCCTCTTAATTACAGGAAAGCGTGTGGAATGCAAACGAGGATGGATTCTACTGACCATGGCGATCGCCAAGGTCCCAAAGCCTGTGAATTGCCAGGCAAGATGGACAATGACCGTGCCAATTGTCAAGGTCTGAAAGCCTGTGAATTGCCAAGCAAGATGGATAACGATCGTGCCGATCTTCAAGCTCTGAAAGCCTGCGAATTTACGCCAGGCAAAGCCTGTGAATTGCCCAGCAAGATGGACAATGACCATCACGCCGGCCGTCAAGGTTTGAAAGCCTGTGGATCGCAACCCAAGATGGATGCTACTGACGATGGTGTCTGCCAAGGTTTGAAAGCCTGTGGGTTGGCAACCAAGATGGATACTAATGACCAAGTCGATCGCAAAGGCTCCAAACTATGTGGGGTGGCAACCAAGATGGATGGTAATGCTAGTGACCAAGGCGACAAAGTATGTCGGATAGCCTCGGGCAAGATGGATGTTAACGACAATGCTGATCACCAAGGCTCGAAAGGCTGTGGAATGCCAACCAAGACAGATGCTGATGATCAATGCAGTAACCAAGGTTTTGTTACATGTACTGCTCCTAATTCTATATTGCTCCCTTTGTATATTGTAAGCCTGCATTCTTTGCTTTGGATAAACCTAGATTCTACCCTATCTTTTGATTGCAAATATAACTTCTTTTACAATCACAATGGATATAGTTCACAATTCCGTTAATTAACAAAACCTTTTAAATATATCTGGATGCTTCTCTGTTATAATGAAACTGTAGCCCTTCCTTCTTCTTTTCAATATTATTTCTTATTAGCGTAATATTGTTATTGATAATAAACAAAAAACTAGATAAGCAATGATGAACTAGACGGCTCTATAAGAAATAAGCACACAAATTCGTCTTATCGAGTCTTGAACTTGAGTGATCTAGGCGTGAATCCACACACCGATTATGCTACGCTTAGCTTTTTTCAGGAAACTGGGCTGGCCTCCTGCTGCTGCATGAAAACTAGTAAAAGTTGTTGCATACGAGCATACATCTTCCGTTATTGAGTAAATCCATGTGTTCTGGAAAAATAATATTGAGCCCATGTTCTTTCCATGATTGCCAACAGGTCCCTTTAAGGCAGCTGAGAGATTAGATCATCTTCTGAACCAACCAGCAAACAGATGTTGTGCTGATTGTGGTGCTCCAGATCCAAAATGGGTGTAAGTATCTATCAATTCTACTACTACTTTTTTTGTGTTGCTGCATTTCTTTTTATCCATGCATTATTTTCAAAAATAAAAAAGGCTATATGTTGGTTGATATGAAAGAAGCACTAAATTACATGTCCCTCTGCTTTACTGAGCCTGAGCTGAAAATACTAAAAATGCAAACTTGGGTACCCATCTCCACCTGGTCATTTTTTATTCACATAGGCTCATGTGAAAAATTTCTTCTGTTACAGGTCTTTTGTGGTAGAAATATCTTTTCTTTATAAACACAATGAACAACCTGCATACTGCATGTTACTATTTCATCCAATGTTTTTTTATGTTTGCAGGTCATTGACTTTTGGTGTTTTCATTTGCATCAAGTGTTCAGGAGCTCATAGAAGTCTTGGAGTACATATATCCAAGGTAAGACATGTCTTAAAAATGTTCTGTTATGACCTTTACAGCACATACCATTTCACCCTAGCCATTTGTTTTTGGTCTTCCTTCTTTCATGTTCATTATTTATTAGATTTGTTCATATGAATGGCTATTGGATGTGTTGTTAACTCTAAATAGATGATCAACTTGCCACACATTTGGCCTCTTGATGAGTTTCTATAGTTCTGCATTGAGTATATGCAAGTGCTCAGTGCCTCCATTTTGAAAACCATAAGAGCAGGAAGACAGCACAAGCCCTCTTTGTAGAGATTAAGGAAATGGTTGTACAAGTAGTTAGTGAGTAATTAATTTTTCAAATAAAACCCCCGCAGCCTAGGGGTAGCGCCTCTCGCGCATGTATTGGATGTTTTGTTGCTTCTCTTATTACTAATCAAAAGCCGGGTAACCGAATCTTTTTTTTTAAAAAAAAAGAAAACCATAAAAGCAGGCCCAACGCGGGCTAACAGGCATGTTAGCTTGAACCTAAAGTAGCAATACACAAAGGCATGAAAAAGAGCTAGGGTTTTCTAGGCTCTCAATGCATACTTTCAGATTCCACTCCACCTACCTCTGAATACCACATGGTCCACACATACTTTTCTCTCTCTCCTCTACTTTCTATCACATGCCTGTGAAGACTCCGCAGACTACCCACAATGTCTTCTCAATTTGTTGCCTACAGCTTTTGTGAAGTTTCCTAAGTACAAGAGTCCAAGGTGGATTTATTTTTCTATTGGGCATTGGCTTTCGCAATAAAGTTTCAGCTTCTCAGCACATTAAAAGCTACAAATTTTGTGCTCGATGTGCCTTTTAGCTTTCAGTTTATTTTCTTAGAAACCATGTTTCCATCTTTTCAAAAACCAACTCAACCGTTTGTTGTTTGTTTCCAACACGGTTGTCACCATGCTCAAATCTACCTTAGTTAGTGGTTCGAATATTCACTGTTCGAGATTGACCAGAAATCTGCCTACTTCAGGTAGTTTCAGTGAAGCTAGATGAGTGGGCAGATGAGCAAGTTGATATTTTAGCCGATTCAGGTGGGAATGCTGCAGTAAACATGATATATGAGGCATTTGTGCCTGAAAACTGCAGGAAGCCAAAGCAAGATTGTTCAGCAGAGGAGCGCAATGATTTTATTAGGTAGACTTTAATTCTAATCTTTTAATTTCTTTCTTGACACATTTGCAAAGCAGGTTTCTTTATTTATATGCATTTGTCAGAAAAATGATGTTTCGCCTCTTATATCTGCATGCAGGCGAAAATACGAGGCTAAACAATTTTTGACTAACCCCCAGCTTTTATGTCAACCACGACGCAACGACAAACATAATCAACACCATCATAGTACTAGTTCAAGTCGGCATGGTCTAGGCCTTTCATTCAGGAACAGTTGGAGGAGAAAAGAAGAGTCCAAAACAGTAAAGAAAACAGTACGATTGCCTTAGTCCAAATTCACTTTAGTCTGCTGTAAATGCTGAGAACTATTTGACTCTCTGCTATCTTATTATAGATCGAGGTGGGTATGGTAGAGTTTGTTGGATTGATTAAGGTCGACATCATAAGAGGCACAAATCTAGCTATCCGTGATGTCATGTCAAGCGATCCTTATGTTATTCTTAACCTAGGACACCAGGTAAGAACTCTCAAATTTACACAAAAAAAAGCAGCCTAGGGCTATGCGAAGCTCTTTCTGTTTCATGACCTGTTTCACCACCTGTGCAGACAATGAAGACAAAGGTGGTAAAGAGCAGTCTAAATCCTGTATGGAACGAAAGGCTTATGCTTTCGATACCCGACCCAATACCACTGCTTAAACTGGTAAGCACTGTTACTGCTTCTCTTAAGGTTTAAGATACACAGAAGATTTTATCAGATGTGCTTAAATTACTTTGGCCACCAGCCTTATGTGCTTGAAACCTTCTGACAGCAAGTCTACGACAAGGACACGTTCACTACTGACGACCGGATGGGGGAGGCTGAGATCAACATCCAGCCACTGGTTGCCGCAGCCAAGGCCTACGAGACCTCGGCCATCGCAGACACCGCGCAGCTTAACAAATGGATGGCGAAAGATGGCATCTGGATCCCGAGGGACAGCGCCATCTCCATCGTCAACGGCAAGGTGAAGCAGGTGGTGAACGTCAGGCTTCAGAACGTTGAGCGTGGTCAGCTTGAAATGGAGCTCGAGTGCGTCCCTCTCACTCAATAGCTAGCTGTGCCTGCAGAAAGTGGATGCTCACATCACACGGAAAACGTCGCTACGATGCACGAGACCAGAATCAGCCGTGCGTTGAAGTTTCCATGTGTGGATTGTATCTGTAAAGCTGGGAAGGGATATTAGATGTCCAGGGGAATGAGAAGTGAAGACAATTTTAGCACGGCCCTGCTTTGGTTTCAGGATTGTTCGGTAAAGTATAGCTTCAGTTGGTTGTGTACTTCATTAGCCTCTCTGTTTGTGACAGCTATCTGAACTGATGCAAATATTTTAGAATGAATTGGTGCTGTACTATGTGTAGACAGACGAAACAAGATATACCAGCCCCATTCCTGTTGAAATGCGAACCTAGTATTGTACTATAATCTGATAGCCTGAATCAACATTAGGCATCTGCATTTTTACAGTTTTCTGCGCTCTCTATCGATCATTTGCTGCAAGTGGTTGGATTAATCCGCCGGGTTTCTGCCATAGTTTCAGCATCAACATCGCCGATGTCTGCTGTCCCTTTCCGCAAAGATGATGAACTTTGTTTGACAAGGGAATACTCCCTCATCAAAACAAACGCTCTGGAAGCGAACATGCTTGCTAAAGATTACACCACTGCCTTTACATGCAGAATTTTCTTTTCCCGAAAGAAACCTAATAAATTCATTTGTTCAGATGCAAAATTCAGTGACAGGAAACGCCCCCCCCCCCCCCCACCCCCCACTAGAAGAATTTTTTTTATTTTTAACACTTTTTAAAAACTATTTTTAAAACTAACACGTGCAATTTTTTTTTAAAAAAATAGCACGTTTGACGCGTCCAAACAGTACCGACGCGCCACCCAGGATGGCGCGGCAGAGGTGCCACCTGGAGCCGCGCTGGCTGGCTCTGCCGCGCCACATGCAACGGCGCGGGGCAGCCGCGCCATGACTCCTGGCGCGTCACCTGCCGCGCCACCCCGCATGGCGCGACTAGGGCGATAACCCCCGGCCGCGCGGCCCCCTCTCTCTATATATAAATTAATTTTGTTGCCGTAAAATAATGTGTTTTTTTAGACTCCACCTCCGCTATGTGATTTTGAGCTGTGGATCGACACCAAGATCTCCCAAGAGGATAAGGAGCGGATGCAACGTCTTTTGAGGTTGGACGCAGAGCGGGAGGAGAGGATGGAGAGAAGACACAAAGAGCTGGACGCGGAGAAGGAGCGGAAAGAAGAGGCGCGCCTGAGGCATCTCGTAGCTTTCAGAGAGGAGAAGGAGAAGAAGCTTAGCGTGCACGTCGTGCAAAAACAGCCATGGAGTCTAACCCCGATGCTTTCGGCAAGGGAAAGTGGCCTCGTTGCACTCAGTAGCTTGTTCGATTTGAATTGAACTTAGTGTTTTCGTATTGAGGACCCTATATTTGGTTGTCATGAATTGAACTTCTGTATTGTAGCCTAATCGTATTATTGTGTTCACTTAGTCAGTGTTTTTAGTTGATGTTTCATGTTGTGGACTTTTCTTTTCTTGTGAAACATATTACTAAACGATGCAAACAAGCACAACACATGAAAAGGTATGTGTGGACCCTAACATGCCTTGGGAACTAAAACATACAGCGAATACATGAAATGGCATGTGAGAATCTACACCAAGTAAGGGTAAAGACTCTCTGCACTAGACCTAACATGTCTTAGGTAATTGAAACATGCACCACACACATAGACAGACAAATGGACACCCTACTATTAGTGCTGCCACATATTGAGCTGAATTGCACCTTCCCCATAATAACCGCCCAATGGCGGAGGTGGTGGCGGTGGCAATGCCGGCGGATTGCCATTATTCTTGTGATGAGGGCAGCGGCAGTACGGGTCTGTGCATATTGGCTCCTGCGATGTGGCCCCACTGTTGCCTCCTTCCTCATCTTCCTCCTTGTTGTGGCTCGATTTGTAGCTTGGGCCGAGCGAGCCGATGCGGTCCTGCAGGTACCAGATTTACTCCAAATGCGGGGTAATAGGTTGAGGGTCCACCCACTTAGTGAACCCGCAACTGCCTTCTGCCCACGAGGTCTGCGATGAATAGATTTGTTAACACGCTTTGGTGTTGCGAAATACATTACAGAAATAAATGACAACAAAATATTACATATGCATAGGGACACTTAAAGAATCGCTGGCCCCCGTTTATCCCGCCCTAGGTGTACATCTGCACAAGGCAGTCCTCACCATGCATGCATCTAGGCCACTCTTCTTTCCCCGGCTTGACATAGTCCCTCAAAGGTCTATCCTTCCCATAATCACTCTTGCTCTCTTCTGGAAACCTGTCAATGGGTTCGTCCCACTCTTCGGGACCAAGACTGCCCCCATTATTCCATATTATTGGCGGGCCCTTGCTCTCCACCACTCCCTTGCCCTTCCCAAACCCAAGCCCCCGACCCTTTGGTACAGACATCTTGTTGTGCAGGTGATGTTTGTCGAGGAGCCAGTCCCATGTATATATAGGGAGGCGAGGGGTGACGTTGCCATGGAATACAATTGAATTAATGCAGAGTTAATTCAACACAGTTCTTTGTAGTACTCTGAAAAGGCTAGATTCTCGGACTGAAAAGGCTACACACTGAAAAGGGTAGACACTGAAAAGGCTACGCACTGAAAAGGCAAGGCTAGACACTGCGTTGTATGAGTGACGGAAAAGACTATGAATTGAGTTGACAAGTCACTGAAAATGTTATGCACTGAAAAGCCTATTCACAAGCCCTTTGAATCACTGAGTAAGCGTGGCCGGGCTCTGGCCAGCCTCAGGCCAGCCGTGGCCCGTCGTGACCGGCCGTGGCCGGCCTCAGGCGAGTCGTGCAGCTGACCAAGCCGCGCCACCTTGCATGGCGCGGCTATTCGTGCAATTCTTTTGCCGCGCCACCGTGGATGGCGCGGCGGTCGTGTGCCGCGCCTCCAGGCATGGCGTGGCAGTGCCTGGCCAGTCAATAGCCGCGCCATTCCTGGTGGTGTGGCTAGGCGCGTCTTCTGCATTTTTCTGCTCCTTCTGCTTTCTGTTTTTCTGCTGTTTTCTGCAGCTTTCTGGTTTTCTGTTATTTTCTGCGGCTTTTTGTTTTTCTGCTGTTTTCTGCGGCTTTCTGTTTTCTGCTAGGCTGCATTCTGTTTTCTGCAGTTTTCGGTTTTCTTTCTGTTTTCGGTTTTCGGTTTTGTGCCTCGTAAGATTTCTTCGAAAGAAAAATTAAGAACAGCAAGGAAAACAAATACGTAAGTGGGTCAACCATCGCAACATCCATCATCCGTTGCAATCGCATTATGTTCATGTCATTTCACCTACAGTACAAAACATCCTCCCTAACTTAAAACACTCATCATAAGCTGCTAACTCTAAGCTCCGGAGTGTAAGGGTCTCGAGGACGACGCTGCCGTTTCGGATTTGTCGGAACGATGTTTGGGGTGTACCCAACATCAGTACGGTCACGCTGTCTGGGGCCACGCCTCACCTGCTGTGTGTGGGTAGCGCTCTATCATAATAATGAAGAGCATGAGCAATTAATTTTGAGATGCAACGCAATACCAATCATGAAAGTTACTATTTGCAAGTTACCTGAGACGGAAGAGGTGCATCGTACAGCTGGTCCTCCTCGTCGTCGTCCTCGTCATCGTCCTGTGAGTCTTCTGAAGACTCCTCGGGCTCAATCATGGGGCCCTTGCCATGCGGCCGAGTCGGAGCCTGTGAACTCCCCGGTTCCATGGAAACCGGCGGAGGTGCACGTCTTGCTAGAGTACCAGAACGAGCCGGACTTAAGGGCGGTGTTTCGTACGCTGGCTGGAACCGTGGATCCATACATGCTAGCTTCTGAGCTAGCTTACTGCATGTCTTGCTCACTCTCTACAGGGACAGTAAACAAATCAATTTTCATAGTTGATCTACTTGGCATGACGTTATTTTGGAGGACGAAAATAATGTTAACCTTCACAAAGTGGTGTAGAATGCCCTCTTCTTCTCCTCTAGTCTCATCTAGACGACACACTGCTTCGTTGGAGAGGGTGGACAACCGTCTCGCCTGCGGACATAGTAAACGGGTGATTAATCGAAGAAGTTGCCTAAGTAAAAAAAACCAGCTACTTTTGCCAACTTAGCTTCCTTACCACATATCTCTATATGGGCCCTCTCTCTGGCTGCGTACTGCTCCGAGTTGCCTCATCATAAGGATCTTCCTGGTGGTCTTCGTCCTCGGAGTCCCAGGGATTCACCGCGTCATCGTACGGCAACTTCAAGTAGGTCCTCGCATTCCTCTGCAACCATTCTAGGTATCGATCAAATTGGGCTTGCGAGTGCTCCGGAGTATCCAGTTTCGCATCCTCTGACGGGTCTCCCAAGCCTGGATGTACTTGTGGTGTGTAACTGCCTAGTTCTTTTCGCTGTACCTATTCCTTCGGTCGTACCTGCACCAATCGAATGCCGTACATTCATCATAAGTGTAATAACATAATCTGATATTGTGGATCGGTGATGTTACATCAATTTCAGACCCGTGCAACTTCCTGCTCGTCGAGTAGTGCGGCGGAGGACACTCTTGGAACCTTCCAAACTGCCTGGAGACCCTGCATGGGAAGTGCATCTCTACGACATGGTAGCAGATGAGTGGCGTAACTGAACGCCACTCATCGCTCTCTTCTTCTGTCCTAGGACTCAGGTAGTTCTCCAACTCCATTCGAGCCCAGGGACACCAATTGACCTGCAACAATAAAAGTCCAATTAGTACATAGTTTAGAATAGTGCATCATTTCCGGTTTGCACTTACTGCAACTTACCTGGTGCTGTGTCAGGACGTCCAGTGTGTCCGTGTACGACGCATATCTCGTTACAGGGTTCCCTCTGACCGCCGGAGTGCTGTCCCTGTTCCACATGAAGAGAGCAGTGGGGCCAACGTCTTCATGGGGCCAAGCACGCATTAAGAAGCCATTCAAGTTTACAAATTAAGGGCATGATCAGTCAACCATAGTAAGGCAATCACGATTAAAGGGACTTACAGGCAAGCTTGAACGAAGTGTTCTGCCCACTGGCCATCGCTCCCAGCACCAAATCTGTAGGAGGTAAAGGCAACTACCAAGGTTGGAGTTGTCTCCGGTTCGACGGCAGGCAACACAAAGTTGGCGGTACAACCAGGCAAGTACCGCACTTCCCCAACTGTATCAACAGCAGCTGCCATCATCAACACCCCCCTGTACTTCCCTGTTAGAAAAGTGCCATCAACTAGTACCACTGGCCGACAAAACTGGAATGCGTGTTCTGTCTGCGCAAAGGACCAAAACACACGCCTCAGTACGTGTTTCTGTTGACCTTCGACAATGAAGTACATCCCGCCAGTGTCTACGAACCATTTCATCCCGGGGTTATAGGAGCTCATTGCACACAGAATTCTGGGAACTCTATTGTAGGCTTCCTTCCAGCTACCCCACCGTATCTCCAGAGCAATCTGCTTAGCACGCCACACCTTTCCGTACGTTGGCACGTACTTAGTGAAGCCCACTATGCTCTCGATCAATGAAGAAACAGATATGTCATTGTTGTCATCAACGAGGCCCAATATGCGACGGGCAAGATAACGTGCCGTGAGCTGAGGATGGTTTTCTTCCTTCTCATCCGACGCGCATGTGTGAGGTTACACCACTTTAGTTATCTTCCACTTCCCGTCGTTCCTTTTCTTACGAGCATTTAGCCTCCACAAGCAACCTTTTTTGCAAATGACATGAAACAACACATCCTTGTTGGAATGAGTGACAGTGTATCGCCTATGGTGGTAAACAGCATAATTCTCAAGGAACAACTTCAGTTCAGACAACGTGTTGAATAACATCCTTTTAGCAAGGATTTCATTCTCATGGTTGTAACACCCTAGTGTTAGTTACTATTTTCACACTTGCATTTGCATGCCATCAAGCACCTATCATGTCATTTCATGCATCATCACTATTCAAGTCAAATTGCATTTCTTTTATACTATATGTTTCCTTTATGGTTATGTGTGGTAGATATGTTAGCATGCAAATGTGATGCTTGTTTACTATTCTAAATGCTTTATACATGTTTGGGATAATATTTGGAACAATGTTGATGTTGGTGAAATCCCCAAAATACCCCTCTAGCTCATAGTTGACTAGAGAGCCCTCTAAAAGCTATTCTGTTTGACCAAACAAGAAGGGCATTTTAGAGATTCTGCATGTCAGTGCACCCTTAATAAAAGTTGTGTAGAATTTTATAAGCAACAAACTTTATTTTTGGGTCAACTCATGAAAATGGGTGGAAGAAGGCCAAAAAGTTGAATTAGTGCAGATTTGGAGCTGTTTTGAAGTTTTCAAAATTTTCCTAAGTCTAAACTGGTTTTCAGTTTCGGTGTACCCCTGTTCATCGACCCGTATCTCTCAATCCAGGCCGAACTAGAGTAAAGTGCCTTAATATGAAATGATCTACTCATGTAGCTCTTCAATCCATATTAGTGAAGTTTTCACTGAAACGCAGCGGATCACGAGCTAGAGATCGAGCAAAAACCGGGTTTCAGTCGGTTTCGGCCAGACTGAATCGAGTCGATTCAGTCGCCGCCGACGTGGCCGCCGTCAGGCATCGGCCGCCAGGTGGCGCCGTACGCCGTCGTTGCCCTGCCGCGCGGTCGGCTTTACAAAAGCGACAGTCCTTCTGTCCCCCGCACGCTCCTCTCGCTCTCACTCGCTCGCTCTCGCCTCTGCTCGCCGTTTTTCCCCTCCGCCGTCGCCATTCCGCCGCGCCGTCGCCGCGGTGAAATCCGCCGTCACCGAGCCGTCTCCGACCGCTCCACCTCCGCCGTAGCTTCGGCTTGCTCTGCTCTTCATCCTCGACCTGTTGCCGACCTCAGCCGAGCTAAGGTATAACGGTTTGGCCTTCTCACCGCCGCGCCATTGCCGGAGCACCGCCGAGCTCTCGGGTCGCCGCGACGAGGGCGATGCCGGGGTCGGCTTCTCTCTCTATTGCTCGTCTAGGAGTCTAAGTTAGTTGTAGATCCAGTCTAGACCATCGGATGGGTCGGTCTCGCCGTAGGTTCGCCGGAACCCGAGCTCGCCGTGAACCCGCTCGCCACCGTGCCGCCATGCGAGCGCGGTCAGTGAGCTCCCGTATGCAATAGTTCGATTCGTCGCACGCATAGGTCCGCTAGGGTTCCAGGGACACGAAACGAAGCTTAGCCGCGCGAGCAACGGCCGGAATCGGCCGGCGCAAGCTCGCCGGACCACCGCCGTCCGCCATTGCCGCCGTCGAGCTCGCTCCGGTGGGGTACGACCCTCGGCAGTTGGTCCATCGGGTTCGTCTCGTTGCCACGAGTCGGTAGGTAGCCTCGGCGTCGCCGGAGACCTCGCCGTCGGCGAGTTCTCGCCGGTCAGCGCCGGCGGCTCTGCTCCTCTCTCTGACGCGTGGGGTCGGGTTGACCCCGGGGCCCGCGAGTCAGCCGTTCGGGTGCGCCTCTGGTTCACTGAGCCGGGTGCACGTAGCAGTTTCTATCGGGTTTGGGTTTTATGATTTATAAAATGAATTTCCAGAAAATGTGTAAAATCTTCCAAAATTCATATCTGGAGTTAGGAGTGTCCATTTGGGGTGAATCAAATTTTTTATGTTTGTACTTATGAGCTCTATCAAGGAAAAATATAAAATATACTTTTGGAATACTTTTTCTGTGCAGTTATATTTAAATTGTTAATTACTTGCAAACTTGATAAATGCATAAGTAATTGCAGGAATGTGCTAAAAATGTGATTCCACTTGCATTCATCTTGTTTAGGGAAGTAGAATCTATGAAAAATATGTTTGCTGGTGTTTCACTGTTATTTATATGATGTCTAGTATAATGTGCCTTTTATGCTTTAATCTTGCAAAAATCACCATGCTTAATGTGTTAAGGTTATGGTCATGAATATTTTTCTTGGACTATGTTATGTTGGAAAGAAGCTAAGAAAATTAGGAAATCTGTTGTTTGATACTTTTCACTGTGTTAAGTATTTTCCATTGTTTAAAAGGCTGGTTGCTTGTTATTTTTGTGTAGACTGTTATACTTGTCCAAATGACTTGAAATTTTGTCAGTAGTCTAGTCTGGATGTGTAATAGCTACTGTAATTTTTATGGATTTTTCTGGTCACAGTAAACAGTAGGTCCAGTTATAGGCTAGGGCTTATTTAATTGTTTTTAAGCAAATATCTTTTGGGTGGGGAATGTTTTTATGTATTTCTGTGATGCTCAGCATTACCACCTGTGTTAAACAGTAGAGCTAATCTTACTTTGAGCTTAGGGCAGCAAGGTTAATATTTTGTTTATATGATGTTGCTCGCGCTTGTTAATTATAAGTTGGTTGTGGTAGGTTAGTTGATGCATGTTAATTATTAAGTGCAGGTTGTAGACCCCTCACCCGGGACGAGAAATTGTTCTATGCCTTGCTTAAGAAGGGTGAGTATGAGTTGGTTGTGTAGGGAAGAAATATGCACGTACTCAGTAAATGAGTGTGGATTGTTAAACTGATTGCATATCATGGGTTAATTTGTGCATCTCTATCTTGCATTTCATGTGCATTCTCAGTTCTCATATATGCATATCATGCATACAGGATCGCCGGGAGGCGTGACGCTGTTGCAGTTCGATCCACCGGAGGAGGGAGTTCCGCCGGAGATTGAAGTGCCAGAGGTTCCCGAAGGTCAGGAAGAAGAAGCTGAACTTCTAGAGTGCCCGGATCACCAACCTACTAACTTTGTGAAAGGCAAGCCCCGGAGCATCCCTAAGTCTCCACCTACTCTTTTTATAAATGCACTAGTCTTTATTAAATCGTATGATTGTGCACTTAAGTATAGGAGTTGATATGATACCGTTGCTGTATTTATACCTTGTCCACTTACACTTGATCCTGAAGTTATTACTAGACAAGGGGATGGGTTCGATCTTATGCTTAGCCATGCTTAGACCGGTAGAAGACGAGGGATTTCCTGTCCTTCGCGAGCATAGGTGGTTACTAATGATGATGGGGTTGGATTCCACATGATGGACTATATGTGCCACCATGCCACAGTGTCTAATGAGAGAATCAAGGCTAGGTAGCGGGGAGCCGCATGACATGGTTGAGGTCATGCCGTCTTCGGTGCTGCTTGTGGCCGACTAGGACTGAGGCCACCAGACATCAGTTGAGATTGAAAGACGTCGTCACATAGCTGGCCAGATAAGTCGTTCTGACCGCGAAGCCGAGTATTTCTTTCTGAGCCGGGAATTGGGCGTGATAAGGCAGACATATTCTGGAGGTAGAAAGGATGTGCGGAGACACCATCTTACCAAGGGCAGGTCAGGGACCTGATGCATCCTGGAAGTGGGTTTGTCTCTGAGAATATGGACCCCTCCAAGCCCGCGATACATATTATGTCTCAGAAAGATTTAACGGTGGCCCAAGAAGCCAGTGGCTCGGCTGACAGGGTTTGTGATTGGCATATTTGCCAGCTGGTACAATCGATTCGAATCGCCATCTCTCCTGGTTAGTGAGAAACTGAACTGATCTTCTGGTGAGGTAGAGGCTAATAACTTGAACCTAATGATTATGGTGAGATGAGGTTGATATCTGTGGATATCGGAAATCATATGGTTTTATTGATTGCTACAATATTCAGTGAATGCTTAGTATAGTGGCTAATCTTAGTAAATAGCTTAACTGAAATCGAAGCTTATCACAATTAAAATGAATAAGTTGAGGTTCTACCGTAGTAATGCTTTTGATGCAAAAATGATGCTACCCTCTGAGCTCCACCAAATAAGCCTTGCATATCCTTGAGAGTCTTTTTATTTACTCCCTGTCGGGTAAGTCTAGCTGAGTACAATTGAGTACTCAGGGTTTTATTCCCATTGTTGCAGATGGTGTAGTCTACTACGTGTATTGCAGGAATTGCTTCACCCCTGCGGGCGAAGAAGACTAGACCCGAGGGCGGGGTCATTATCTATTCTTAGATGTTGTAAGAATGCTGTGACAGGGTCATTTGATGGTACTCGTATTTGAACTCTGTGGTGTAAAACTATGTTGACTTCCGCTACTACTCTATTTGTGTAAAAGACTATGTTGTACTCTGATGTTTAAATTCGGTTGCGAACTTATGTGTCATGTGATCGGGTATTGCTGAATGAATGATCCTTGGGGTATGAAATGTTTGAAATCCTTCGAGATTTCCGGACTACCGGGTTTATATTGGCTCAAGTGCGACTGGATTGCGATTAAAATGCGATCGTTGTACTTGTGCTCGTATAAATTGGTCGGTTCTGTGACAGCTGGTACCAGAGCATAATTCAGCATGTACCGTCACTTGACTATTTAAAAAATTAAAAGAGTTTTGAGTTTTACAAACTAATTGCCAACTGATAGTGTGTATAGGTGATTTAAACCAAGTGTTTGCGAAAATTATGAGTACCAATGACCAAGTCCTATAGCCCTATATATATATGTGTGGTAATTAGGTGGCTTATGTAAGTACTGACTTGGGGGGGGAATTGCATCATGTTTCTATTTGTGGTTCATTTGGTTTTATCGTGCGGATAATTATGAGCTGTCGGTTTCTTATTGCTTCCTATGGGTCAATGTACCACGTCGCCTAAGGTAAGGTGAGATGTGAGTGTAAGATCGAACAACCATCGATCGATGGTGAGTGTATGGTTACTGAAGTGAGTACATGTGATCCATATGTGTACTTATGGAAGTAAGGTGGAGTAATTACTTTTAGGGTCGCAAATGTTCATGGGAACATTTCCGGCAAAAAGTGCTTCTTGTTGCCCTGCATACATTGGGATTTGGGCTGAAATGAATCTTCTGCAGGTACACTAACCACGCAAAACGTATAGCACGGTTAGTTACGTATATGAGAGCACGTGGTATGCCACCGACTATAACGTTAGTTAAAATATATTATGTGTGAGGTCGTTGGCACGTGCATGCATCATGATCATGAAATTAATTCAAGCTATTTGTACTATTTCCTTCCCTATGGTAAAATTTGTGCTGCCCTATCTTATTCTAAATGCTGAAAGATGTTGTAATGTACCAGATGGCAGCTGAAGGTGAGCCGCAGAGTGGTCAGTTTCTGGAGCAGTTTGGCACACCCACTGTGCTATGGAGGTTGTTGAAGTCTGTGGGATATGCAGAGCCACCACTGTATTTCTGGAAGCCAGCGAAAACCATGGTGCAGCCTTGGTTTGATGTTTGGGTGACTATCCCTGTGCTTGAAAGGGGTTGGTCGTTTCTAGGAATAAAGGTGGAAGTTGACATGAGGACGCCATGGGATGGTGCGCAGCTTGCAGCTTTCGAGGTGTTGACGGATATTTGCAGCCGGTTTAACAAGAGAGCTGATTTGGGGCCAGCAAATGTTTTTCCCAGGGTGGATGCTTCTCAGGGTGAGTGGGCTCAGTCTAGCCAAACTTCTTTGGAGCGAGGCAGGGACGAGCGTGCTCATAGCACGGGTGCTTTTATGAGTGCTATGTTTGTTGTCCTGAGGATGCATTATTCCACCAGGGATGGTTGGATGAAGTGCGTTGAAGCCCTGCATGATGCTGTGGAGAAGAAGTTAGAAGCTGAAGAGTGGGCACGTATGGCTCGTCGTAGCTCAGATGATTTGGTGGTAGCTCTCACTGCCTATCGCAATGAGTTGTTACGATGCACTGGCGCCTTGTTGGCAGCTGATCGCCATGTCGAGGTGCTTGAGAGGAAGAATGCAGATCTTCGCCGCCAGCTTGACAATCGCAATATGAGCTTGACACGTCAGCGCGATGAGTTTCTACAGGAGTTGCGTGCTAGTCAGCAGCAGATTTGGGAGTTGCAGCAGGATGTTCATCGTCTGAACAACCGTGCTGATCCGTTTCATCCTCCGGGTGCAGCGGAGTTTGCTCCTGAGATCTTCATTGCAGCTGATGATGGTGAAGCAAGTGAGGAAGAAGAGGAAGAAGACCCCGAGGAGATCGTGCCTATTGACGAGAGTGATGACCATGGTGGGAACGTGTCCGGCATGGACAGTGACCACGATGACTAGGCTTTTTCTAGTGATCTTGCCATGATCGGCACCCTTTTGTATTGGGAAAACCTTTAATGTCATGTAATGAGAGAACCCTGTGTGTTCAGGGCTGGAACCATCAAACTTTTAATTAAGTAATGGTAACTTATGCAGTTTGAAAACCCCTTTTGGTTGCGCCTTGTTATTGTGCGGTTGTGTGATGATTATTGAATTATTGTGCCGTTTGTTGGTTATCAAAAATGATCATTGATATCTTTTGGGCATAATCTTTCGGTTATCTTTGGCATAACTGACACTTAACAATGGTTGTGTGTGTTGCTAGATGGCACCTCATACCCGTCGTCATGGGTCAACCAGTGGTGGTGGGAACGAACATGAAGATGAGGAGTTGCCGCCTCCTTCACCGCGTACCCAGGAACAGATGTTTGCTCAGTTCTTGCACACTCAGCAAGCGATTCTGCAGCAGATGGTTGCTAGTAACAACCACAACCGCAATCGAGATGGACGCCGCGGAAATGATGAGGACCAGTACAGTAACTATAAGGACTTCATGGACACTAAGCCTCCGGTATTCAAGCAGGCCGTTGAACCGCTGGAAGCTGATGAGTGATTAAACACTATTGAGCAGTCATTCTCTGTACTGCGATTGACTGAAACCATGAAGGCTAGCTTTGCTGCTATGTTGCTGCAAGGCCAAGCTGGAATATGGTGGGCCAATCGCAAGACCGCCTACCCTGTAGTCGCTGATATCACCTGGGAGCAGTTCACCAGGGATTTCAGGGGACATTTCATTCCAGCAGGCTTGATCAAAATGAAGGTCAATGAATTCATGCAGCTTACTCAGGGTACCAAGACCCTCACTCAGTATCATCATGCCTTTAACAATCTGTCAAGGTATGCCCCGTGGATGGTGGATACAGATGAAAAGAAGATCGAAACTTTCAAGAGAGGTCTTAGTACCAAGCTTATGAAGACTCTGGCGAACAACGCTCGTACAACTTTTAACGAGTTCATCAGTGAAGCTTATATCCAAGAGAAACAGAATAACTTGCACACTGCTTCCAAGGGAGGCAAGAGGCCATTCGAAGGAAGCTCTTCTCAGTCAAGGACTCCAGCAGCTACTCGTGCGGTGGCAAATCGCCCTGCTTACCGTCCGGCTGTTCCTGGAGCAAAATTCAGACCCCTCCAAAGAAGCAGCCAGCGCCACAACGCTACAAGAAAGGCTTCACAGTGCCTTTGAACAAGAACAATGCTCCTCCAAGCAACGCCGTTCAAGTGAGGACCAACCAAGGTCTGGGGCCATGCTTTAACTGCGGTCAGCAGGGGCATCTTGCTCGCTATTGCCCTCATCCAAAGCAGGCTCGAGTGCATCACACCACTATTGAAAAAATTCCAGAAGGTGAACCAGTCACTGCGGGTATGTTTTCAGTTAACCAGCACCCTGCCATTGTTTTGTTCGACTCTAGATCATCGCATTCTTTCATAAGTCAAACATTTGCACAAAGGCATGCCTTTCAGATCGTTGATTTGGGCTGTAATTTCCGGATAACCTCAGCTGGGGCTGAAATATGCACACGTGAGGGTATCAAGCAGGCGAGTATTGAGATTAATGATAGGAGTTTTATCAGTCATCTCATTGTGTTGCCTGGGCTAGGTCTGGATGTAATTCTAGGGGTTAGCTGGATGAACAAATGGGGTGCGGTATTGGACGTTACTAACCGAACTTTGACGTTGAAGGCGCCCCAGGATGGGGGTACCTTTCAAGTTTCCTTACCTCGAAGAGGGGATCTTTTTAATCTCTCTTTCGCAGTTGAGGGCAAGACCGTCCAAGGTATTCCGGTAGTGTGTGAGTTTCCTGATGTCTTTCCTGATGATCTACCTGGACTTCCTCCTGATCGAGATGTGGAGTTTGCAATAGAACTTATTCCCGGTACGGCACCTATTTCTCGAAGGCCATATAGAATGTCTCCTCATGAATTAGCTGAACTCAAGAAACAACTCCAGGAGTTATTGGACAAAGGGTTCATTCGCCCTAGTTCTTCTCCGTGGAGTTGTCCTGCAATCTTTGTTAAGAAGAAGGATGAAACTTTACGTATGTGTGTGGACTATAGGCCACTTAATGCTGTGACAATTAAGAACAAGTATCCTCTACCTCGTATTGATATCTTGTTTGATCAATTGTCCAAGGCCAAGGTTTTCTCCAAGATTGATCTGATATCTGGGTTTCATCAAATTAAGATCAGACCACAAGATATTTCCAAGACGGCTTTCTCCACTCGGTATGGATTGTATGAGTATTTGGTTATGTCTTTTGGATTAACCAATGCTCCTGCACATTTCATGTATCTAATGAATTCGGTATTCATGCCTGAGTTGGATAAGTTCGTGGTAGTCTTTATTGACGATATTCTGGTGTACTCTGAAAACATGGAGGATCATGCTGAACACTTGAGAATAGTCTTGACTAGACTCAGGGAGCATAAGCTGTATGCTAAGTTCAACAAGTGTGAGTTTTGGTTGACTAAGGTACCGTTTCTGGGACATATCTTATCTGCTGAAGGTATTTCTGTAGATCCGTCAAAAGTTCAGCAGGTGTTGGATTGGGAGTCACCAACAAATGTGTCTGAGGTTCATAACTTTCTGGGATTAGCTGGGTATTATCGCCGCTTTATCCAAGATTTCTCTAAGATAGCTAAACCTATGACCAAGTTATTGCACAAGAATACCAAGTTTGTGTGGAGTGAGGAGTGTGAAACAGCTTTTCGTACCTTGCGAACGTTGTTGACCACTGCTCCAGTTCTCGCACAACCTGATATTGAAAAGTCTTTTGATGTGTTCTGCGATGCTTGTGGCACTGGGTTAGGATGTGTTCTCATGCAAGAAGGCCGAGTCATTGCTTATGCCTCGCGTCAACTGAGAAAATATGAGCAAAACTATCCTACTCATGATTTGGAATTTGCCGCTGTAGTTCATGCATTGAAGATTTGGCGCCACTATTTGATGGGTCACAAATGTCATATGTATTCCGATCACAAGAGTCTCAAGTACATTTTCACTCAGCCTGAGTTGAACATGAGGCAAAGAAGGTGGTTGGAGTTGATCAAAGACTATGATCTAGAAGTACACTATCATCCGGGCAAGGCCAATGTCGTAGCCGATGCTTTGAGCCGAAAGTCTCATTGCAATGTATTGCAGCCTTTGCTAGCAGACGGATTCAATCTTGTGCATCCAGTGGTGTTGAATAATATTACTCTCAGTTGTACTTTGGAAAGCAAGATTATTGAAGGTCAGAAAACAGATCCCGGCATATATCATATCAAAAGGAAGATGAAAGAACAAGAAATGCTTCATTTCCGAGTAGATGAAAAAGGTATATTGTGGTTCAAGGATCGATTGGTAGTACCGAAAGACCGTGAGTTGAGGAATCAGATTATGGACGAGGCACATTTGTCCAAATTGTCTATCCATCCCGGTAGTAGTAAGATGTATCAAGACTTAAAACCTAGGTTCTGGTGGACCAAAATGAAGAAGGAAATTGCAGCTTATGTGGCCAGGTGTGATACCTGTTGTCGTGTGAAGGCTGTTCATCTTAAGCCAGCAGGTCTATTGCAACCTTTACCAGTTCCAGGGTGGAAATGGGATGAGATAACCATGGATTTCATATCTGGGTTACCTCTAACGCAAAAAGGCCATGATTCTATTTGGGTGATTGTGGATCGATTGACTAAGATTGCACATTTCTTACCAGTTCGAACTACAGATCGTCCTCATCAGTTGGCACAGCTCTACTTTGCTCAGATACTTCGGTTACATGGTGTGCCGAGGACGATAGTTTCCGACAGAGGCCTGCAATTTATTGCACGCTTCTAGGAGCATCTACACAAGTGTTTGGGAACCAATTTGGTTCGCAGCTCAGCTTATCATCCTCAAACTTCTGGTCAGACTGAAAGGGTAAATCAAATCCTCGAAGACATGTTGAGAGCTTGTGTTCTATCGTCTAAAGGTTCGTGTGAAGAATGGTTACCTTTGGCCGAGTTCTCATACAACAATAGCTATCAAGAGAGTATTCAAATGGCTCCTTTTGAAGCTTTGTATGGGCGCAAATGTAGAACTCCTCTCAATTGGGTTGAATCAGGCGAAAGGAGATATTACAGGATTGACTTTGTGAAAGAGGCCGAAGAGAGAGTGCATACCATTCAAACACATCTCAAAGCCGCTCAGACTCGTCAAAAGAGTTATGCGGACAAGCGAAGAAGGCCATTGGAATTTGAAGTGGGTGACTACGTATACTTGAAAGTGTCACCTATGAAAGGCGTACAACGCTTCGGAGTGAAACGAAAGTTAGCTCCAAGGTTTGTAGGTCCTTTTCAAATTCTGGAAAGAAGTGGGAAAGTAGCCTACAAGTTACGGTTGCCACCACACATGTCCACTATCTTCAATGTGTTTCATGTATCCCAACTCAAGAAATGTTTACGAGTACCAGAAGAACAAGTGGATTTTGGTGATATCAAGTTGAAATCAGATTTGACCTATGAAGAAAAGCCTATTGAAGTAATAGATTACAAAGAGAGAATCACCCGTAGCCGAGTGATCAAGTTCTATAAGGTGGTATGGAACAACCAAAGTTATTGGGATGCGACTTGGGAGCGAGAAGATTACCTCAAGGAAGTCTATCCTTCTTTCTATAAACAATGGTAATTAACTCTAATCTCGGGGACGAGATTCTTTTAAGGGGGAAAGGGCTGTAACACCCTAGTGTTAGTTACTATTTTCACACTTGCATTTGCATGCCATCAAGCACCTATCATGTCATTTCATGCATCATCACTATTCAAGTCAAATTGCATTTCTTTTATACTATATGTTTCCTTTATGCTTATGTGTGGTAGATATGTTAGCATGCAAATGTGATGCTTGTTTACTGTTCTAAATGCTTTATACATGTTTGGGATAATATTTGGAACAATGTTCATGTTGGTGAAATCCCCAAAATACCCCTCTAGCTCATAGTTGATTAGAGAGCCCTCTAAAAGCTATTCTGTTTGACCAAACAAGAAGGGCATTTTAGAGATTCTGCATGTCAGTGCACCCTTAATCAAAGTTGTGTAGAATTTTATAAGCAACAAACTTTATTTTTGGGTCAACTCATGAAAATGGGTGGAAGGAGGTCAAAAAGTTGAATTAGTGCAGATTTGGAGCTGTTTTGAAGTTTTCAAAATTTTCCTAAGTCTAAACTGGTTTTCAGTTTCGGTGTACCCCTGTTCATCGACCCGTATCTCTCAATCCAGGCCGAACTAGAGTAAAGTGCCTTAATATGAAATGATCTACTCATGTAACTCTTCAATCCATATTAGTGAAGTTTTCACTGAAACGCAGCGGATCACGAGCTAGAGATCGAGCAAAAACCGGGTTTCAGTCGGTTTCGGCCAGACTGAATCGAGTCGATTCAGTCGCCGCCGACGTGGCCGTCGTCAGGCATCGGCCGCCAGGTGGCGCCGTACGCCGTCGTTGCCCTGCCGCGCGGTCGGCTTTACAAAAGCGACAGTCCTTCTATCCCCCGCACGCTCCTCTCGCTCTCACTCGCTCGCTCTCGCCTCTGCTCGCCGTTTTTCCCCTCCGCCGTCGCCATTCCGCCGCGCCGTCGCCGCGGTGAAATCCGCCGTCACCAAGCCGTCTCCGACCTCTCCACCTCCGCCGTAGCTTCGCCTTGCTCTGCTCTTCATCCTCGACCTGTTGCCGACCTCAGCCGAGCTAAGGTATAACGGTTTGGCCTTCTCGCCGCCGCGCCATTGCCGGAGCACCGCCGAGCTCTCGGGTCGCCGCGACGAGGGCGATGCCGGGGTCGGCTTCTCTCTCTATTGCTCGTCTAGGAGTCTAAGTTAGTTGTAGATCCAGTCTAGACCGTCGGATGGGTCGGTCTCGCCGTAGGTTCGCCGGAACCCGAGCTCGCCGTGAACCCGCTCGCCACCGTGCCGCCATGCGAGCGCGGTCAGTGAGCTCCCGTATGCAATAGTTCGATTCGTCGCACGCATAGGTCCGCTAGGGTTCCAGGGACACGAAACGAAGCTTAGCCGCGCGAGCAACGGCCGGAATCGGCCGGCGCAAGCTCGCCGGACCACCGCCGTCCGCCATTGCCGCCGTCGAGCTCGCTCCGGTGGGGTACGACCCTCGGCAGTTGGTCCATCGGGTTCGTCTCGTTGCCACGAGTCGGTAGGTAGCCTCGGCGTCGCCGGAGACCTCGCCGTCGGCGAGTTCTCGCCGGTCAGCGCCGGCGGCTCTGCTCCTCTCTCTGACGCGTGGGGTCGGGTTGACCCCGGGGCCCGCGAGTCAGCCGTTCGGGTGCGCCTCTGGTTCACTGAGCCGGGTGCACGTAGCAGTTTCTATCGGGTTTGGGTTTTATGATTTATAAAATGAATTTCCAGAAAATGTGTAAAATCTTCCAAAATTCATATCTGGAGTTAGGAGTGTCCATTTGGGGTGAACCAAATTTTTTTATGTTTGTACTTATGAGCTCTATCAAGGAAAAATATAAAATATACTTTTGGAATACTTTTTCTGTGCAGTTATATTTAAATTGTTAATTACTTGCAAACTTGATAAATGCATAAGTAATTGCAGGAATGTGCTAAAAATGTGATTCCACTTGCATTCATCTTGTTTAGGGAAGTAGAATCTATGAAAAATATGTTTGCTGGTGTTTCACTGTTATTTATATGATGTCTAGTATAATGTGCCTTTTATGCTTTAATCTTGCAAAAATCACCATGCTTAATGTGTTAAGGTTATGGTCATGAATATTTTTCCTGGACTATGTTATGTTGGAAAGAAGCTAAGAAAATTAGGAAATCTGTTGTTTGATACTTTTCACTGTGTTAAGTATTTTCCATTGTTTAAAAGGCTGGTTGCTTGTTATTTTTGTGTAGACTGTTATACTTGTCCAAATGACTTGAAATTTTGTCAGTAGTCTAGTCTGGATGTGTAATAGCTACTGTAATTTTTATGGATTTTTCTGGTCACAGTAAACAGTAGGTCCAGTTATAGGCTAGGGCTTATTTAATTGTTTTTAAGCAAATATCTTTTGGGTGGGGAATGTTTTTATGTATTTCTGTGATGCTCAGCATTACCACCTGTGTTAAACAGTAGAGCTAATCTTACTTTGAGCTTAGGGCAGCAAGGTTAATATTTTGTTTATATGATGTTGCTCGCGCTTGTTAATTATAAGTTGGTTGTGGTAGGTTAGTTGATGCATGTTAATTATTAAGTGCAGGTTGTAGACCCCTCACCCGGGACGAGAAATTGTTCTATGCCTTGCTTAAGAAGGGTGAGTATGAGTTGGTTGTGTAGGGAAGAAATATGCACGTACTCAGTAAATGAGTGTGGATTGTTAAACTGATTGCATATCATGGGTTAATTTGTGCATCTCTATCTTGCATTTCATGTGCATTCTCAGTTCTCATATATGCATATCATGCATACAGGATCGCCGGGAGGCGTGACGCTGTTGCAGTTCGATCCACCGGAGGAGGGAGTTCCGCCGGAGATTGAAGTGCCAGAGGTTCCCGAAGGTCAGGAAGAAGAAGCTGAACTTCTAGAGTGCCCGGATCACCAACCTACTAACTTTGTGAAAGGCAAGCCCCGGAGCATCCCTAAGTCTCCACCTACTCTTTTTATAAATGCACTAGTCTTTATTAAATCGTATGATTGTGCACTTAAGTATAGGAGTTGATATGATACCGTTGCTGTATTTATACCTTGTCCACTTACACTTGATCCTGAAGTTATTACTAGACAAGGGGATGGGTTCGATCTTATGCTTAGCCATGCTTAGACCGGTAGAAGACGAGGGATTTCCTGTCCTTCGCGAGCATAGGTGGTTACTAATGATGATGGGGTTGGATTCCACATGATGGACTATATGTGCCACCATGCCACAGTGTCTAATGAGAGAATCAAGGCTAGGTAGCGGGGAGCCGCATGACATGGTTGAGGTCATGCCGTCTTCGGTGCTGCTTGTGGCCGACTAGGACTGAGGCCACCAGACATCAGTTGAGATTGAAAGACGTCGTCACACAGCTGGCCAGATAAGTCGTTCTGACCGCGAAGCCGAGTATTTCTTTCTGAGCCGGGAATTGGGCGTGATAAGGCAGACATATTCTGGAGGTAGAAAGGATGTGCGGAGACACCATCTTACCAAGGGCAGGTCAGGGACCTGATGCATCCTGGAAGTGGGTTTGTCTCTGAGAATATGGACCCCTCCAAGCCCGCGATACATATTATGTCTCAGAAAGATTTAACGGTGGCCCAAGAAGCCAGTGGCTCGGCTGACAGGGTTTGTGATTGGCATATTTGCCAGCTGGTACAATCGATTCGAATCGCCATCTCTCCTGGTTAGTGAGAAACTGAACTGATCTTCTGGTGAGGTAGAGGCTAATAACTTGAACCTAATGATTATGGTGAGATGAGGTTGATATCTGTGGATATCGGAAATCATATGGTTTTATTGATTGCTACAATATTCAGTGAATGCTTAGTATAGTGGCTAATCTTAGTAAATAGCTTAACTGAAATCGAAGCTTATCACAATTAAAATGAATAAGTTGAGGTTCTACCGTAGTAATGCTTTTGATGCAAAAATGATGCTACCCTCTGAGCTCCACCAAATAAGCCTTGCATATCCTTGAGAGTCTTTTTATTTACTCCCTGTCGGGTAAGTCTAGCTGAGTACAATTGAGTACTCAGGGTTTTATTCCCATTGTTGCAGATGGTGTAGTCTACTACGCGTATTGCAGGAATTGCTTCACCCCTGCGGGCGAAGAAGACTAGACCCGAGGGCAGGGTCATTATCTATTCTTAGATGTTGTAAGAATGCTGTGACAGGGTCATTTGATGGTACTCGTATTTGAACTCCGTGGTGTAAAACTATGTTGACTTCCGCTACTACTCTATTTGTGTAAAAGACTATGTTGTACTCTGATGTTTAAATTCGGTTGCGAACTTATGTGTCATGTGATCGGGTATTGCTGAATGAATGATCCTTGGGGTATGAAATGTTTGAAATCATTCGAGATTTCCGGACTACCGGGTTTATATTGGCTCAAGTGCGACTGGATTGCGATTAAAATACGATCGTTGTACTTGTGCTCGTATAAATTGGTCGGTTCTGTGACAATGGTTGTAAGTCGACTCCCTGCACATTTGCAGGCCTGTGTCACATACTGTCATATCCGTCATGCTGACATCCCTATAGTTGGGTACTCCACTAAATTGGATGTTTCCAGCCCTCAATTGCATCAACTCTGTAGCCGTGTATGGAGCTGGTGGAACGTACGCCTCGGCTTCGCTCAAACGAGCCCACGAATCATGGGTCACAACATCATCATCCTCATTTCTAGCCAATCTTCCATGCACCGGCAACGCATGTAGTTCTTACAAACTAACTGGCGTTGGCATAGGACGAACGGTGTTGCCATGCTGCTCAATGCCTCCTTGCTCCTCCTCCAAATCCGATGAATCAGTGTCTACCAAATCACCAATCCTTTCGTCCTTCAGCTCCTCCTCCTCCTCTCGTTCAAATTCATTCACATCGAAGTCATTGCTTATGTGCCCCGGTGACCTCCTCATCGGCTCATCAACTGCCATACCATCGTGATCCTGCGCCAGCACACCATCCCTATCCATAACACCCTCTGCTTCTACTGCATCAGCCCGAAAACCGACTTGGTCACCTTCCAATCCGTCATGGTACGGCTCATCATCGGACTCATCAGCCACCTTGTAGGCATTTTCCACCACAACCTCAGGAACCGGAGAATTCGAAGCCTGAAGTGCTCGATTGTAGCGGCTCCAATCCGAGGGGCCAAGCAAGGGCATTATGACATAGCGTGACCTATCTTCCCGGCATCGAACCTCGCTTTCAATGTGAAGTTACCCACAAACTTCGACCTCAACCACACCAAAAGGTCCATCAACGTAGGCGGTTCGTCAAACATTTTCAAATCTTCTTCCATGTCCTCAAACATACAATCTTCTCTACTAATACTTCCCCCGGAATAAACACGGACAAAACAATCCATCCTGATTCCACGCCTGCGAATCATTGCACCAAAGTTAAACTCTAATATTGCAACCATCTCCGTTCACCTTTCAAAACCCACTAAATCAAAATGTAGTAACTAACTAACTAAACCCTAACTAGTTAATAAATCAAAACCTAACTAGTTAGGTCATACAAACTACATTTTTTTGCTAAACTAACTAAATCCCTAAACCTAACTAAACCCTAACAACTGAACTAACTAAAACCTAACTAAACCCTAACTACATAACTAACCAACTAACACAATGAAATCCTACCCAAACCCTAACCAAACACGAAATGCAATCACAAGATCGACAATGTACCTTCACACCACTTGAAGAACGATGCAAGAGCTCCTCTAAAGCGCCGCCGGCCGGCGAGCCGCGGCTATGGCGCCCGCAGCGGCTTCCCCGGCCAAGGGCAGCCGCCCCCGCCCGTGTGGCCAACTACAGCTGTGGAGGGGAAGAGAGGATGGATCTGGGACATAGACGGCCGGCCGGCGGCACGGTGGCGGCGGAGGACGGCCGGAGCCGACGACGCGGCGGCGGGGGCGCAGGGCGAGCAGCGGCGGCGGCGCTGAACGAACGCGAAGTAAGAAGGGAGAGGGAGGGGGCCCGCGCGGCCAGGGGGTTATCGCTCTGGCCGCGCCATGCGGGGTGGCGCGGCAGGTGACGCGCCAGGCGTCATGGCGCGGCTTCCCCCGCGCCGTTGCATGTGGCGCGGCAGAGCCAGCCAGCGCGGCACCAGGTGGCACCTCTGCCGCGCCAGTCTGGGTGGCACGTCGGTACTGTTTGGACGCGCCATTCGGGATGGCGCGTCCAAACGTGCTAGTTTTAAAAAAAAATTGCACTTGTTAGTTTTAAAAATAGTTTTAAAAAGTATTAAAAATAAAAAAAATTCCACTAGAACAGGTTCATCAAATGCGTTTTCTACGGGTACAATTTCTGTGTAATGTAACGTCTGTGGGGCATCCTGTCATCCTGTCCGTCCATCCAAAGCGGGCCACCCGGCCACCCCTAACCGGCGGCATCAATCACCCAGCGTTGCGCTTGCGCAGCAACAAAAGGCGCTTCCTTTCCTCCTCTCGCTCCGCCGCCGCCGCCGCCGCCGTCTCCCTGTCTCTCAGCCACCAAACCTCAGTCCCAAACCCCGGCAGCCGTGAAAAAGCCCTAGGCGGCCATGGACGCCGCGGCGCTGGAGTCGCTCATCCTGGACCTTCACGCCATCGAGGCCGTGAAGCTGGGCTCCTTCGTGCTCAAGTCCGGCATCACCTCGCCCATCTACCTGGACCTCCGCACGCTCGTCTCCCACCCGCGCCTGCTCTCCGCCGTCGCCTCGCTCCTCCACGCGCTCCCCGCCACGCGCCCCTACGGCCTCGTCTGCGGCGTCCCCTACACCGCGCTCCCCATCGCCGCCGTCCTCTCCGTCGACCGCTCCATCCCCATGCTCATGCGCCGCAAGGAGGTCAAGGCTCACGGCACCGCCAAGTCCATCGAGGGCTCCTTCCGCCCCGGGGACACCGTCCTCATCATCGAGGACCTCGTCACCAGCGGCGCCTCCGTGCTCGAGACCGCCGCCCCGCTCCGCGCCGAGGGCCTCGTCGTCGCCGACGCCGTCGTCGTCGTCGACCGCGAGCAGGGTGGGAGGGAGAACCTTGCCGCCAACGGGATCACGCTCCACTCGCTCATGACCCTCACCGAGGTGCTCGCCGTGCTGCTCAAGCACGGCAAGGTGACCGAGGAGAAGGCGCAGGAGGTGAGGCAGTTCCTCGACGCCAACAGGAAGGTGGCGGTGCCGGGGGCCGCGCCTGTTAAACCCAGGGTGCTCAGGAAGCCATTTTCGGAGAGGGCGAAACTGGCCGCCAACCCTATGGGGAAGAAGCTCTTCGAGCTGATGGAGGCCAAGCAGACCAACCTGTGTGTCGCTGCTGATGTCGGGACAGCAAAGGAACTCCTTGAGCTGGCTGACAAGGTAGGAACGTACTGCTTTATTTAGTAGTTTTGGACTTCTGATGTTGGTTGGTAGAGGGTTTATTGAAGACTTATTGAGGACTTAATCGAATAGGACATGGCTTGATTTATACGCACATGATTAGCTAACTTTTTTCATTGTGCTATCAAGGAATTCTAGATAATAGAGGTAATCTCTGTCCTCTTCGCTTATAGCACGGATGGGCACTCGCATAAGCTCTTGATCTGTTAACTTAGATTTTGGTATTGGAAAATATTGAGAAGTGAATGTGCTGCCATATGTCTTCAACCTTTGGCATTGTGAATAGTGACAGTGTGTCCCGATTCAGTCATTATTCTGTTTGCTTACTTGCCTTTTGAATTTGCTAAAAATAGTAAAATCAGTATATGAGTGTAAAACAATTATGTTTTTTTTCCTCAATTCTCATGTCTTTTGAATGGAGTCCCTGGATTTGATATGTACATGTACTTACACTATTATCCAACTGTTTTGCAGGTCGGCCCTCAAATTTGTATGTTGAAAACCCATGTGGATATATTATCTGATTTTACACCAGATTTTGGCTCTAAGCTCCGCTCGGTATGTGCTCTCATGATGCTATACTGGTTTTTTGTCCGTGTCACTTTTTGTATTTTAATTAAAAAAAGTAAAAAAAACAGATGTAGTTTCTTTTATTTCTAGCACTTTCATTGTTGTGATGGTGTCATCTAGTCTGCAACAATGCATCCAAGTTTCCTTGAGTAAACACCATGCCTTTTGGCCTGGACGATGTGTGAGCAACTGAAATGGATCATTAATGGCCATGATCCTTGCATTCTGTGCATCCAGGTGTCCTTGAGTATTTGGGTGTGTTGGGGGGGTGGGGGGTTATTTTGGTGCTCCTTTGCCCTCTTATTTTCTTTTTATTCATCTTTAAAGAGAACCTCATTGTGGTGGGAGTTGTTCATGCATTACGAGGAGGTACATATGCAATTGGAGATGTGCTCGGGAGGTGTTAAGCCTTCATGGCATGACTTTGAGCTGTTAGTTAATAAAGTTAGTGGTGATTCTTTGGGCCAGACTGGTGCTACAGTCCCCCTTAGCACCGGCCTTTGCTCTGCCCCGTAGTGTGATAGTGGCTTACTGGCTCATATGTACATGTGCTAGTATATATTGTTCAAATTTGGTAGGTGGCCTATCTAGTCACCTGACCTTGGGCCGCTAACTGGCCGGAGTGTCAAAGCAAGCATCAGCAGAGTAGATTGTCTCTGATGATACAGCTATATTAGGTAGTACTTCCTGCGTTCCAATTCCAAATTGAAGTTCACTTTGGATATGTCCTAAGTCAAAACTTTTCTAACTTTGACTAAACTTATAGAAAAAATCTACCAACATCTACAATATCTAATTAGTTCCATAAATAAATTCTTCTTCATTAAACATATGTTTTAATATTGCGTTTATTTGAACTTGTAGATTCTAATATATTTTTCTAAAAGCTTGATCAAAGTTAGAGAACTTTTTTTTTTACAGATGAAAACCCAGCTTTTATAGAAAGTTTAGAGAACTTTGACTCATGATAAAACCAAACTGAACTAATTTGGAATGGAGGGAGTACATTTGATTTCTGCTATGATTACAAGTTTCTTTGATCCTTCAGTGTACCCTGTAATGGTTTCCATATTCCTATAATATTTTCACTTTAGGATCAATCTATCTATACCAAAGACAATGTCCAAATTTCCTAAACCATATTTTGTTTGATAAACTACCAGATATATTTTGTCATAACAATGAGATATTTGCTATTTAAGATGCTCAAATCATTACCTGACTTGCCTTTTACATGTCTCCTTTTTGTTTAAGATTTCTGAGAAGCACAACTTTTTGATTTTTGAAGACCGCAAGTTTGCTGACATTGGAAATACAGTAACCATGCAATATGAAGGGTGAGAAAAGAACTTTAGTATCTACATGCTCCCTTGTATGTTGTATCTTTATATTTGTGCGCTATAATTTTTCCCCTGCTTTGGTTCAGAGGAATATTACGCATATTGGACTGGGCCGATATTGTTAATGCACATATAGTACCTGGACCTGGAATTGTAGATGGCTTGAAGCTGAAGGTATCTTATGCTTTATTATTTTTGCATGGAAACTATTAATACTGACTTGAATAAGTTACTGTTGCATAGAAGAATAGCTGATGAATCGTGGTACTCACACCAACTATTGTGTTCTGCCTTGAAGGGTTTGCCTAAAGGAAGAGGGCTACTTCTGCTCGCTGAGATGAGCTCTGCTGGCAACCTTGCTCATGGAGATTACACAGCTGCTGCTGTAAAGATTGCTGAGCAACATTCCGACTTTGTGATGGGTTTTATATCAGTAAATCCTGCATCTTGGTCAGTAAGACCATCAAGCCCGGCGTTTATCCATGCCACACCTGGAGTTCAGATGGTCGCTGGAGGAGATGATCTTGGGCAACAGTACAACACTCCTGAGTCGGTAAGTACAACTGCCTGCCTGTACTGTCTGTTTATGTGGCTATTGGAATATTGGTGTTTATTGATACATCTTAATGCTTTTAGTTTGTTATACCTGTGCATATCCGTGCAAAATTTGAATTTGGTAACATCACTACATTATACAATTGGAAAAAGTCTAGTTCACCCCCGATGTTTGGGGGTGTGTCTAATCTATACCCTCAACTACAAAACCAGATAACCAGCCCCCTAAACTTTGCTAAACCGGTCAATTTACCCCCTAGGGCGATTTTGCTGAGTGGTTTTGCTTACGTGGCGGTGGTTTTTGTTTTGCCGGCGTGCTGACGTGGATTATGATGCTGACGTGGACGACTGACAAGGGAAAAAGTCTATATAACCCCCTCAACTATTGAGGGTGGACTACTTCACACCCCAAACTATGAAACCGGATTTTCTGCCCTCTGAGCTTTCCAAAACCGGCCAAATAACCCCCTAGACGGTTTTGAACGATGGTTTTGTATTTTTTTATTTTTATCCGCGAAATCTTTGAAAAACCATAGTAAACTAAAAAAAAATCATAAAATAGAAAATCTAATTTTGTTGGACTCCACATGAATAGATCTATACAGTGTTTTGTTGAATCTTTGAAAAATCATATTAAATCATTAAAAAAAATCATAAAATAGGAAATCCAATTTTGTTGGACTCGACATGAGTAGATCTACACAGTGAACATATAATATGGTATGTCGTAGATATGAATTATTTTAATTAATTACAAAAAAAGCATAGATCTAAAGCTAAAAAAAAAATTGTACTAAAGCCTACCATATTACATGTTCACTGTACTCATGTGGAGTCCAACAAAATTGGATTTTCTATTTTATGATTTTTTTTATTTTACTATGATTTTTCAAAGATTTCGCGGACAAAAAATAAAAAGATACAAAAATATAAAACCATCGTTCAAAACCTTATAGGGGATTATTTGGCCGGTTTTGGAAAGCTCAGGGGGCAGAAAATCCAGTTTCATAGTTTGAGGTGTGAAGTAGTCCACCCTCAATAGTTGAGGGGGTTATATAGACTTTTTCCCTTGTCAATCGTCCACGTCAGCATGCCGGCAAAGCAAAAACCACCGCCACGTAAGCAAAACCACTCAGCAAAACCGCCTCAGGGGGTAAATTGACCGGTTTAGCAAAGTTTAGGGGGCTGGTTACCCGGTTCTGTAGTTGAGGGTATAGGCTAGACGCACCTCCAAACATGAGGGGGTGAACTAGACTTTTTCCTTATACAATTTGTAAAACATCAGTTTGTTGGTAGACAGGTTTTCCGTTGACCATGTTGAAGTACATTTAGATCATAATGGTCACAGCCATTAAAAATCTGTCATTTTGTTTAGTACCAAAATTTTTACTTAACATATTGTTGCAGCTGCGTTGATATATATTGTAGCATGGACAAATATTGCTGCTGTGAGACTATTCTCTTTTTGATAGGTTCAAACTTTGATATATGCTTCAGTTGGAGGTTTTCTTGCCTTTGGCGTTTTTGACAATCTGAGCACTTTTTTCTCTCTCTCTCTCGTAACATTAGCATTCCCTGATACATCATGGATTTGCAATTCAGGTGATAAACTACAGGGGCAGCGACATAATCATAGTTGGACGCGGGATTATAAAGGCGAGCGACCCTTTGAAGACGGCGTGGGAGTACCGCTTGCAAGGGTGGCAAGCATACAAGAACAGCTTGCTATGAGGGGGCGCCGTGAGCAAGTATAAGGGCAAATCCAGGCGATTGGCGTAATAAGAGCATGCGGAAAGGTTCCCCTACAGCTGATTCAGGACCTAATTGTAATCGGACTCGCTGCAGAGGAGACTGGTCCAGAGCATGCTCCATCGTCGTTTGTGTTTTAGAATAATTTCCTCTTGGTTCACTCCGTTCTTGTTGGTTGAGTTATTTAGGCATAGGGATGTCTGTGCTGGGTTAGATCCACTCTGGGTTAGCTCCAGACTCCCGAGCAATGCGATGCTGTCTATGCCGAAAATCAAATCGTATGCCTCCATGTGAGCTTAACTTGCCTTCGCGTAATACTTTTCAGTTTTCACCTCCCGACTCCCAGTGCTTCTGTGGTGACAACGCGTGCCGAACCTCTGAACCTGGTAGCAGCCGCCGCGATTGCTTGCTGTTGTCTTCACGCTTGCCACGCGTGCAAATTCCACTGCAAAAGCTTGCCCACGTGAAGATGGGCAGATGGCGCACTCCGCCGCCGCTTCGATGCGGGCCTGTGAGGACAGCAATCTTCTCCGGAACGCTTTGGCTCCGGCGACTCGGACATCGTGATCGCGACGACCGACGAGCTAGCTTGCTTGTCGGCTTGTGTGTTGGTAGAAGAGCATTTGTACACTTTGGCTCTGTTTAGATTCACTATAAATTGCAATTGCAACTAGTCACATTAACATTATGGTACATGTATAAAGCATTAAATGTAGACAAAATGTTTGCATGTTAGTATTTTTTACATGTACATCACGAGACGAATCTTTTAAGCTTACTTAAACCATAATTAGATAAAAGTTGTCAAACACAAACAAACGTGGTACAATGCAGAATAACAAGGATCTAAACACAGCCGTACTCATTTTTCCACGGAGAAAAACGTCGAGACAAGAACGGGAGAAAACTTTATGATAGTTCTTGGGAATCATGGCAAACGAGCTGAAGGTTAATTTGATTTTACAATAGGATTTTCAAATGAATTGTTGCGCTTTGGTTGTTCACAGTAGGATTTTCGAAATGAATTGTTGCGCCTGCGCGTCTGTGCACAAAGCACGTGAAAGCCTTTCGTCCCCGTTAGCGCCTGCCATTATACCCAAACACTTGAGTCAGGCGCAAACCCCGCCCACCCACCAACACCATGGACGCCGGCGCGAAGGAGGCGCTGATCCTGGACCTACACGCGGTGGAGGCCGTGAAGCTGGGCACCTTCGTGCTAAAGTCCGGGATCACCTCGCCGATCTACCTGGACCTGCGCGTGCTCGTCTCGCACCCGCGGCTGCTCGCCTCCGTCGCTTCCCTCCTGGGCGCGCTCCCGCCCACGCGCCCCTACGACCTGCTCTGCGGCGTGCCCTACACGGCGCTCCCCTTCGCGGCCGCGCTCTCCGTCGCCGCCTCCGTGCCCATGCTGCTCAGCCGCTACGACACCAAGCGCGTCGAGGGCGCCTTCCGCGCTTCCCAGACCGTGCTTATCGTCGAGGACCTCGTCACCAGCGGCGCCTCCGTGCTCGAGACCGTCGCCCCGCTCCGAGCCGAGGGGCTCGTCGTCGCCGACGCCGTCGTCGTCATCGACCGCGAGCAAGGTGGGCGGGAGAACCTCGCCGCCAACGGGGTCGCGCTGCACTCGCTCATGACGCTCACGGAGATGCTCGCCGTGCTGGTGAGGCACGGGAGGGTGGCCGAGGACAAGGTCGCCGAGGTCAGGCGGTTCCTCGATGCCAACAGGAAGGTGGCGGTGCCCGGGGTGCCGCCTGCTGGATCGCCCAAGCCGTCGGCTACTGCTAGTGCTAGGAGGATGTCGTTTGCGGAGAGGGCCGGGTTGGCCAGGAACCCCATGGGGAGGAAGCTGTTCGAGGTGATGGAGGCGAAGCAGAGCAACTTGTGTGTTGCGGCGGATGTTGGGACAGCCAAGGAGCTATTTGACCTTGCTGACAAGGTACACATATGCTGCTAGTTCTTGTACATTTGCGATGCATTTCTGGGAAAAACTATTTGCTAACATTGTTTTGATTTGTTTGCCCCCACCTGTGTAGGTTGGCCCAGAGATTTGTATGTTGAAAACTCATGTTGATATCTTGTCTGATTTTACACCAGACTTTGGGGCCAAGCTTCGCGCTGTATGTTCTCCTCTGACAGCATCTTTCTTATCTTCTATTTTGTTGTATTATTACTGATGATCATTCTTCTATTGGGTGGTAAGGATGGTATTGTCCATAATAGCCCAATTGGACTTCTGAAGTTGTACTTTGTCTGCCAGAAATCAGATGTCGGTCCTCTCACTATCTTGTAGGCACAGTATCCTTATGTGTAATCGGAATGGGGTGTGTCCATTACCGAAAGGCAAAATCCCTATACCAGGCCAATCTACTTGGTCCTTTAACTTGATTTTATTTTATTCATTACTAGAGGTGTTTTGAGTATTCCTGCTCCAATTGCTGAAGTTATGCTCGCATCTGGTTACTGCATAGCTTATTCAGTATTGCACTGATTCTTAACTTTCAATTGAAGATTGCTGGGAAGCACAACTTTCTGATCTTTGAAGACCGCAAGTTTGCTGACATTGGGAACACAGTAACTATGCAATCTGAAGGGTGAGAAAAAGGAAGTGTAAATAAACTACTTATCTTTATTTTCCTTCTTATACATTTGTGTGTTATTAATTAGACTCTTTGTTACTTTGGTTCAGAGGTATATTCCGCATATTAGACTGGGCGGATATTATTAATGCGCATATAGTTCCTGGACCTGGGATTGTAGATGGCTTGAAGATGAAGGTACTTTCTAACATATACATAGGCCTTACGCAACTATTGAGTTAAAGATTAAAGTTAATTGCAGCTGCTAATAGCTCATATATTGCATTGCTCACAGTTAACTGTTGTGTTCTGGCATTGAAGGGTTTGCCTAAAGGAAGGGGACTATTTTTGCTTGCTGAAATGAGCTCAGTTGGCAACCTTGCTTCTGGAGTCTACACTGCTGCGGCTGTAAAGATTGCTGAGCAACATCCTGACTTTGTAATAGGATTTATATCAGTAAATCCTGCATCTTGGTCACCAGCACCGTCGAGCCCAGCATTTATCCATGCAACTCCTGGAGTTCAGATGGCTGCTGGAGGAGATGCCCTTGGGCAACAATATAACACTCCCTTTTCTGTGAGTGCACTTTAGCCATTCGATTTTCGTGTGACTGCTGTGGTGTTTTGTTAAGAACTTTTATTTTTAATCCTTCACAGTTGTTATATATATTTAAAGTTCGTAGGTTAGGTTGGTTATATCTTATACAGTGGTGCCAGTTCTCGATAAAATTAAATAAAATAGTGGCACCACTTCAGAATAGATACTCCCTTTAGCTTGCAAACTGAATAATAATATGTTTGCTCTTTATTTATATTGAGACACCAGAGACTTTCTCAGTACAATGCCATAAGACTAGCCTTGTTCTTTGTTCTTACTCGAGTGATATGAACCTCTGACATGAGATTAGTGCTATTCAAAACAAAGAATAAACTTCTTAGGAGGCTGCATTTAACTGTAAACTGTACCGTGTGTTTTGATTCACACTCAAAGTATCCCTCTGCTCAAACTTGTGTGCCTTGGCATATTGTGAAATGTGTGCTTGAATATTGGATTATCTTGAGGCCCATTCTCTTTGGCGTCTGCATCATAATCTTTCCTTTTCACTTTTAATCTGCTAATTTTGCTTGTTATAATTTAAATGGATACGTTGGTAGGAAGTTTCAAACTTTCAATTTGCATTCCTTGGGGTCTGATTTCTGAAAGCTTCAGTCTTTTCTTTCAATTCATTCCACGTTTCTATGAGCTTTTCTGACTTGCAAGTTGCAACAATGTGTGATACCAGGTCATCAACGATAGGGGCAGTGATATAATTATAGTCGGACGAGGGATTATAAATGCCAGTAACCCTGCAGAGACCGCGAGGCAGTACCGCATGGAAGGGTGGCAGGCATATCAATCCAGCTTGTCTTGAGGATGTTTAAGCAACTCTCCAAACGTAGCCGGAGGACGTTCAGGCGAGTATTGATGTAATAAGAGTAGTATGTCCCATCTATGCATGTAACTGCGTTCTTTCACCTTCACCTGCCCACGCAGTGATTTTCAGTAATGGTTCTGGCTGTACCCCGGATGCTAGAAATTGCAATAAGGTAATGCCATATGTATGTCTCTCATTGGCAGGCAGTGATAGTATTACGGTTACCTGTTTTGATCGGAGGATTCGGAGCTCTGTAGAGCAACTTCATGTTTCTAGATTTGAATTAGGTCGAACTTTCTTAATTTTCACTAAGTTCATTGAAAATATACTAATAAATATGTATGATTACAGATTTAGTTAAATAAATTTAAAAATATTTGACTTCTCGAAAAACAAGAAATTGCATCAATTTTTTTTTTTGGATGGAGGGAATATTTTACAGGAATTTTCAGGAAATTGTCTCTTTCAAATCTCTTCTATGTCCTCGACTGACCATTGCGATGTGTAATGTGTTTCTTGCTTTCTATCTCTCTCTCTTTTTGAGGCCTGTTATGTTTTCTTTTACTTCTTCCAATTCTGGGCTCGTGCCACTGAACCTTTTCTACTTCGGCTTCCTGTCATACTAATCATTGCCGGCCTGCGTCGCTCTCCCGCCTCCTTATCCGCACAGGCAGGCCGCCCTTCATCCTCAGCGTCACCGCCATCTCGTACGGCGGAGGCGCCTCCATGCTCGCCGCCCGCACCGGCTCGACGGCGAACCTCCTGACCACGGCGGCCACAACTGCCTTCATCTGCACGTACGCCATCTCCTTGCCGAGGCACGCCCGCGGGCCGGCGCCGAAGACCGGGTACCTCGCCGCGTCCACCGCCACGAACTCGCCGCCGCCGTCGAGCCACCGCTCGGGGCGGAACTCGCGGCAGTCGTCGCCCCACAGCCACGGCATCCTCCCCATCGCGTACGCGCAGTGGTCCGAGAACCAGCCGGCGCACACCGTCGTGCCGTCCGGCAGCACGTCCGCCGCGGCCGCCACACGCGAGTTGATGGGCACCGGCGGGTACAGCCGCATCGCCTCGGTGATCGCCGCGTGCAGATAGTGCATCCCCCTGAGCTCGTCGTAGCCACCTTCGTCTTCGTCGTCGACGCCGTGTCCGTGGAGCGAGAGCGACGCCGCCTCCTCGTACACGCGCCGCTCGCAGCGCGGGTTGGCGGCGAGGAGCCAGAAGAACCATGTGAGCGCGGAGGACGTGGAGTCCTTCCCGGCGAGCACGAAGCTGACGACGATGTCCCGCAGGAACCGCCGCTTCGCCTCCGGCGACCGGAACATGGCGCCGAGCTCGCTCCCCTCGTCTTCCTCCATCGCCGCCGCGAACCGCGACAGCAGGTGCTGCTCGTCGTCGCCGCCGCCGTCGCCGCGCGACCGCTCCTCCGACTCCATGATCGCCGCGACGTGCTCGTCGACGACGCGGATGGCCTCGCGGAGCCGCCTCTCGCTTCCGACGCCAGCGAGCCGCATCGCCTTCCACGCGACGGCGGCCGGGTGGAGCATGCGAGCGAAGGAGATCTCGACGGCGTCGTCGAACGCCTTGACGAACGCGTCGTGCCGGCTGCCCCGTCCGCCGGCCTCCTCGAGCTCGAGCAGCGTCGAGGCATCGATCCCGAACGCGACGCCGCAGATGTTGTCGAAGCCGAAGCGCTTGAGCACGTCCTGCAGGTCAACGGCCTCGCCGGAGTCGGCGGCGGCCGCGAGGAGAGGCAGGAGGCGGCGGTGCAGGTGGGCCCGGAGGACGCGGCCCGAGAAGCGGCGCAGCGAGCGGGACGAGAAGGAGTAGGAGGCGAGCTTGCGCTGGAGGCTCCACAGCCGGCCGTCCATGACGAAGATGCCGCTGCCGAGGAGGTCGGCGAAGGGCTCCGCAAATCGCGCGCCCTTGACGTAGTTGGAGAACCTCGCGCGCAGCAGGTGGTCGACGACGCCCGGGTCCGCGGTGGCGACGCCGTTGCCGAGGCCGAGCGCGCCGCGCACCTCGATGGTGGAGGACGGGGCGGCCGCGAGCTGGTCCGTGACCCAGTCGAGGAAGCGGTGCAGGTTGCGGACCAGGGGCACCACGTTGCCGAGCACGGGGTTCGGGTAGGGGCAGTGGTTGCGGTGCCCCGCGCGGCGCCGGAGGCCCGGGAAGAGAAGGACGGCGACGGCGACGGCGAGGACGAGGAGCGGCGCGACAGCAGTGGCGTCCATGGCGTGATCACGTGGCTGTGCTCAAGTCGTGTGGTCACCAGTGGTTGGTTTGCTGTTCGTGTCAATCCACTTGCCAGTTGCCACCTTCACCATCCACGGATAGGTGGTGACGTTGACTTTTCCAGGCAGGCAAATTATTCAGATGGGCGACCACGGACTACGGTCCTATTTACTTACACATCAAAATTCCAAAATTCCCATAACATCAAATATTACAGCACATGTATAGAGTATTAAATGTAAATAAAATTTTACATATTTGCACAATTTATATGTAAATCACGAGATGAATTTTTTAAACCTACTTAGACCATAATTAGATACTTATTATAATTTTTTTTTTTCAAATTTCAGAACTTTTTGCCTTCTCAACGGGGCGTACGTGCAGCAAGATGTCGGCCGTTTGCAAAGTTCATGCAAAACCTATTAGATGAATCTTAACCTACTTAGATCATGACTGATAAATTTATTAGAGAAAATTTTCCGGTTGTTACAGTGTCCACGTTCCAAAACACTTGGACCCTGAACGGGGCCTGAATACCGAATTTGGAAAAATTTGGCCATGTATGTCAGCATAGCAATAAGGTGTCATGGTTAGGTACAAAAAGACAAATGCAAATGTATGTTTAGTCGTTATATCCAGCAATGTGCAAGTGGTAACTCTGAGTATTGGTTCAGACATAGCCTATCATCAGCAAGGGCGAAGACAGCGAAAAAATAACCCCGGTGCACGACTCAATCAAGTACTAGTATACTGTATATGGTAATATGATGCTGTTTGAAGGTAAAATAATTTTTTACCATGGTACCTCCGCCTTGGAGCCAGGCAAGGTGAATTTGGCGTCGCCCCTGGCTGTCAAGCAAAGGATCGAGAGATTAGTGAGAAAATGAAACCAGAACGTTCAGGTGGTCCATGAACGAAAAAAAATGACCTGTCTACTCATCGCTCGGGTGATTTAGACTGAACAGTCACCCGAGTGACAAATCACATTAATCACTTGAATCTATGAGACAACCCAAGTCGAGTGATTCAAGGCTTCTGTCACACGATTTTCACATCCAGATGATCAAATCCAACGAACCAAAAATGTCAAAACCAAAACAAAAAACAGAAAAAAATATAAAATTTAATAGACAAAAAGATTAACCAAATGTTTTCTATGGAAGGAAAATTTGAAGAAATGCAAATAAACATAATAGACAAACAGATTTAGCAGATGTTTTATATGGAAGGCAAATTTGAAGAAATGTAGATTGGAAAACAGAATTACCAAAAATAATTTACATAGAAAGACAATAAAATTTACACCTTAACAGAAGTAGTAAATTATGGTATGATGAGATGTAATCTGCAACTAAATCAGATGTATATTGTACTAAATAGTACTCCCTCCGTCCACAAATAAACACAATTCTTTGACTTCTATCATTTCTTTGACCATTTGTCTTATTTATTTTCTTTATACAAATAATAAATTAAATAAATCATTATAAAAATATCTCTAACAATAAAATAAGTCATAACAAAACAAATGATATTTATTAAATTTTTTTAAATAAGACAAACGGTCAAACAAAAATCGTAGAAGTCAAAAAATTACGTTTATTTGTGGACAGAGGGAGTACTAGTTACTACCTCCGTCTAAAAAAACATGTAATCCTCACATCCCGAAGAGTCAAAGATTCTAAATTTTGACCAATTATAATAAAAAGACTCAAATATCCAATTAAATATTCGAATGTATATAATATCTTTTATAAATTTGGTTAAATTTAAAGATTCTTTAACTTCTTGAAAAATAAGATTTACATGTTTTTTTAAACGGAGGTAGTAGAAACTAACAATAGATGTGTGATAATTAAAGGGTCTGCCGCCCTGGCAGGTAAAGCGTCAAGTCATCTTCCTCCTCGCGCCCCACAGGCAGCCACGGCTGCCTTTTGCTCCTCGCGCCTCGTCTTCGCCGGCTGCTGCGGCCTCCTCCTCCTCCTCGCCGGCGGCCTCGCCTTCCTCATCCTCGCCCCTGCCGCTACCCACCGTCTGGCCGCGGCGCGCTTTCCCCCTCCTTCTATGGCGGCGGCTATGGAGCTCCCCCGCCCCTCCCTGGCCCGGCCGTCTCCCCCGGTGCCAGGACCCTAAAGGCCACCCACCCTCCTCGCCGCCGCTTGGGCGGCCTGCCTCCGCCACTGTCGCCGCTTCTTCTTTTTGGGCGCCGGTGAGATCCCCTCCCTCTCTCTTCTTCCTGAGCGCGAACCGGACGATGGAGAGGCGCGCGCCGTGCGAATCGGACGGCCACGGCCGTTGCAGTAGAGTACTTTCTTCGTTTCAAAATGTTTGTCATTTGCGCTTTAAAAAACAACTACCGATAATTATATATTTAAAAATATTAATATTTATAATACATAATTAATATTATTAGAAAGATCTTTGAATCTAATTTTTTAATAAATTTATTTAGAGATATAAATATTGTACGTATTTTATATAAATCGAGTCAAATTTATGGCATAAAAATCGAAAACGACAAAAATTTTTGAAACGGAGGGCGTAAATCTGATAATTAAATTGATTGATGTGACCCGCCCTGCACCCGCCGCCTGCCAGGGGGCACCTGCACGCTCACGCGAGGCCACCCCTTGGCCGAGGCTTCCCGAGGCCTGCCGCCGCCTAACCCTTGGCCCGATGCTCACGCATGCAGATCGGACGGCTACTTTAAATCGAGCACGAGGACGCCGAGAAACACCCGAGCACCGTACCCTTGGCCCGATGCTCACGCATGCAGTATAGATTTACCGAAAAAAATTGGGTGATACTGGAAAAGCTCCAACTAAGGCTGCGTTTAGTTTCAAAAATTTCCTTCTCTCTCCCCATCACATCGATTGTACTTTCCGTCTGCATGGAGCACTAAATAAAGTAGCACCTGTTGCATGTTTGTACTTTTTACCTGGCTATCTCAAGATGAATCTTTTGAGTCTACTTGAGCCATGATTAGACAAAAGTTGTCAAATACAAACGAAAGTGCTACAGTTGCAAAAATTCCCAAAACTTCCCAACTAAACGCACCCTAAAACATCGGTACAGATTGAATTAGCACTTTAGCAGACTCGTTTCCTGGTCGGTCTCCCACCCAGCCCGATCCGACTCCGACGCAACGCGATCACTTCGCATCGCAAACCCATCGGTCGACGAAGCCACAAATATATATCTCGTGTGTTTTCTTGTGTTGCTCCGATCCATCCATCCATCCATCCATCTGAAACAAGAGCCACATAAAGGTAGCCCTAATATATAGCCACGCCATCAGGCATGCGGTCGTCCACGAGCTGCGCGGGATGCTGCAGGACCCCGCCGCCGCCGCCTCCTGCTGCTTCGTCCCCAGGAAAGGGAGGAAGCCCGCCAGCGTGGTCATGTTCATCGGCCTGCAGGGCTCCGGCAAGACCACCACCTGCGTCAAGTACGCGGACTAGCTACCACCGCCGCCTGATGGGGTTCAGCCGTCGAGGGCGTGAACAGATTCAGGAACGCTTCTGAGGGATGCGATCTCATCGTCGTCGACACGAGCGGGCGCCACAGCCAGGAGGCCGCCCTCCTGGAGGAGATGCGGCAGCTCGCGGAGGCCACACGGCCGGACCTGGTGGTGCTCGTCATGGACGCCACCATCGGCCAGGCCGCGTTCCACCAGGCGCTGGCGTTCAAGCAGAGCGCCCAGGTCGGCGCCGTCATCGTCACCAAGATGGACGGCGGCATATCGCAGACCTGGAGGCCTTCGACGCCAGCTCCTTTGTGAGTCGTCTGCTAGGCATGGGTGACTTGCCTGGCTTCATGGACAAGATCGAGCAAGCCATGATGATGCCCGTGCCTACTGTTCAAGGGCAAGGGCTGGAGCAGCTTCTGCACGAGCTGACGGTTAATGATGGAGCCAGCTTCAGCTTCACTCTCAGGGCTATGTACAGTCTGTTCCAAACAGTGCTGCGCATGGGTCCTCTAGGGCGTCTCGTCTCCTTCCTACCAACTGGGTTATTTGGAGACAAGAGGAAGGAGGAGGAGGATGGGCAGCAGCAGCAGGCCAAGATCAAGAGGTACATGACGATCATGGACTCCATGAGCGCTGCAGAGCTTGACGGGGACGACCCGATGACGAAAGGGCACCGGTCGCGGATCAACAGGATCGCTCGGGGCTCCGGCAGGCCCGTCAACCGACTGCTGGAGGAGCACAAGCGAATGGCCAAAATCTTAAGCAAATTCGCGCCTGCCCATGTCGTCAGGAGACAGAGACGAAGCGACATGAAGCGCCTGCCCATGTTGTCAAGAGACGTATAGATCTATATCATGCACGAATAAATATATAAAGCGTACGTTGATTCATCAGGTCTTGCTGAAACAAGACAAGCCCAGGAGTCCAGGAGGGGTGTCAACGCGTGATACTCAGACCTCTGGTTTACTTTAGAAAATTTGAGTTAGATGGATACGTGACTAGTGTTTGATGTGTATGTGTTCGGTTATATGGCATGGAAGCGGCAGCTTGGTCCCATGATTTGAGCCTGCTTCCTAATCTGATAATTAGAATTGATCGTCTCGTTACCACTTGGATCTGTATGCTGATTAGGCTATATCAACTGCATTCGTTTGGTTCGCTCGGGGCTCCAGCAGGCCCGTCAGCCAAGTGGTGGAAATGCTGGAGGAGCACAAGCGAATGGCCAAAATGTTGAGCAAAATCACGGCTGTCCACGTCCTCAAGAGACCAAGACCGAGACCCAGCGACACAAAGCGCATGGTCGGTGCCATCCCTCCTGACGTGCTGAGTCAGCTTGGTGGCACGATTGGGTTGAACAGCAGACAAATGGATCGACGCTCAAAATCGAGGTTACATTGCTCTGTGACCGAAAATAACAGCCCATTATTTCAACATGTCTTGCTGAAACAAGACAAGCTCAGGAGTCCAGGAGGGGTATTTTGATGTGTACTTACGTGTCTGGTGAGTGGTGAAGACGACGTCGGCAAAACATCGGAGGGTTTATTATTATTATTGTTGTTGTTAAATCACTTCTCGCGTCCCAACCACCGTTTCCTTTTTTTTTTCGCCGTAATGTAATACTAGCGTCCTGGAAGCAGGAGACGCTGATAGAAGTGATGAGAGCCACACAACCTGATGATGGTTGGCGCCGACCATTGGGGACGTGCGGTGCCTGCCTTGACGTATTCATCATACTCGGCCCGGTCCGCCTGACGTGCGTGGCCGGCTGGGCGGCTGGCTGATGCCTGATGGTTGGGCTGGGACTGGGAGGATTCCGGTGTCGCACTTCATTGTCTCACACCACGGCGCTTTTTACAGTCACGGAGCAGGAGAGTAGCACAACTACCAGCCTTGCGACCTTACCTGGAGGAGTGAAGGGAACCGGTCGCAGCGGGAGCGGGGAATGGCGCACCGGCAATTGGGCAGTTGTGCCGTGAAGTAACCATAACATAACCATGCATGGGGAACTGACAAGGGAAGGGGGAAGCGAGAAGCGATGGCGATGGGCGATGTCCGGAAGCAAACAAGAGCACGTGAGATGGGATACGCATGGGTGTGCGTCCATGGTGCACTGCAATCATCGAGTCACACACTGTTTCTTTGAGCTCCTCGTAGCAGAGTACGAGCATGGATGGCGTTGCCCAGCGTCGGGCGGGCGGCAGGCCCTTTCTGGTCTGTCACTGTCACTCGCTCTGTCTGTGAAGCCAGCCACTGCTCTGCCGCCTGATGGCGTGCGTGGCGTGGCGTACCTCCCCGGCTCACACGCGGCCGTGGCCGCACATGGCATGCCGGCCAGGCCAGCCGGCCGCCACCGCCAGGGCCCGGGCCAACGGCGGGGAGCGCGGCCGGGGGAGGATCCGCGCCCACTCGTCCCAGCAGCAGAGCGCCGTCGACGTCGAGCGGCTGCGCCGCTCGCTGGGCGTGAGCTGGGGTGGCTGGGCTGGATGCATCGCATCGATCTCTCGATGATGATCTGATGCGTGCACGGGGGCACGCCCACGAGCTCTGCCATTATTGCTCCCTGTGGCCGCGGCATGGCCGAATCAGCCTAGCACCGCCGGAAAAGGAGAGAGCTCCTCCCGCCTTTCCTGCCCTCCTGTCGCTTTACTTATTATATAATTGTTAGGTATTAATAATTGATTGATTCATCGATTGGCAATAAAGGGATATTATTTTGGTCCTACCGTCTTTCTATTTATTTGTTTTTTATTATGCCGTCTATTAAATAAACGTATATATTAACATGTACTCGGTGGTGTATGATAGAGAGGGCCTTGCCGTTTCAAAGGAACCATAAGAGCACCCGTGGTGTCGTCTCTCTCTATAGTTGTTCGGAAGAACTGAAATCTAATCAATAAATTGTATCTCCTTCATTTTAAATTCAGAGTCATTCTAAAAATCTTAAAAAGTCAAAAAATTTCAAGTTTGACTAAAATTATAGAGAGAAATACGAAGATTTAAGACACTATGAAAATATATTTGATGATGAATCTAGTTATATTTAATTGATATTATAAATATTATTATTTTATGATATAAATTTGGTCAAAGTTGAGATGCTTTGAGTCACCAAAATTCTTGAAATAACTTACAATTTGCGATGGAGAGAGTATTATTTGGCTTAAAATTTGATATTATATAACCGTTGAAAATCTTAGATATAGGACCATCTTCAATTCATGGTGGGAGCTAAAAATTTATTCCATGGATCTCATCTCCTTGCTATGCTTTTGTTCTGACTTATACCACGTTCTTCATTTTGGTACCTTTGCAGCAGAAGTGCAACAAATAAGTACCTTCCCCGTATGAATAACAGCAATAGAAGTATATAGATATATTCCATATATTTACTTAATTTTCCTCGTCTAAAAATCACGATTATTATTAGACGAATCCAAACGGGGAGAGCTTTGACTTTGTTGAGCGAGCGTGTCCAAACTCCAAACACGCAGCGGATCGGTGAACGAAATTTGAAAAGGCAAGCAAAGGCCCCCCTGCCGCCCTGGTCGGTCGGTCCGTCGGCCGTACGTATCCCGTTACGTAGCACGTAGAAGACGAGCCGGGGGCAGCGCGAGCACAGCAGTGGCGTCCCCGTCCATCATCGCCACCGCTGCCCCCCCTATTTACGCTGGACGCTCTGTTCCAGGTGGCTCCTCCTCCCTCGCCCTCTCTCTCTCTCTTCTTCCCCCTGTCCGTCCGGCCTCCGCCTGTTGCCCGCTGTCTCCGATCCACTGATCAGTGGCCTCGCTTCCCCGCGTTGCGCTCCCTCGCTCTCTCCCACCCCCCTGATCCCGCGATCGGCGGGGCGCCCGCCTCTCTCTCCCCCCGCGAGCGCAGCAGATCCGGCGACGCCGCAGGCCATCCGCCGGCCGCCCCGCCCGACGATCTAGATCCAGGTATTTGGTTTGTTCTCCCTCCCTCCTCTCTCACCTCAATTGCGCAGCTCCCGCAGGCCTCCTTGCGGTGCCGGTGATAGATCCGTCCGTCGGCCCCGGGGTCTGGTTGCTTTTCTCCTTTCGCTGGTTAGCTCGGTGGCATAGCTCCCGCGGACGAATTGCTTCTCCAGGCCACTCGTTTTTTTCACCCAGTGACCCCCCTGGCATGTAACCCAATCCAATCCTTCTGGATTCATCCATTTTGCTGCCGATTTGTTTGCCGCGCTGTGGAGTGCTGCGATCGCTTTGGTCACTCTCCATTTTTTTTTTTTTGGGAGCGTCTCAATCTCAAGCTCAGCACCACCGTAAGCTGTCCGTCGTGTTGTCTTGCTGGAAGAAAATTCTCATGATCGGGCACCCGCGAGCACCCGGATCACGTGATCATCAACATTTGACCACCGTGAGCAATCCCTGTCTCTATCATAGACATAAGAAACGCTGCAGGCCTTGTTTGCTGCTCTAGTAGGATATTTGTTTCTTCAAGGCTGGTGGAAGGCTGCCAGGGTGCCAAAGCCGAGTGACACATGCCCAGCGTCGATATCCGGCCTGCCGACCAAGAGTGACACGTGCCCCAACGTTGATATCCGGTCTGCCATATAGCACAAGTTGTGAACATGGTGACAAGAACGCCAAAGATGATGAATGCTGGTTTTTGGAGGAGTTGGGGGGCATGGGGGGAGGGGGCAATGCTACCGAAATACCATATAGTGCTTCTTAGAGGAATAAGTTGAGGTTTTGGGTCATTCAGATTCTGTTCAGACTGCTAAATTCACATTTAGGCAACTCTTTGTACTTCTAACTTGAACTATGAGCAGCTAGATAATACATCTAGACACTGTTCGATTCCACCGGCAGTATTGCAAACGCAAATGCTTTATTCCTGCACACTTTACCAGTAGGAATCACAATTGAACTAAATTTCATTTACGTTTACGTTACTTTGCACCAACCAAACAGTTTGCTAGTGTTTATGCAAAGGGATACAAAACATCGCGTACTTCCAATAGCATGCATTTGGATCAGCTCAAGCACTCGCTTTCCACTTCCTACTAATTGTTTAAGGGCAATCTTAAAAACAAGAAAATAAATCAGTGCTGCCTACCAGTTACAAAAGTTTTATTTTTTACAATTTTTAGCCTATTAGCACTAACTTGAAACCCATATTTTAAGTTCGATCAAATGTCCACTTAATCTAGGCACCTAAATATATTAAAAAAAAAACTGTAACTTAATCAATCCATGGGAAGACACTTAGTGTAGACACCTACTCCAATCATGCTGTCCGCACACCCGGTATGAACATTTCTCGACCCAGTCCATTATACGACAGTGTGAACATTTGGATAAAACCGAGACTGAATCTGATACCAAAGACCAAACTGACCCAAGAGGTAAATGTTTGGTTGAACCAAGTGATAAGCACTTGTAAAGGACCTGACCGAGGTAGATAGAAATGAGTTGACATCAAAAGGAAACTAATGAATAAATTAGCGAAGAATTGAAATTGATACCTTAATTACGTTGCTGAAGTTACAAGCAGAGGCGAATCTATAAACGGAAGGTAGCACCATAGCACCACTTGCTCACATAGACGTTACTGTGCTTGAGAAATGTCTTAATATATACTATTATGGCAACACACGTGGTCTGTCATGAATAAAGTGCTTTGTTTTGAGGTAGGGATGAAAACTGAAACAGAACATATCATTTACCAGGGACTATTATTAAAGGTTTGTCGCGATCTTGGGAAAATGGAAATGGAAACGAAACATAAAACATGGAAATGGTAATGGTTTCTACCGTTTTAGCGATTTACCATTTTGGTACAGAACACACCTGTTGACCGTTTTTGCCTATATCCCACCATCCCGTATTTCTGTGCTATTTTAACATATCAATTTACATGTGTTTTCAACTTGCATGGGTAGTAGAGCATGCTTGTTAGTTCAAAAAATAAAAAAAATAAAAACAGTAAAGCATGATTGAAGACTTGGCCTATCATTCGTATGTATGGTGTTGTATGTTTTTGTACTATTCATTATCCACTACAAATATCGACATGCCATAATACCAGTGCCATATTTGTTTCTGACTATATCTTTTTCGATTTGTTTCTGTGAAAAAAGAATGAAAACATAAACAATTTTGACCTCTTCAGACCGTTTTCAACAAGTTTCATCCCTATTGAGAGGAATTAAGTAGAGTTATAAGGCTTCGGTTAAATGGGGTTTGGACACGTTTGGGTTTCTTTTCTTATGGGAACTAGTTCAGTGGTGAACATCTATAAGGCAAAGATAAATATGAAATCTCACTCAATTAATATTAGATCTATATGTACCTCAACATGTAGTTTTCAATCTTTTCCATACCTTGTGCATTATACATTTATTATACTCCCCCATTCCTGATTATAGTTCACTTTACCTTTGCCCTAAGTCAAACTTCTCTAGCTTTGATATCTATATAATTTGTGTGACCTGTTTTATTTGTAATAGGTATTTTGTTTTAATATTTTCATTTTTTTTTATTTTTGGCTTAATCAAACACACTTTCATATTTTTAATGTAAATAAACTGACTGCTTTATTGTTTTTCCATTCTCAACATATGGTCTGTCTCTAATATTCATTACACTTGTACAGGGGAAGCATCTGCTATCATTTTGTTTTCTTCAAAGTAATCCAAGAAAAGTTGCTTCCAGATGTCAACTGCAAAAGTGTTAGATCCTGCTTTTCAAGGGGCTGGCCAAAAAGTGTATCCTTTCACATGTTCGTCAGTCTATTCTGTCTCTCTTTTGAGAAACTGATATATTTTTTTCCATTCACTCAAGCTTGCAAATTCAGAATGTGTTTATAAATGCATATGTATCCCTTAGCATAATTTAGTGGGACAGAAATATGGCGGATTGAAGATTTTAAGCCAGTTGCGCTGCCAAAATCTGATTATGGTAAATTCTACTGTGGAGATTCATACATAGTTCTGCAGGTGCCTGCTTGCCCTTCATTCTCGTATCCCATAAAACATCTTTGATTTTTCCATTCATAAGACAAAAAGTTGTGAGCTATTTCTGTTTCATTTGTAGACAACCTGTACTAAAGGTGGTGCCTATCTATACGATATCCACTTCTGGATTGGGAAAGATTCGAGTCAAGTACACACTTGTGAACTTAAATTCTGCGTTATTATATGTACTAGTTCTAGCCTTCCTTGTGACTATGTGTATGCATTGCAGGATGAAGCTGGGACTGCGGCCATCAAGACAGTTGAACTTGATGCCATCCTTGGGGGTCGTGCAATCCAACATAGGGAACTCCAAGGTTATGAATCTGACAAGTTCTTGTCATACTTCAAGCCTTGCATTATACCTTTGGAGGGTGGTTTTGCCTCTGGGTTCAGAAAGCCTGAAGAGGAGAAGTTTGAAACACGGCTGTATATTTGCAGAGGGAAGAGAGCTATTCGGGTTAAAGAGGTATGGGAGATTCAGCCCCCTTACTGCACATCATTTACAATTTCAGCTCAGTAATTGTTGATACTGCCTTCTTTGTTCAGGTTCCCTTTGCCCGGTCATCATTAAACCATGATGATGTGTTTGTCTTAGATACTGAAAATAAGATATACCAATTTAATGGTGCTAACTCTAATATCCAAGAAAGGGCCAAAGCACTGGAAGTAATCCAACATTTGAAGGATAAGTACCATGGGGGTGTTTGCGATGTTGCGATTGTTGGTGAGGGGCATGATATTTGGATTGACAATTTTGTTGTCCGCCTTTTTCTTCTTTATCTCTATTCTTACGGGTTTCTTTTTATGCCAGATGATGGGAAATTACAAGCAGAGTCAGACTCTGGTGAATTCTGGGTCCTTTTTGGAGGTTTTGCACCAATTGGGAAGAAAACTGTGAGTGATGATGATGTTGTACTTGAAACTACAGCACCAAAGCTGTACAGGTATTTCCTATGACAATCCTTATTATTAAAAATCATGTGGTAGGTGATTGACCCAAAATTATTTGAATTAATAATTCTCTTCTAGTCCCATACAGATAAAAGTTACAGCAATGGAAGACCTAAATTCTTTAAATATTGATCAACTGCTGTAAATCATGCTTAGTTTCTGTTGTTTCCCCTGCAATAGTATCCCTTACATGTAAATAGGCTTGTACTTGATCTTTGAGATCAATTGCTGTATCTAAGATACCTGTAGATGTTTTGTGGCTTAGCAGTTTGGCATTGCTTTCGTTTAATCTGCGCTTGTGTCTTACTACTTTTGAAATATTACCTACTTTGAGCTTGTGGGGCCATAAAACCCAAAATCTTCGTAGAATAAAAACAGTTTTTCCCCTTTAATTGCAGTGTTTTACAGTTTGAGGATTGCATAGTAACCACAAACTGGGAAGTGGATGTACCCTGTATTCTCTGCTAAATGCTTTTATTTTTATTCTGCACCGCTAAGTTATCGAATTGTAATAGTTGCAGCAATCAATGTTGGAAGCAATACCCACATATAAGAAAATGTCTGATGAACCCATGCTGTGGCTAAATATATTTCTGTGTCCAATACCACATATATGAAAATTTTAATTGAGTCCATGCCATAGCTGAGCATATTTCTGTGGTTTAGCATGCCCCTACTGATTCTATCATGTTTAAGTTCTTTTTGCCCCCATAGTGTCTTCAGTGACTTACAGTTACATTATGAAATGTTCTTCATGCAGCATCAACGATGGCCAATTGAAGCTGGAAGAAACAGCTCTTACAAAAGCTGTGCTTGAAAATACCAAATGTTTCTTACTTGACTGTGGGGCTGAAATATATGTATGGGTTGGCCGTGTAACACAAATGGAGGATAGAAAATCTGCCACTAAAGCAGTTGAGGTAAATTCTTGCACTAATTTTCTTTTCTCACCCTTTTCCCCATTCCTGTAGTTAACACTTTCATTGTTTTCTCTTTGCAGGAATTCCTTATTAGTCAAAAGCGTCCAAAGACAACGAGGGTAACTCAAGTGATTCAAGGTTATGAGAGTCATGCTTTCAAGTCCAAGTTTGAATCATGGCCAGTGGGTAATGCTGCTGGGAGCCCTGGCGCAGAGGAAGGGCGAGGAAAAGTTGCAGGTATGTCATTCAATTATGAGGATATTGAAAGCTCCCTTTTGTATGCTGATAATAATTTTGTATCTTTTCAGCTTTATTGAAGCAACAAGGTGTTGATCTCAAGGGTGCTGCAAAAAGCACTACTCCAGTAAATGAGGAAGTTCCTCCTTTGCTTGAAGGCGGTGGAAAGCTTGAGGTTGCATTGATCAATATTCCTTTTTATGAGCTGAGTTGTTTATTGAACAAGTAAACAGACAAGACATTTATATATATTCCTTACCAACCAAATTGTAACAGGTATGGTGCGTTGATGGCAATGCTAAGACTGCCCTGCCAAAAGAGGATATTGGAAAGTTTTACAGTGGAGACTGTTATATCATTCTCTATACATATCATTCGGGCGACAAGAGAGAAGAATACTATCTCAGCTACTGGATTGGGAAGGATAGCTTGGTGGTATTGCATGTTACTGCACTTGCTCTTTTTTTTTGTCTTTAACTCTTAATTAAATTGTTTTGGAATCCTGTCTGCCTTTCTACTTTTGTGCTTAATTAAAATTTCTCCACTTTGTGTTGGCAATGTGGCATTGTTTTTGTTGTGGAGTGTTTGCTGATAAAAGTTACTGTTTTAAGTTAAATCATATTTTCTTGTACTTAAATCCCAACAATTTGTGCCCATCTGCTTTAGCTGTTGGCATAAATTCTCTTGAAGTTACTTTGCACTTGTTCTTGTCCTTTATAGAATCAACTCCTGCACTTGTACAGCTGAGCCTGATCTTTATTACTGTTTTGGCGTTTGCTTTGCAGGATGATCAAGTGTCGGCATTTCAAATAACTAATACAGTGTGGAATTCATTGAAAGGACGGCCAGTTCTGGTGCTGCATTTTATTTCAGATTTGCCTACAATATTTGTTTCACAAGAGACGACTTTGAGTTATTTATAGTTATTTTGTAGGGCCGTATATACCAAGGGAAGGAGCCACCACAATTTGTTGCTCTTTTCCAGCCCATGGTTATCTTGAAGGTACACATGTTAATAGTACAAAACATATTTTCTTGCTTCCATTATTTTATTTTATTTTTTAGTAATTGATTTGCAGCCCCCCTTTGTATCAATCTAAATAATATATGTGCATAATATGTTTCTGGCAAAATACATTATGTAGGGTGGAATTGGATCTGGATTCAAGAAGCTCGTCGAAGAAAAGGGTGCGACGGGTGAGACTTATACGACTGAAGGCATAGCTCTAATTCGAGTATCTGGGACATCTATCCACAACAACAAGACTCTTCAAGTCGATGCGGTACTACCTTGCTCATTGCTCTTTCTACTAGATGCCGATGGTTTCTTCTATTGAAGGCTCTTTGATTTATAAATAGAATGTGCTAGTCATGTGGTGTGGTATTTTAGAATAGACTAGCATGGGGAGGCGCGCCATCGCGCGCCAATTCAGATAAAATGTGCTGTATAATCTGAGGTAGAACATATTAAGACATACTAACCGTACAAATTTTTACAACATGAAGCAGAACTTAAATAAGCTGTAGGTACAAGAACTGATAAACATTTAGTCATCAACATTTTTGGCAGCAAAGAAAAAGTTGTAGAATAAGGTGGTCCACAACTAACATCCAGTTTTTGAGCAGGTTAAAAAAGCAACAATTTCCTACAAACTTAGATATTTGTTGGTACTTTCTTTCATAACTAAATAAGCAGCAATGAATCAATAATTTAATGAGAAAAATAAACTCAGAATGTAGCAAAGGAAAGGAAGTAAAGATGGGACTATGGGAGGTGACACCAACAGCTATAAACACATGCAAGTCCATGAAGGGAAATAGAGCCCAGTGTAACATTGACGGTTCTCATCAGCCTTGGTTTTGTTTGGTAAGGGGATGTGACAATGATATTTTACACCGACAGAAACACATCGAATTGAAGCGGAATTGTCAGCGAAAGAAAAATTTCTCCCGGAACATACATTGACCATTTGCCGGAAGCCTCATCAGACAAGGAATACATCAATATTATTAACTTTGAGCTTATTAACCAAATCAGCCATTCAGGAGCAATTCTGAAAAAAAAAGAAACAGCATTTTTTTTAGGCCACAGAGAATCAATGCAGCATCTGGCTTGCTGGCAAGAGAAGTGATTTTTTGACGTGGTTTTCAGCGACAGTAAGCAGTGGAAGGGCGGTTGAGCTTTCCTGACATACCGGGTCAAACAAGGTGAGGATGCCACCCAGTGCTGCATCTTTAGATGTCTCAATGAAGCGACATTTGTAGACACAAATAAACTGCAGGACATGGAAGCATAGTTCATGGCTATAAATCTATCATTGGGGTTGCAAGGGAGGGCACGGGGGAGGAAAAATGCAGACCTGATCAAGTATAGGGCAAGCAATGGTACCAGATGCCCCACTGATTGTCACTAATATGCTCAAATACAGGTACCTGCAAATCGGAGAGTTATTATCAAACAAACATTGGCAGAAAAAGCAAGCTATACTACACACTGATAATTACTCTTGAAGCTCGGTGAAGGTAGTAGACATTCCAGGTTATATAAATAAAATAAAACAACTGATAAACCTTTATCTGAAATGCAGACCCTCTGTGCACAGTAGACCTAAAGATGTAGCTAATCTAGAAATAAGCTAACAATGGCACAAACAATATTATAAAATAAATATTATGGAAGTTATCAAGCCATAGACCAAGCCTATTTGCCCTTGGGGAACTGAAACACCAAAGTTGTCAACTTTGTGCTTTTAGTAGGAAGTTACCATATTTCCGAAGAATTATACCATGCAAAAACTTTGGTAAAGCAACATGGATAGGGAATTAATCTCATAGGTCAAGAAACAAAGGATTACATCATTTGTGAAACTACTTTACCAAGGAGCAACATATTCTTAGTAACCATATGAAGGGTGATGATTTATAAAATAAAAAAATAAAAAAACAAAAAAAAACTGAATTGTCATCAGGCCACCGGACCAAGTATGCTTGAGCTAGCGGCATTACCTTAGGCAGTGACACCATCCTGAGCTATCTTCGTGCTGCTTCTTTCACCAAGCAATATTTATCTAGTCAGCTTTACAAAATCACAATATAAATCTGAAGATTTTAAAAGGCTACATACAGAGTGTCTGGTTAAGTGCATAAAAAAACATTCCATGATAGGGCTACAAATAAGTAACAAGAGAGTAGATAGTTATCTCCAGGCATGCTATAGGATAGCCTTTAGGAAGGAAAGAGTCGAGCAAATAACAACAACCAATGACTAAAGCTCCATCTATGAAACAAAGACCCAAGGAAGATTGAAAGATCTGTAATCCTGTAGGAACCAAATAATTGCCCCATAGCTATTTTCTTATAGCAGTCTACATAGTAACTGGTCAACTGATCATTTGATGGGATAGCCCTGCAACCCACGTAGAACTATCATGAAAAAACAGCATAGAGATTTTTACTTTATGTGGCTCATGATAGCACCTAAGTTTGGTTCACTGAGGCTTGGAAAAGTAAAAGAACAGTAAATAAAAATAGGAGCACCTTTTTTTCATCATTTTAATTAAACGGCAAAATTGATAGATTTAACTGGAAATCGCAAGAATGTAGGAAGATACACATAGGAATAAATACATCATTGGCAATGGTGTGTGCTCAGTAATAGACAACAAATTTTGTGAAGTAAAAACATCATTGACAATGGACTTATACTAAATAAAAATGCGCAAAATGTAGTAGCCAACGCAAACAGAACAACACATGCAAGAGAGTTACTAAGATATATTGACACCATCACCACAAAACCAATGCAGATAGCAAGAATCAGGGAACGATGAAATAATTAATCCCATTGCATAATTCCATTGTCTCAGTCTAAAAATAGTTCATCACTGCACAACACCAAAACCTCAATAGATAACATGGAGAGCGAAACAATCAGCCATCATCGTACAATGAAGGATATCAGTTGTGCACATGATCTACACCCTGCGTGCGGCACAAGGTTGGCTACTACTACTAAACAAGAGAGCAGGAGGCCAGCAGCAGGTCACAACGCGCGCACTGCCGCGCTAGGTGGAAAGTACAGATAGAAGACATGATAAAAACGTGTGCACCTGCTTGAAATGCAGTAGTGATAGCCAACCTCTGTACAACCAGAAAAGCATGGCATCCATGTTGTACCTAGCTGATAGATGAGCCTCTGTTATGGGCTCATGGCATTACTGTAAAATCAGGATCCATGTGCACTCAAATGAAGCCAAGAAAGGAAGCAAAGTAAACACTTGGCTGAGTATCATCACTTTGTAAAAAGGGAAAAATATAGCCATCCTCACACCTTAAATTAAGAAATAAATGGCACGGTTGCCGTAAGGGCACAACAACTTAAAAATACGAAGGATCTAGTGAATAAGAGTAGCCTCAGAAACGAACAAAATGACATCATTTGATCTCTCATTAAAAGGCACAATGGCACGCACCGAGAAATAGCATCATTTGTAGCAGTTCATGTTGCCAGCACATAGAAGAAATTGTGGATGTAGAGAGAAGCAGGGTACAGTACCAGCACATGTAATTGCAATGAACCTAGCCCAGGGAAGTGGCACGATAAGATCAACAAACACATAGAAATACATGTATGCACATGAACATGCTATGGACCTTTGGAGATCATCAGTCGGTATTCCCCAAGCTACATGGGAGTTCATTTTCATCACAAGCTATACAGCAAAAACACATTTCCATCACTTGGACCAAGCATCAGGGTATTTGGTTATGCCACGGACTGCACTCAAATCAGAAATACATTGCGTAGGAATGAAATTCGCATGGTAAAAACTTGCATCAGATGGCAGTATGGAGCCGTGTCCCAAATCAGTACATCTATGCCACCTCATCCGAGAAGACGAACCAGGAAAAATACTGCAAGAGGGATCAGCTTGCCTGACCTGGGAGAACACAAGAAGCGAATGGAGCAGAGAGGCCATCGTTCTCCGGAGACATACACGCGCGTGCGCGCGCACACATACGCACAGAGAGAGAGAGAGAGAGAGAGAGAGAGAGAGAGAGAGAGAGAGAGGGGGGGGGGGGGGGGGGGGGCAAACCAGGCCGGCTCCAACCCGCGGCGGTAGCTGGGGAAGGGGCAGCCGCGGCAGCGGCCACCGGCGGCTGGGCCCGCGCGGTGTCGGGGTATGCCAGCTGCAAGAAATCCGGCAGGGCCACTGCCATGGCTGACCGCATTGCGGGAGAGGCGCGGTAGAGGGGCCACCGCACCGGTGCATCGCCCAAGCGAGCGAGGATATGAGGAGGGGAAGCGGCAGGCGCATAGCGGGGCCCCGATGGCGCCGCAGTGTGCGTGTGGGGCAGGGGGGTGCGGGCACCGGCGATGCCGGTGCGCGTACGCGGTGCCGCGCTGCCGCCGGCCACATCGGATAGAGAGGGAGAAGCCGCGTCGGGAGAGAGAGGGAGAGCCGGCGAGAGAGTCGAGAGGAGAGGGAGGCAGGAGAGGAGAAACGAGAGGTGCGTCCGCGGCGCGCCGCCGCCGGCCGCACTGGGACGGGTGGTAGGAGGAGGGCGGCCGCCGGTGCCCGCGCGCGTCCGCGGTGCGCCGCCGCCGCCGGCCGCATCGAGGAGAGAGGGAAAGGCCGCGTCGAGAGAGATAGAGCGAGGAGTTGGAGGAGGAGGAGGGCGGCCGTCACCCTGGCCGCGTCGGGACGGGAAACGGGAGAGGGGGACGGAAGAAAAGAGACGAAGCATCTCGAACGCGAAGTAGACGAGTGGAAGCAGAAGCTGACCAATATATGTCCCTCCCTTCGTGTCGTGCGGAAGCTGCGAAGCGGCGTGGTGGAACGGCTTCTGCCGAACCACGAATCGGGCGCGTTCGTCCGTGGGCGTCCGATGGAACGATCCGACGGGCCAAAAAATTCGGGGGTGGATAGTGCTCCTGGCTGAGGAGTTGTTGCAATTGGTATAGGTAGATTGGTTCAACATTTACTACCAGTGAAATTCATGTGCTTATCCTTTGAGCTGATTGGTTATTGTTTTATAGGTGGCAACGTCTTTAAGCTCAACAGAGTGTTTTGTACTGCAATCTGGAAATGCTATGTTTACATGGTTTGGCAATTCTAGCACATATGAGCAACAGCAGTGGGCAGCAAAAGTTGCTGAATTTTTGAAGGTATGAGGACACCTTTAGAAAGCTTTAAGCCAACAACTAAAATTTCTATCACTTTTTAAGTTCTATAAATCAATTGAGGTTTTTCCTCTTGTTCAATATCTGTTCTGTATATGAGAGCACCCATTGGTGTCTGCCGGTGCTTTTGCGCTCCAAGAGTTGCTCCTGAGTTCACTTGCCCTGGTCAACTAAACCTCTTATTTAACTGAGGGGTTATTTGTGGTCTTTTTTTTGTTTTGTTTGGTACCTTTTTGATGTGTTTTTTAAGGTCTGCAAAAGGCACTTTGCCTCTTTTCTTTGTATTTCTATCCCATCCTTAATGAAATGGCATGCAGTTCTCCTGTGTAGTTCGAGAAAAAGAATCCGCTTCTAAATATTTCCAATCTTACAGCCTGGTGTTGCAGTGAAGCACTGCAAGGAGGGGACAGAGAGTTCTGCTTTCTGGTTTGCTCTTGGAGGAAAACAGAGTTATACAAATAAAAATGCTCCTCAGGATATTATTACTAGAGAGCCTCACTTGTATGCATTCTCATTCAAGAATGGTCAGTTGCTGTAAATTTTTTACATACTTTCATACATTTACATATCTATCCATATGAAGTTTCTCTTTCTTTTCATTCATTTTTAAGATATCTATATTATACAAGTTTCTGGTCTAATTATAGTTTTATTGCTCGGTTTTGTTTATGCTATGATCATTGTCATTACCAGGGAGACTGGAGGTCAGTCCTACACTTTCTCTTCTTAGATCTATATTTTTGTTTTACAAATTCAGGGTCTCTGATTGTATGAGCTTATTCAGGTTACTGAGATCTTCAACTTTTCCCAAGATGATTTGTTAACTGAAGACATGATGATACTTGACACACATGGTGAGGTTTTCATTTGGATTGGTCAGTGCGTGGATTCAAAAGAGAAACAGAGGGCATTTGATATTGGCCAGGTATCAACTGAAGCCCTGACCTTATTCAAGCGGTCTGTTCCTGTTTGCTGTTGTGCTACCGTTATTCTGTATGCGTAACAACTACTTCTTCCCTAGAAATACGTGGAGCATGCAAATTCTATTGAAGATCTTTCTCCATATGTACCACTATATAAAGTTATGGAAGGGAATGAGCCATGCTTCTTCAAGACATACTTCTCTTGGGATAACACAAAATCTTTGGTATGATCTTGGCTATCTTATTCTATTTTATTATGCTTTTTCTGTTCTATATGATATTAGCCATAAAAAAATATTAGTCGATTTTTGCTGCAAGGTTACTTTCTTGTTATAGTCTGCATCATGTTTACTAATAAGTTTCGTACTTTACACAGGTTCATGGAAATTCCTTCCAGAAGAAACTCTCCCTACTTTTTGGATTGCGTTCTGAGGTAAACCTGACATTTTAGGTCTGAGTGACATATTGAAAAATAAACATATGCATATATGCATGGTTTTCTTTAATGAGTTCTTTGGATGCTCTCAAGTCAGTTGCTAAGTTGCTTTTATAAGATGGATTTAGTATTTGCATGAATAATAGAAAGGTGACATTGAACCATTATGTGGAAATGCAAATACTCGCTCCATTCCAAATTATAAGACGTTTGGGCATTTCTAGATACATTGCTCTTACTATATATGTGGACATAGTGTACATTTAAGTGCATAGAAAAAGTTATGTATCTAGAAATGCTAAAATGTCTTATAATAATTTGGAAGTTGGAACAGACGTAGACCCTGTTTAAATACCCCTCCAACTTGCAATTGCAACTAGTCACATCAATGTTGCGGTATATGCATGGAGCATTAAATGTAGACGAAATGTTTGCATGTACGTCACGAGACGAATCTTTTAAGCCTACTTAGATCATGATTGGACACTTATTGAAAAATATTCCTCGCTACTACAATGTCAAAATTCCAAATTCCAACTGAATCTAAACGCAGCCGTAGTACATGTTAAGCTAGTACAATCTTTACATCAGTTCTTTTGTAGGGTGCGCCTAGGAGCTCTGGTAATGGTGGACCAACTCAGAGGGCATCTGCATTAGCAGCTCTATCATCCGCATTCAATCCATCATCTCAACAAAGGCTGGTAAGTTTGAACGGTTGATTTGACTTCTCACAAAATGTCTACATTTTGCCTAAAAGAATGATGCATTCTTTAAGAAAACATTGATGTAACTATCCTCACAAAAATTCTAAATTTTGTATAAAAGAACATCGATTTAACTACCTTTTTTATCCTTCTTTTCAGTCTAATGAGAGGCCTAAAAGCACAGGCGATGGACCCACTCAACGTGCCTCAGCACTGGCTGCCTTATCTAATGCATTCAATCCATCCTTAAAACCCAAAACACCACCTCCATCTCGTTCAGGTCAAGGTTCTCAAAGAGCAGCTGCTGTAGCTGCACTATCCTCTGTGCTGACTGCTGAGCAATCGGGATCTTCAGAAAATCTACGAGCCAAAGCTAGCAGCACAGCAGATAAGACTGGTAGAGCTGCTCCTTCCTTTTCAATTTATCATTCGTTAAAGAATAGCTTGGCAAATGTACGGGGACCGAAAGTTTCTTACTTTCTTTGATTTCTCAAATTTGTATTCTTTTCCAGTTTATCATTATTTAGACATTTTGAGTTCTCTGATCTGTATTCCTCGTTTCTTCGGAATGTTTTCTTTATATTATTTGTTTTTTTATTTGCAATTATCCCTGGAAGACTAGAGTCATGTTTATTTGATTTTGTTGGTACACCTCTGCCTTTTTTTATATATAGTCATGACTAATGGGATGCACATAGATGATGAAGAACACTACTGCTTGCTGGCCTATTTATCACTTCAAAGTTTGACACCTTTGATCAATGCAGATGTCGATAGGGTTGTTATAACTCCAGCTGGACCATCTGGTCCATCTTCACCACAGTCTGAAGCTGGGGAGTCCAATATGTTTCACCAGGAAAAAGATGCTGCAGTAGATGGGGCACCATCTGACACTGATGGAGCAGTGGCTGAGGCCCGAGAGGAAGAAACAACAGAGAATGTTGGTGAAGCAACATTTAGCTATGACCGGTTGATATCCAAATCTGCAGATCCAATTCGTGGGATAGATTACAAACGTAGAGAGGTTTGTTCCCTGCATCCATACCCTCATTCTCCTTAAAGTGGTAAATTTTGTCTAGTGACTTCGCGATGTGAATAGTTATGGACTTATTTACTGGTTCCATGCATCCATAAGTAACCCCAGCCTTTCGCCTAGATTGCGTGCTTCTGTTATATTGATGCATTTGGTTCCAATGGTTCTCTTTGGACAAACTCCTTTTCACATTTATCCACACATATTCTTTTGTTGCTCATTTAGCCAAGTCTATTCATGTTCGGATTTGCTTGAAGAGAGGTTTACATTGAACCGTGCTGGCCCTACTTTATTGAATTACTGCTCTATTGATTTTGCAGGCATACTTATCAGATAGTGAATTCCAAACTGTTTTTGGCATGACTAAGGATGCATTCTACCAACAGCCAAATTGGAAGCAAGAACTACAGAAGCGAAAAGCAGATCTCTTCTAAAGAAAACAAGCCTTATTTCTAGTGTCTGCTACAAAATGTGATCCCGTTGTCATGAATGGTCGGTCCCATGAGAGCAAGTCTATTAATATATTGTTGGTCATTTCTGAGGACGGGCTACTGGTGGCTTTGCTCGGTTGGTTTTTTGCAACCAATTTTATAGGTCCATTCTTTTATTTGTACATGGCCTGAGTTGTGCTGCTTGCGAGGTCCTAAGATGCTCATAGCTTGCTTTGTGACTGTCCATATGTGTATATCGTTTTTTTTTTTCCCATCAGTTTGTTACGTATGGGCATTTCCTGGTAGGTTGTCATTGTATTGTCATTCAGATGTATTGCACACGAAATATTTGCGCTATCCGTTTGCTGTTTATGGATGGCAGTTGTTTGGGATTTGAACACTTGGTTGAATTTCTCCATCTTTGAGTGGCCTTGCATTTTTTTTTCTCTTTTCATAGATGTACTCCAAGCAACCTGCATGGTTGTCATTTGTGAAGAGAACATTAGATTCGTCTAGTGTCTGGTTCAGGAGTTGTAAGGTATAATTAGAACTCTGGAAAAGTGGGATTAGATGAGATTATGATCATTGTTGGCGTCTATCAACAAACATTTTGGTGATGATAAACCAATACAGTCTTGACCATTTCAAACTCATCCAACTCATTTAAAACAAATCATCCAACTCATTTAAAACAACACTAGTAGAAATTTAAAGACAAACAAACACGATCATTCTACTAGTAAGGAGTTGTTCCGTGTACAATGGAATTGAGTCTGCTTACGATAATGTACTTCGAAGACTAAGCAAGACTAGAAATTAAAGGAACAGAGCCTAGATCCTTGTATAATATACTCATAAAATTGGTTACAAGACTAGAAATTTAATGGTTAAAACAAGACAACTCTTGTAAACAATAGAGCATCAGTCAGCCATTCAGTAGTGTTTTTCTCTCATAACAATCAGTCAGCCGTACAATCTAGTCAGCCGAACAGAGCTAGCCATCAAAGAAAAGAGCTGCAGCGGCCTCAAGCAATCGAGAATCGACAATTTTGGATGATTGTGCCCAACAACCAGCAGGCGGGGCTTCTCCCTTTGCCTTTGCCTAGTTGCCTTCAAACTTCAAAGGACTGGCCGTCGCAACCACCAGAGACGATGGACGTACACAGCCAACAGAGAAACCGTCAGGTGACCTGGATACATGCTGCCGAGGCAAGTGAACAGAACACTACTACATGCCTGGTGGCGGCGGCGGAGGCGGTAGAGAAGCCCAATGGCTTCGTCCCAATCAACCTTAAATATTTTGGGCTTTACCCTGAGTTCAATGTGAAAGACAGGCCCAGTAAATAATCTAGTAGTACGGTGCGAAAAATGAACGTGACAGTATGGCTGTTGATACCGTCCTTACTAACAGGTGTGTTAAGTGTCTAATCTCAGCAATTAGCAGGCGTGTGATCCTGGCAATTAGCTCGCCATCGTACGGCCGCCGTTAGGAGGGAAGACATGCACGTCCGGGAAATTAGGTGCTTACCTGTATTTTCTTTTTAGAAAAAGTCTACGTGACCCCTCCAACTATGAGGCAGTGACTACTTAAGGTGCCTAAACTACAAAACCGTCTGTTTTATCTCCTGAATTTTTCAAAACCGTTCAAATTACCCCCTAGAGCGGTTTTGGGCGGCGGTTTGCTACAGTAACCATGGTTTTGCTGCAGTAACACTGTTTTGGCTTTTTCTTTTTCTATTTATTTCCGCTGAATCTTTGAAAAATCATAGTAAATCACAGAAAAATCATAAAATAGAAAATCTAATTTTGTTAGACTCTACATGAGTAGAGCTACATAATGAATATATAATATAATATGCTTTAGCATAATTTTTTTTGTAGCTTTAATTAGTTAGAAAATCAAAATTTGTTTGTAATTAATTGGAATAATTCATAGCTGCAGCTTCTATGGTCCAATTGTAGTGAAACTTTTATGGTAGGGTTATTATTATAAGCTTGAACTATAGTAAAAATTTCATACTCATTGGATCATATATAACTTAGTTATAGATTTATTCTGAATAAATCTATAACTAAGTTATATATGATCCAATGAGTATGAAATGTTTGCTATAGTTCAATCATATAATAATAACCCTACCATAAAAATTTCACCACAATTGGACCATAGAAGATACAGCTATGAATTATTCCAATTAATTACAGGCGAAATTTGATTTTCTAACTAATTTAAAGCTAAAAAAATTGTACTAAACCATATTATATTATATATTCATTGTGTAGCTCTACTCATGTGGAGTTCAACAAAATTAGATTTCTATTTTATGATTTTCTATGACTTACTGTGATTTTTCAAAGATTCAGCGGACCAAAACCGCTATTACTGTGGTAAAACCATGGTTACTGTAGCAAAACCGTCATCCAAAACCGCTCTAGAGCGTAATTTGAACAGTTTCGAAAAGTTCAGGGGAGTAAAACAGACGGTTTTATAGTTTGGGGCCTTAAATAATCACTGCCTCATAGTTAAGGGAGTCGCTTAGACTTTTTCCTTTCCCTTTTTGTCGGTGCAAAAGATGTCAAACACAGTGTCACACTATATATCATGCATGCATAGTAGTACCGTGCAATTATATTTAGGATTTAGGACCACATTTATGTAAGCTACTCCTCTTCCTTTTGCTTCGAGTTTCAGAAATATAATAATCAGATTTGAAGGGTCCCTTAATTGCAGGTAATTTTGTACTCCCTCCGTCTTGAAAAAAGATGATGTTTTGGAAACGGACTTGGTCAAACATTGCGAATATAAATCATTAATAACTTTTAAATTGTTAAGTTTGAAAATATAAAAACTATATAAATATATTTGTCTTCAAATATATTTTCATAAAGTATACATATATCACTTTTCAATAAATATTTTTATTAACATATGAAGTCAAAGTTATACATTGAAGACCGTGTCACTATTCTAAACATCATCTTTTATCATTACGAAGGGAGTATATATCGTCTATTTATAATTTCAGATAATTTATAAATTCAGATGACAAGAAACCAAAGAGGCCTAATTAAATCCCACTTTTCAGTCTTAGTATATGGTCCGCACCGGGAAATTAATTTTTTCTTACTTAAAATATTCTCATAAGTTCACGAGTGCTCGTGTGCGGGTTATTGACTGCTGGTGCGCAATTTAATGAGGTTCACGAGATTGATGGATGGAACACTGAGGCTGTTTACATCTACTGCAAATTACAATTGTAATTAGTCATATCAATATTGCGACACATGCATAAAGTATTAAATGTAGACAAAATGTTTACATGTTTGTACTTTTTGCACATACATCACGAGACGAATCTTTTAAGCCCACTTGGGCCATGATTGGACAAAAGTTGTTAAATACAAACGAACGTGCTATAATACAGAATTGCAACTGCAATTGGGATCTAAACACAGCAACTAGCTACTTCACCTGGGGGTGTTTAGTTCCTCTTCAAAACAAAAACTTCCGTCACATCAATTTTGCGGCACATGCATGGAATATTAAATGTAGACGAAATTTTTACATGTTTACACAGTTCGCTTATAAATCGCGAGACGAATCTTTTGAGTCTACTTGGACTATAATTGGACACTTATTGTAAAAAATTCTCGCTGCTATAGTACCAAAAACCAAAAAAATTTGGGATCTGAACACCCCCCTCGTCGTCTTTATTAGGCGGCCGGAAATGGTGGCTATAGTTAGCTTTATGCATATCCCCCGTCCTAAAATAGAAGTCATTTTCACTTCCCAAAAAGTCAAAGACTTTTTATGTTTGACCATTAATATTTATAATATATAATTAGTATCATTAGATAGATCTTTAAATATATTTTTATAATATATTTATTTAGAGATATAAATGTTGCATGTATTTTCTAGAAACTCGGTCAAAATTGAAAAAATTTGACCAGCACGTTTCCCATAGCGACATCTATTTTGGGATGGAGGGAGTATAAGTCATGCATATATACTCCGTAGATGAGCAGGTGCATGTGTATGATTGATATACATAGTATCTCCGTATAGGAAAATGATGTCGTTATGAAAAAGGTTTTGTCATACATTAAGAATATAAATCATGAATAACTTTTAAATTATTGAGTTTAGAAATATAAGATCTATATAAATAGTTTTGTCTTCAAATATTGTACTTTCATAAAAGTTTGCATATATCACTTTTTAATAAATATTTTTATAGAAATATGAAGTCAAAGTAATGCTTTGAAGACCATGTCATTGTCTTAAACGACATCTTTTTTTTATACGGAGGGAGTACGTATGCACAACTTTGTATTTATTAAGGTAGAGAAATTTGTTACAAATAACGCGTTTTTAGCGAGCGCCTAGAAGGTCAACACAATTACAACCCTGATCTAGACCAACATAGTGTATAAATATAGATTTTGTTGTGAATCAAAGTCCAAAAGCAATGTGAACATGGACTTCAAATGGTGGCCAATTAAATGAGAAGAAGAGAAGATCAAATTGATGAGCTATAGAAAAGAGGAAGAAAGCAAATTGGATTCAACTAATGTAATGTTTATCCCTTTGTTCTCCCTCTATATAAATAGAGAGCCCCTCAATGTAAATGATAGATTCATCAAGTGAAAGAAATACAAGCTCTTCCTCCTCCCACATTCCTCTCCTTGTTCTCTGTTCTCTCTCTATGTTCTCTGTGAGGTGTGTGATGATGTGCAAGGCATTGGTGATCACGAGTAAAGAACCGAGGGACTCACAAGTAAGGGATCGATCGAATTACAACACGTTATCGGCACGAGTTCTACGAAGTTAGAAGGTACGGACATCGATTCCATGCTTACCTCAACTAGTTGTTCTTGAGCCACCGCCGTCCCGAAGACGAGCTGTTCGGCCCCTGCTGCCCTGAAGGCGAGCATATCAGGCCATGGAGCCCGGACGCGAGAAGGGGCTGCATGCTTGGCCGCCACCTCCGCATGCTGGCCGTGCCCAGCCATCGGCCACCACTGGTCGCACGACGCGGGCAGAGGGCCGCGCCCCAAGCCGACCACCGGCGCCGGCCGCACGCGCGGGCCAGGGCCGCGCGACGGCTGTGCCTGGCCGCAGTAGAGCGGGGCCGCCACAGCCGCGGCCGCGAGCCGCCACAACCGCGGGCTGGCCTCGGGCCGCGCGCTGCACCATGGCCGCGAGCGGTAGCGCCGTGCCTAGCCGCGGGCCGCCGCCTCGCTTGGCCATACACCGCTAGCGCGCGCTCGGGGGGCGCGGTCCGCCCGGCCGCCGCGGAGCGCTAGGGACGCAGCCCGCCCGGCCGCCGCGAGCCGAGGGGCGCGGGCCCCTCCCTGGCCATCGCCTCTCTATTCTCCCATCCTCTTCTCTTCCTCACGAAGGCACGAAGTTAGAAGCTTCATGTTTGTTCTGTTTTTTCTGAGAAGAGAGAAAAATGGTCCTTCCATACGGGAGACAGGGAGGGGAGGATAAGGATGAGGACGGTTGGGAGACGCCACCAATGCGAAGGAGCCAATAATGGCCTCTTGAAAGACCCTAGTTTGGTTTTGGTAATTGATGAAACCTAGTTACTAATCTAAGTGCTAAGTATGTGTAGCCAAGAGTAGATTAGTGATAAGGAGGAAGATGACATGAGCAAAAGTGAAGATCAAGATGAAATGATCAAGGAGAAAGAAAAGGACTTAAAGAAGAAAAGCTAGAGGCTAAGGTATATCCAAATAGAGATTTTCTTTTAGTGATCAGAATCCAAGTGGGAGTGATCACATTTACGATAGATAGCCGACTATCAAGGGGAGAACTAAGCTATTGGATTACTTTCAAGTGCTCTACGTTGCATCTCATGTGCATTGATCTAACCAACCTAGAGAATCTCTTTGAAAACCTTTGAAAAATATTTGCAAAATGCTAACACACTGTGCACAAGTATTGGAGACCTTGAGTGTTAGCATATAGAAGCAAGGGGTGCGAAATAGACTTGAAAAACGCTGAAAAAGGAGAGTCGGACCGTTTGCCAACGTAGCGTCGGACCATTGTGTAGCGTCCGATGCCTAACTCTAGCTCTGACTGTTGCCGAGCGTCGGACTATCGTTTTGAGAGCGTCGGACTATTCAGTGATAGTCCGACGACTCGTCGCGGCGAGGCACGCGGCGTGCTTTGGTCACGGCGTCGGACAGTTTGTTTTAGTTCGACGTTGTGCGTCGGACAGAGTCCGACGCACTTTTAGCGCTCTGGAACCTCTCTGGAAGCGTCGGACTGCTAAGATCTTTAGTCCGACGCCTTCTCCACGCAGAGTCCGCCGGTGCTGTGAATACAACTATGGTGGCGTCGGACTCTAGAGTTTAGTCCGGTGCCTGAGCGTCCGACGGTAGTTAAACGTGCGAAATCAGTTGACCGTTGAGATCGGACGAACGACGTTTAAACCTGTTGACACGTGGCACGCATCCGAGCGTCGGACGCTGGCGTTTAGTCCGACGGATTCAGTTCGACGGTAGCGTTCGACGACATAAAATCGTGTTTAACGGCTGTTTCGAGTGGGGTAACGGCTAGATTTGCACTTGGGGGTATTTATACTCCCTCCCTGGTCACTTGGTGACACCCTTACACACTTGGATCATTGTCATACACATTGTTGCATTCTAGCCTCCCACTCTCTCACTAGTTCATCATTTTGATCATCTTTAGTGAGATTGAGTGAACCTCAAGTGCATCATTGCTTGTGATTTGCATTCTAGAGCACTTGAGAGCAAGCCTTGGTTCAGTTCTTATTCTCTTGGGACATTGCCGTGTCCCTAGACGGCTTGGAGGAGAAGGTGTGGAGGAGCTTGGTGATTATGCTTGCCCACACCCGGCAATTGTGAGGGGTTCTTGTGCCTTCTCCGAGCGGAGTGCTCAAAGGTAACTCTAGTGGATTGCTCGTGTCTTTGAGTTACTTCCTCCGTGGTAGGTTCTTGTGGCGCCTAGTGTAGACTCGGTGTGTGATACCGATTAGCCACCGAACCACCGGTTGAAGTCGACACAACGAGGATGTAGCGTGCCGGCAAGCATGTAAACCTCGGGGATAAATTTTGGTGTCTCTATTGATTTTCTCACCTTCGAGTGAGTGACTTATTGATTGTCCCGGTGATTGGCTTCCTCACAAGGCAAAGGTTTAATCGACGATCATTCCTTTCTTATTCTTGTGCAAAGTAGCTTGTTTTCTTGTCTTGTGTAGTTGTGTAGTATTTTAGCTTTTGCTAGCTTGCTTGTGTGGCTTAGAACTAAGAATTAACTAGAATTGTGTTAGTGGCTTGCCTAGGTTAGTAGTTGTACTAGCATTGTACATTTAGCCATATTTGTTACTAACCTCTTGGCCTAAGATTTTTGTAGAAATTTTATTAGCCCATTCACCCTCCCTCTAGCCATACTAGGACCTTTCACCTCTGCCATGTAGAAGAAAATAGAGCAGTGGCTAGAAGCCCACCATAACATCTAAATACACGGCCCGAAGTCCGTGAAATATTAGTGACCCGAAGTCCACTATATTTTCTTCATATAATTATTTCATTACCATTTATTTAATGTGTATTGCAATCTGCTGCAATTTACTTTCTCGTATTTATTTAAATTTCGCAAAAAATTTTTCTTGCAATTATTTAAATCCTGCAGATTTACTATAATTCCTTATCTTTACTTTATCATAATTTATATTATTTAATTGCAAAAGTAAATTTAAAGATTACATGCGAGAATTGTAATCCTGAAGATTACAGTAGAAAACATTTTTGTCTCGATCCACGTGCAGTACGCCATATGCAAGGTGGCCTGAAGCCACCATGCAAAGAATGCCCGGGGCCTCATATGATCATGGCATAACCTATTTGGTCAGTGCATCAAAGGATCACGCTTACACGGCCAGAAGCCGTTAGCATCTAAACAGTGACCTGGAGATCACTGTGTCATGCCACTACGCAGCCTGAAGCCTGTAGAAATCACTATGACCTGAAGTCTACACATGGCATGACTATTTTAATGCAAGCTTTATATTACTACAAGTAATATTTATTTACCTTTTCTTTTGCACTTATTTCTTGCATTTATTTACCGTAATTTATTTTCTTGCATTTATTTAAATCCAGAAGATTTATTTTATTATAAGTTTATGTTCGTAATATGATCGCATGTGATCCTGAAGATTATATAGATGAGATATTTGGGGAAATATAGTCCTGAAGACTATATGTAAATGTGTGATCCTGAAGATTACACATAGTCATAATTCTGAAGATTACATGCGACCGACATTCACTAGCCTTACCTATTGAGAAGGCATTCGGACATTTCGAGAGGGGAGTTCGCAAAGCTTCCCGTGAACGGCAGAAACTACCTTACGGGCTATTGATGTCAAGATCAGACTCGACGGTATGAGACTCGATCATACCATTCTCCAACCTGCAGCTAGCAAGGATGAGCTCACAATAAGCAAAGGTGTTGCCCTGTCTGCAACACCACTTACACTTAGACCTAAAGTCTAAGTATATGGATGACAATGGTTCACTGGCAGTCCCTGAAGGAACGCTTTAACCAGCAGAGGTTGATTGTGCTCTCTCGCACAACAAGATCGATCGCTTTATGCTTCCAAGACTATAAGTCCATGGTACATCCAACTTTGCTTTACATAGGATTGTGCCGAGACTGCGTCCATATGGCCAAACGTTGATATGATCGAGAAAACCTTTTTCCTGCTGGATCGATGGTTATGCTTGAACCATACACTAGTGTTGCTGAGAGTTCTCGCAACTGCAAAGGAGATCGTGGCAAAGATAAGGGAAAGTGAGAGCCCAAGGGTAACGACGAACCCAAGAGGGTCACAGGTGAGCAGGATCATTGCTATGGATGTGGAGGCATGGGACATTTGTCCCACAATTGTCAGGCCTCGAAACACCTAGTTGAGCTCTACTAAAGTTCTTCCAGAAGTAAGAATATGTAGAGTCAACATAAGTCCCACTTCACCACCGAGCATGAAGCTCAAGAATGCGATGACATGCTTGTCAATGCGAAAGAAAATGGTGAAGACGTCCAAATGGACGATAGTGTGGACAATTTTTTTGATGATGACTTTGATATAATTAGGGACCTGAATTAATCCCAAGAATACCATGTCAGATATAATGCAATGTCCATATGTACCTGGGCATACATGCTCTCGAAGAGCATTTATAACATGATAAATGGTTAGGCCTGCACCTAAAGAGCATTTATTACCCTGAAGCTGTGAATGTTGGTCTCTGTTTTTCAGCAATATATGTTAAATCCCTAAATTCTCATACCTCGTGGAGAACTCACTGAGGGATATATTGCGATGAAAGTCATATTCAGGGAATATGGCATGACCGACCGGGTCATCCTGCGTTGGATCTGATGAGAGGATCATCAATAATTCTGCTGGCATAGAGACTTCCCAATCCTGGAGATTTTATTTGTACTAGATGTGAAAAGGGGAAGCTAGCCACTAGGCCATCCCTCCTAAAGATTAGGGATGAGCAACATAGAATGGTTTAATTGAATCCTTGATTAAGTGGATTACACGACCATTACTGCAGAGTTACAGGCTGCCAACCAGGAGTTGGAGCCACACAGTGTTGCATATTGCATCACTAATCCAACTCAGACCAACTGCACATCCCCCTTAAAGCTAGTGCATGGGAAAAAGTCAAGTATTTTCCATCTGCGTATGTTTAATTGTATGGTATATGTGCCAATACCATCACATCAGCGTACATTATTGAGATCCCACCAGAAGTTGGGGATATATGAGCATATGACTGGGGATTTCATAAGGCTCGGTACGCTGATTGCATTTCCCAGCATTAGGGGGAGATAGGCATCCAGAAGAATGCCGGGAAATTCCAAGAAAGGAATGGTGAAATGCATTCCTTAGACCCACACACTAGTAAAACTGAACCAGAAGTTCAAGAGGAATATGCATTTGCAAATCGTTGCAAATGAGCTGCCAAATACCTTCACTGATCATAAGAGTGACAAGGTCGCATTTACCTGTAGTAAGTGTGCCGGAAAGAGTATATGTAGCCCATAAAGTTACCAACTCTATTGTCTCCATCCGATCCTAGGTTGAGGGGGAGACCTCCGGGTGCTCAGACAAGGTTCCATGGAGACGTCCGCACGAACAAGGTCTTGAGCCACTTGCATGACTTAAGGAATCAGTTGAGAAGCTCGACCTGAAGTCGAGAATGCCCCTGAAGTGGCAACTCAACCTGAAGTTGAGGAAGTCTCCGAAGGACACCATCCTGAAGATGGAAACCCCAATGTGTCGCGCGCACACTATCGCATTGGAAGATTGGAACGCCCCAGCTCAATTGTTATGGGAAATCATGATGAGTGGGAAGACGATCGTGAGGAGATCGCCACTAACTATGTGGAATGGGGAGAGTTATATATTTGAAAGACCACCGTTGTCGACAAATATTTTACCTCTAAAATTGCTGGCTCAATGGATCCGGATCCAAAACCATAGCCCATGGCAGAGTGTCGAAAGCACTCAGATTGGGACAAATGAAAAGCCGCAATTAAGGCAGAGGTGCACTCGCTTAATGAAAGAGAGGTTGTTGGGCCTGCAGTCATAGCATCTCTAGAAGTCATCCCTGAAGGATATAAATGGGCCTTCTTCCTGAATAGGAATATGGCACAAAGCGAGGCTAGTGGCATAAGGGTTCCCGCAGAGACCCATCATCGATTACGATGAAACACGCTCTCCAGATATAAGTGGCATAATGTTCCGATACTTAATAGCTATGGCAGCTAACTTGAATCTGAAATGCAGTTGGTAAGTATTGTGGTTTCATAGTTATATGGGCCATTTGATTCCAAGATCCACATGAGAATCCCCGAAGGACTCAAGACCCCTGGACCGAATCAGAAATGCAACATACATAGAGTCCGCCTGCAGTGGTCGTCGTGTGGATTAGAACAATCCGAAAGGATGTGATTCAACCTTTTTTTAAATAATTTCCTCCTGAAGAGGGATTACACAAATAATAATGAAAGACTTGGATAAAACCAAATCTTGCTTGAGCCAGAAGCTCGAGCAGCTCCCTAAAGGAGCATTTGTACACCGGTCTATAAAGAGGGTACTTGAAATTGAATTTGGGCAAATGCTACCCTCAGATAACCCCCATGGTGGTTTGATCCCCAGAAGTGGATATGGACATGATTATACCAAGGGTGATGATAAGGCAGTTGTTTGGGACCCGAAGTTCCCTGCTTAAGCTCCATAGGAGCACTACTATACCTAGCGAACTGCAGAAGGCATGATATTGCATTCGTTGATGGCAAGGTATAGTACTACCCAACCAAACATATTGGGTTTGCACTAAGACTATCATCACATACCTATAAGATACCCAAGATCTTGGTCTATGGTTCTCGAAGGACCAAAGTCCCAACCATGGTGGGGTATGTGGATGATTGGCTATATGTCTGACCCGCATAATGCCAGACCACAGACTGGTTTCGTATCTCAATGTGGTGATATAGCTATTTCATTGGTGGTCTATGAAGGAGAGCTTGGTTGATGAATCAACCAAACACTAAAAGAGATAATTGCCCTATATAAAGCCACACAAGAATGTGTTTGTCTATAACAGATGATTTACCACATCCAGGAGTCATGTGGCATGAACATCATCGACACACCCCCATTTTCTATGAAGATAATGTGGCTTATGTTGCACAAATGTATATGGGCTATGACGAGTAATATCATGATGCATATTGCTCCTAAACTCTTTTATCCCCATGAGCTCCAGGAGAGCGGGGAGATGAATATCCTGCAAGCAAACTCGCTGCATATTTATATTCACATAATCTATGCCCACTATAGCTCCTCGCGTGTTTTTGTGGAATTGGCATAGAAGTTGCAGGGTTCAGGGGGAGATAACCCCAGACGTTATAGCTCATGATTGTGATCCTGAAGATCACAAGTCGGTCCTGAAGACCGATAGGTCCAGAAGACCTGAGAGGCATAAACTAGATTGATTGGTCCTGAAGACCCAATCCGTAAATTAACTGTTGTACTCTTTTTCCCTTAATGAGTTTTTCCTACTGGGTTTTCTCATGCAAGGTTTTTAACGAGGTAATAGGTGCAACGTAGCCTGCGCGTGTAATGAACTCTTTTCTTCTACCCTTTTTTTTCCACCGGGTTTTGGGAGAAGTTTTTAATGAGGCATACACAAAGAGCCCAATTTGTCCAATGGGGAGTGTTATAAAATCATGATCCTGAAGATCACGAGTTGGTCCTGAAGACCTGATTCAAATATCAACTGTTGTACTCTTTTTTTCTCTTAATGAGTTTTCCCACAGGGTTTTCTCATGCAAGGTTTTTAACGAGGCAGCAGGTGTAATATAAGTAATGCATGTGATGCACTCTTTTCTCCTACCCTTTTTTCCCACTAGATTTTTGGGAGAAGTTTTTAACGAGGCATACGCATAGCATATAATTGGCCAAGGGGGAGTGTTGTGAATCAAAGTCCAAAAGCAATGTGAACATGGACTTCAAATGGTGGCCAATTAAATGAGAAGAAGAGAAGATCAAATTGATGAGCTATGGAAAAGAGGAAGAAAGCAAATTGGATTCAACTAATGTAATGTTTATCCCTTTGTTCTCCCTCTATATAAATAGAGAGCCCCTCAATGTAAATGATAGATTCATCAAGTGAAAGAAATACAAGCTCTTCCTCCTCCCACATTCCTCTCCTTGTTCTCTGTTCTCTCTCTATGTTCTCTGTGAGGTGTGTGATGATGTGCAAGGCATTGGTGATCACGAGTAAAGAACCGAGGAACTCACAAGTGACGAATCGATCGAATTACAACAGATTCTGATATTATACACAAATGGAATAATCAAGATAAGGCCAACGACGCAACTAAGAAGAGGTCTTACGTTTCCGTTGCGGCCAACATGACTCATTCCTGTTGCACTGGAAGAGTCCTTAGAGCTTCAATGTTGGAAGCATTTGTCTTAGCCTCGTAGAGTGCCTCAAAGTCCTTCAATGTCGAATCATTTGTCGCTAACAAATCCAATCGTCACTTGATTAGGATCTCACCTCGCTAGGAAACAGGCACTACAAGAGAGGCTTTGGGCCGCTAGACAATTGCCTGACTGATCCACGCGCGGGCATGCAACGGTCCCCATCGTCGCTAGTTTCGTCGACGTAGAGGCAGTCACCGAGGGGTGCTGCGAGCGAAGCACGAATGGTGGCGTTGATAGCCTCCCGGCTAGGCGCACGCGCCGAACCCCACACTCTCTGATGGCAACGTCACCGATGCACCAGCGCAGGTCCGAGCTTCCTGCTGGCTGCTAGGGAGAGGAGGGGTTCAGGGAAGCAGAGAGGTGGGAGAGGAGGGGCAGGCACAGGCGCCGGCGCCGCGGCGGTTGTGGCAGGAAGGTAAGGGAGGCGAGTCTCCTTGGAGGGAGTTGCACGATGGAGCTTGCTAGAGGGTCACGGGCAGAGAAGGAAGAGGGTGGGGGAGAGGTTGTGCGCTTGAAGGCTAAGTTTGTTAGGGCTAGATATAGATGGCCAACAGGCCGGGTTGGTAGGCACGACCTGTAGGTGGGTTGCATCGGAGCCATGCCTCTGTGGGCCGTATGCCTGGCCTTTTGCCTAGGCACGGCCCTATGCCGAGTGCCGACCCGCTCAGCTGTGGCAAAATTATGGGTCATGCCAACACACAGCCCAGCAGCCAACGTGGAGGAAGGAAGATGAATAGTGACATTGTCGGCTCAATGAAGACGCGACGAGCTCCTCTTTCCCCAATACGGTGCCGACGAGGCACCTCTTTTTGGGCTCCTCCTTCCCAAGACGGCACCGGGTCAGGAAACACCATGGTAGCGACGCTCGCGATGACAATGGCACTACTCCGAGAAAGGGAGGGAAGGGGAGAGGCAGGACGGCCATCGTACTGCTTCACGCGACGCGAGGGAATGAGAGGGGTAACAATCGTGCACTCGTGCGGCGCGTCGCACGACATGACTCGTCAGGGAAGGGGAGGGTCCACGTGAGTCATGGGCATGATGGACTAGATGCCTAGATGTGGGAATGGAAATTAGGGTTTGCAGTTGGATGAAGTTTATCTATACTTGTGGGCCTTTGTCGGTTCTAGAAACTTATATCAGGTCATGTCGTGCCAACCCACGTGCCCAAAGTGTGGCCCAGGCTTGGTATGCACCTCTGAAAGCCCATGTTTGGTTTTGGGTAATTGATGAAACCTAGTTTGCTAACGATTGCTCTAAGTGTTTCATGAGAATTGATTAGCAAATGGCAAGATGGAGCAAAGGACCGGGTCAGTGGAGGCCACAAGTGAAGGGAAATGATGGCGTCCATGAAAATGGTGTAAGCCCATCAATAAAGGAGCAAGCCCTATTGATGGTATCCATGCAAATGGTGTAAGTCCATCATCAAAAGGAGTCCACAAGCTTCATCAAGAGATGGTGAAAAAGCTAGGAGCTCAAGGCAAAGGTATAATCCATAGGAGCTCTTTTGCTTTTGGTGACCAAGACTCCATAGAGGGAGTGATCACATTTAGGATAGATAGCCGTACTATCAAGAGGGGCGAAATCGTTGATGAAATACAGTTATCAAGTGCCACTAGGTGTTCATGATCATTGCATTGCATATAGATGCTAGTGACACTAACAAACCCTTGGAAAACTCTTTTGAAAAGGCTAACACACGTGCACAAGGTGTAGAACACTTGGTGTTAGCACATGGGAACAAAGGGTGAAAAGTTTGAGTGAAAATCCTAAGAAAATAGAGCGTCAGACCGTAGAGTCAAAGAGCGTCGGACCATTAGCCTCGGTCCGACGGCTAACACAGTTTCTGAGCGTCGGACGCTCAGTTTCTGAGCGTCGGACCATTAGCCGAAGCGTCCGACATTGCAGATCATGCGAGAGCTGACACGTGGCGAGTTCTGAGAGCGTCGGACTCTCGGCGTTAGTCCGACGGTGAGCGTCGGACCAACGTCCGACGGTTTTCAGGGCTCGGGGAGCTCTCTGGAAACGTCGGACCGTAGTTTCGTTTGGTCCGACGCGCCATGTATTTTCAGTCCGACGGTGCAGTGGCAGTGGGCGTCGGACCGCGGGTGTTGGTCTGACATTCGTCCGTCCGACGGTTCGTTTAGCGCGGGAAGTTAGCCGTTGTGATCCAACGTTCGACTTCAAACGGCTAGTGACACGTGGCGTTCATCTGGGGCATCGGACCGTGCAGATTAGTCCGACGGTCTGGCCGTCGGACAGTCCGACGGTACGCAGAAAAGCCTAAACGGCTAGTTCTTTGTGTGTGGCTTATAAATAGTCACTTGGCTGGTTTGGAGAGCAGCTCTTGGCACTCCTGAACATCATAGCATACTTGTGAGCCTTCTTACTCCACTCTCACTCATCCTACTTGATTGTGATCATCATTTGGTGAGTTTGGAGAGTATCAAGTGCATTGCATTGATAGAGATCATCTTGAGGCACTTGGTAGTAGTGATTCGCAGCGGCTTCTCTCATTACTCTTGGAGTTTGCCGACTCCTAGACGGCTTGGAGCTGCAAGGATCGTTGAGGGGAGTTGGTGATTGTCTCCGCCTCCGATCAAGGTATTGTGAGGGGTTCTTGAGCCTATCCCTGCTGGAGATCGCGAAAGGCATCTTTAGTGGATTGCTCGTAGCTTGGTGGATCCCCGTCTTGTGTTGGTTGTGCGGCACCCTTGAGAAGGGTTTGGCGTGTGATGCCAATTAGCGCGTGAACCTCCAAGTGGGTGTATCGCTACAACGAGGACTAGCTTGCCGGCAAGCAAGTGAACCTCGGTAAAAAATCTTGTGTCATCTCTCTACCGAGAATTTCTCTTGTATTTGATTGATTGGTTATATTGGACTTCATATCTTCTCTACACCGGGGGTAATGAAATCACCTTTACTCTTTACTTTTGTGTACTTACTCTCTTGTGTAGTTTGTTAGTTAGTTGCTCACTTAGGAGTAGTGCATAGTAGTGACATAGCCTTTGAGTGTGAACTAGTGATCATAGTGTAGTATACTTGTCTAGGTGGCTTGCATAGTGTAGTTTAGAGCTAGTGCTTTGCAAAGCTTGCTATTGTTACTAATCGGCTTGTTAAGTGTTGTTTGTATATTTTTATAGGCTATTCACCCCCCTAGCCATTTAGGACCTTTCAACCTCGGGCCAGGCTGTTCTTGGGGCCGGACCAAAAATACGGGCTCCATGTCATGTTGTCGTGTCACGAGCTGTATGGACATCTATGGGGCTAGAGTTGGAGTCGGTCCAAAGTGTTCCACAATATTTCTAAATACCCCAAATCACCAAAACTTTATATATATATATATATATATATATATAGGACTCTACTAATTAGAGCTCTGGCCTCTGATTAGTAATCAGTGCCCTCGCCGTGTGTGTATATATATATATATATATATATATATATATATATATATATATATATAGGACTCTACTAATTAGAGCTCTGGCCTCTGATGAGTAATCAGCGCCCTCGCCGTGGACGGGCGGCGCGCTCGCCGATTCCTTGTTTGTGGTAAATTACCGTGAGTTTCTACTTCCAACAGCGTCCAGTGTAATGAATGGAGGTTATTTTATTTTATTGGTGCCATTGAGTTGAGGTTAGATCAGGAAACGGTATCTGTGGCAGCAATAATTGTCAGGTTAACCTTTTACTGTCATCTACTGCTGTCAGTAATAATTTAACATCAATAAAAAAGATGTCACTAGTAAAAAGTTGTTGCTGCGACCTCTTTATTCGCATCAACTACAGCAAGTAATGTGCCAGTGCCACCTAATTAGTTTTTTCATTCAGATATGACTGACGGCTAATTTAAAGGATGGAAGAATAACCGCAGTGATTTGATTTACATTCTCCATTTGCATTTCGGAAAATCTTGTACAGTATTTTTTTTCATTAACTATAGTATTACTAATATTACCATTTTAGCATAAATAATTCCATATGGATCTGTGAGCAGTAAATTTGGCTGTGATAATCTGAAACATCCTCGATTTTCCACGAAGGAAAAATCCACAGAATGAGTTATAATGCGATCAAACCAAAGTTTGATTCCATCACATTATCATATATCAGTTGAAATCACAGTCATAAAGCGTATGATTATAAGCTTTACAAGTTTTACCACATTAGAGGATACACCTATTACAGGATTAATTTAGCAGAAGCGTATCTAGACGCCATCAGAGTTGGCGGAATATGTTGTCGAGTGAAGGCTCCTCCTTCACGGGTATCATCAGAGTTAATCTTGGCGTAGCATAGTCTTCATCTCCTGAACCAAACTTGATCGTAGGCACGAGTCCTCCTAATCTTTCTTATCTCAATATCTCTGTTAGTCAGGTAATCTGCACACCGCCAGATATGTGCAGGTCATGGTCAGCACCGATGAGCTTTAGTGGAAAAGAGAAAACAAAGGATCTGGCGATCCTAACATTTGGCTGTGGTTTGCATCATAAGGACATGCAAAGTAGTATCAAGTAATAATATCATAATAATTTGTCAAGTTTTAACCCATATCATCAATTCCCATCAGTCTATCCCAAATCTGTCATCCCACCCATACACCACCTCACACACACACCTCACGCTCAGTCGACAGGCCCAACTCCCTCTTGGGTCCTGTCTCAACGGCACACTGCCACATCGGGCACACTGCCGGACAATCATCAACCAGGGGAAAAAAGAATATCGCTCTCTACACTAGTCAGAGCTTTACAGGAAAGGTCCATAGCCGACGAATCGGCATATGTATCGATCGATCAACCATACACTCTGCAGAGGTTTTACCACTCACAAGATTAGCCATCATCGATGCTGTACAATCATCTAGGCAGAATTCCGGGTGCTTGCTTGCCTAGGTCGATGCCACCCTACCACTTAGCCCTGGGTAACTTCGGTCACGAACCAAAATGCTGAGACTGGGAGATGCAGTACCAGGCCCAATCAGTCACTGCCCACCCTTAACACCTTTCAACCTAGCAGTAGTGGCACCGCCCTACCAAGTAGTCCAGCCGTTCCCCGCCCATCGAAGACGAGTGAGCAGTAAAGGATTCCTTTGAACCTGGTACTAGTCCTTCCTAGGTTTGACCAAACAGGCATCTTCTCTTAGGGGATACTCTCCCCGTGCCACCACGGCACCTCCATTCACGGGGTTTCAAACCACGCAGGCTATCCTTCCCGGAACCTCCTCATAAAACCATTACCCGCCACAGGTATCTCTCGTGGGAATGCCCAGATGCAACTCCCAGCAAGACTTGCTTACATAGCTCGTCGTGTATCCCACTTGGTCGACTCGACCCTCACCACACACCCAAGAGACACGCAGCACGCTCATAGTCCACCAATCTGGCATCCCAAGCCAAACCATTCCCATATGTTCACCACCAGCATCACATCACAGATACAATGCGAGTGGAGTTAATAAATATGTTGATGTAACATGCAAGCAAGCAGGTAGATAGAAATATATAAAAGGGCGTGAGCGCGAAGCTGAGTAGCATAGTAGAGTGGTTGCAAGCGGTGTAATAATGGCTTAGGTAGTTGCATGCATCATATACCAGCAAAGAAGTAGATATAAAGCACTAGCATTTCTAAATATGCAATGTCTAATAGGATTCTCTAAAAGAAGGTGCTGCCATGACACCTGCGTTGTCGAGGAAGTAGTAGTATGAGCACTCCTTAGTTAGTGTAGTCGTTCTGCTGAGTCACCTCCTCCTAGGGTGACTCCACTCCATGGGTTCTTTTGTCGTCCATGTTCTCTTCCTCCAGCGGTCTCGATCCGATCGTTGTTAATCTGGAATCAACTACTCCGCGAAGCAATACAAAGCAAGAAAACACCCAATACACCAAAAGACGACGGGACGCGGGAAGATCCATAAGTACTGGAGGAATAATAGAAGGTACACGACTTGGCCCTCTCGGTGTATGTCCAATTTCATCGGGCTAAAGAAAAAATTAAGAGTGGGGTTTGCTATGCACAAGCTTATGTCACGGCCAAGCCAATATGGCTTTATAATAAATGGTTCAGGCTAAAGCTGATTCATAGCAAACACCACGGCTCGCAATCTTCCGATCCGAACGCCGCGGAGAAGACGGGGATCGGAGGACGGCCGATCAGAAGGGAAGAACAAGGAATTACCAACAATAAATGTTGCACAAAATAGTGCGAGTCTTTAATCCACTTGTAGGGTACCAAGGCTGTGATTCAAATGGGCACAATCATACAAGTGCTTAAACACCCAGAATCAAGAGAGGGAGAGAGAGGAGTTAGTTAGGCACATCCATATCATATTCTCAGTCACATCTTCAGCGAAGATGGTTTTAAGCGGTCGATCGAGTCGACTCGCATAGATCCAAGATCTTGATATAGACCATAGCTTCGCTAACTAAAAAGGAGCTAGTCCGATCTTTGATCCAATCGCCATGAACAAGACGGGATCGAACAGAGCGGGCTATACGGGAACAAAAGAGCGAGAAACATAATAGGGCAGTGGTCTACTTCTTCCAACACGCACGCCATGGAATAGACGGGGCGTCAGAAGAGAGCGACATGTAAAAGACGCAAGTGCGCAAACCACTCGTAGGGTACCACGACCTGGGTGCACTGGCACCAATTCATTTCCCGAATTCGTAGCGGTGCTGTTGTCGCCGCGAGAATCGAAGGAATACGACGGTCGCATAGGGTATAAGCATACGAGGGCTTGGGCACGAAGAATCAAAGAACGACACACGGGGTATAGCTCCATGGTCATGGCGAGGCGTGCTCGCGGCCACAAGCTACACCAACGAGAGTTGGCACCCATCGTTCCACGGTTGTTATCCCCTAGGTCATCTCCCACAGGACTAGATCACAATTGGCTCGATGTGAGCGGGTAAGATCCGCATGGATACTGACATCAATATCAAGTCCAACACGACCATGTCCTAGGGTCGGAGGTAGGGGCTAACACTCGTAGCTCAAAGGGGTCAACTAAAAAGTGAGGAGTCGAGTTACACCCGGCATTACGGCCATGGCGGGATGGATCCCACGATCGCAATGTCCGAACGAGGTACGGTCCCTCAGCCAGCTCGAAGGCACAGCACTCAGATAGGCAATAAGAACAACCAACAATAAGAACCAAAGACACGACCAACAGACAACACAACTCGACAAGACAGTGGAGTAGCACAATTCCATAGCTCAAAGATGGATAGATCCTGTATTACAGATACATGTACAGACAGAGTGTAAGGATAGGGTACAACAGATAGATCATAAGGATAGGGTACAACAGATATATGAACAAACAGATTGTAAGGATAGGGTACAATATGGCGGACATGTGTACAAGAAGTAAGAAAAGGGGTTCTTCAATAGTCCAGCGTCGTATATCAATTTGGCTTTCCAACAGTCCAACATTATCTATCCATTGGGCTCTCCAACAGTCCAATATCGTCTATCACTTGATCTCTCCAACAGTCCGACATCATCCATAGGGCCTCAGATCTGGCAACGGGGCTACGGCACGGGGACCAGATAGGGTCGGTATCAAAGGAAAGTGGCGAGACTTGCTGCTACACGTTCCGGCTCCTCTCGGCCAGCTGCTAGTATCTTCTGGCCGGCTGCGGCTTGCTGTGGGCTGGCTGCGGCTAGTCGGATGGGGCTTTGTGCTGGCCGAAGGCTGGCGGGAGGTGGCGTCAGGTGGCCGGGAGGTGGCGGAGTATGGCTGGGTTCCCAACAAGGCATGGAATCATAGCGCGAAGGCCGATGTCAAATGGCAAGGTGCACGTGACGGCGATGCAACGCGCGGGAACGCCGTCGAGATGTCGATGCGCCGGGTGCACGCGACGGCGATGCCCGTCATAAGTGTTCATGGTGTGTCATCCGGTTGGCTAGGTTTAGTCCAGTGTGTGTGAGTGTGTTGTGTTCTTCCTGAGCCGGTGGTGGCTCTGCCGATGCGTTCCCTGGGGTGGGACGCGGTGGCGCACATGGCGGGTCCAAGAAGGCTGTGGTGCTCACCGTGGTGCTGACGAAGATAGGATGGTGGTGCAGCGAGGAGTTGATGCCGTGCAGGGTGATCGCCGTGCCGTGCTGATCCGCAATGGTGGCACCGTTTCCGTCTCCGGCTTCGGCGTCCACGGGTGGAGCTCCAGCGAGGATGGAGGTAACGAGGACGGTGCTGCCGAGTGGATCGTTGGGGTTTGGCATGGACGTGGCAAGGATAGGGCATGCTGATGGGTGGTGCTGCAGGGAACCCAGTGTTGATGGGGCTTGCCCTGGTTCCTGCAAGGTTGAATCAAAGTGGCACGAAGGCTAGTCTCAGCCACGATTCTAGCAATCGGAGACGGGACAAAGGAGAGGCTTGGTGATGGCTGCTCACCGGCAAGTTGAAGAAGGCTTGGCTCGTTGGAGGCGTCTGTGTCTTTGCTCTGGAACGTCATGGCCGGTGGTGGCCTGCTGTGGCCAGTGTCGGTGTGGCTGTGGCCTGCTCTGGCCGGCCAGGGCCACCTGCACACGGCCAGTAGCCAGCCGTGGCCGGCCGGCAGTGGCTGCGGGCGGGCAGGGTGGCCAAGCGAGGTTGTTGGCGTGGCGCTCGGTGCCGCGGAAGACAGGGAAGACGCCGAGGCAGCTGCGGCTCGTCAGAGTAGACGTCGACGTTCCTGGTCATCGGAGTACGCAGGAGCATAGCGGAGAGGATTGGCGGCACTGAGCTCGTCGCGGCCACCATGGACGGAGGCATCGTCGGGCGAGAGGCTCTTGCTCTCGGCGGCGCTCCGGGCAACCGAGGTCGACGACGCGAACGACGGGCACAGGCGGCCGCGGTGAGCGGAGTGGCGTCGCGCGTGATGGCCATGGCGCGGTCGTGGCTGTTTGCACGGCGTGGCGGCTCAAGGAGGTAGGAGGCGGTGGCGTGGTGCAGGCAGAGCGCGAAGAAAGCACCGGTGGTGGGTCGGCGTGCTCACACAGCCTGCTGGGAGCGGCTGCAGCCGATTGGAGGAAGCAGAAGGGCGAGCTGAGGCGGCGGCTGCTTGGGGAAGAAGAACAGTGGCCACGACCGGTGCTTTTATATGGTGGCGGCTAGGGCTCCAGGAGGTTCCAGGCATCCTCGTCGTCCGTGTCGAGAGTGAGACACGCGACGCTCATCGCAACAGTGGCGGTACGGATGTCGAGGCGGCGGGCTCGAGTGGGCACGCGCTGGCGGCGGCGGCAGCTGCCTGGAGGCTCTTCTCGCTAGGGTTTGGGATGGGGCGTGGCACTTGGGCCTGTTGGGCCGCGAGGTGGATGGGCAGGCGCTAGCTGGGCCGCGCGGTGCGTGAGCGCTGGCTGGGCTGGCTGTCCGTGATGCGGCGCGGAGCTGGGCCGCTGGTGTGCTGGCTGCGCGTAGGGGAAGTTGGAGGGGGAGGGCACCGGTTGGGCCTGCTGCTGCTTCGGGCCAAGAAAAAGAGAAGGAGAAATGGTGGGCCGGTGGTGAAAGTAGTAGGAGAATTTTCCGTTTTAGTAATTGGAGAGGTTTTGGGAAAGCTGATGATATTTTTAATGGGGTTCGAGATCAGTTTAGGATGGAAATACGAGAGAGAAAGAGAAGGGTCTTTTCCCATTCTTGTGTCCTATGATCTGAATCAAGGTTTCGTTGGAAATTTGAAAAGGGTTAGAGGGACGCTTGCAATGGAATTTCCTTGGGATTTGGAAGAGATATGATATTGAAGAATTTGGAATTCACAGGAGGGTTGCTATGGAATAGTGTTCTCCGACGCAAAACCCTAGACCACTAGAAAAGCTCCAGCAAGCTCTTACAATCAATACTATATGTATGCAACGTTTGGTAAGTGGGTTATTCGCAATTTGACCTAGAAGCTACATGCTTCACACACATTACAAGAAAAATTTTAAAAAATTCGTATTTTTGGTTTGTCGAAAAACCCAGGTTATTACATAATCAATTTGGTGTTTGGTCTCCTGACGGAGTAACTTTATTACAAGCAGTACCATTTGAGTTTACAAATAATTCTGTCTGCACTTGTATCGAGAAAAATTAGCTTGATAGGTATCCAGGTGTAGGGGCCTGAGCGATTTTTTATTACATTCTAAATAATTCCTGACAAACCCATTAACAGTAAAATTAGTCATGATAATCACCGTGTGTCCGGTCTCTGTGCGGGGTACTTTAAAATTGGTAGTGATAATCTTCGGACGTCCGATCTCCAGTTAGGGTATTTTTATTACTGATAGTGTTATTTTGGTCTGTAAATAATTCAACACGGATCCATAAGTAGTAAAATTGACAGTGATAATAATCAGATGTCTAGTAAACTTTTATTAGTAATTGCTTCATTTGGTCTATAAATAATTCCGTTCGAACCCGTGAGGAGTAAAATTAGCGGTGCTAATCACTGGGCATATGCGATGCCTGACAAGCTGTTGCTCTGCAAGGGCATTTCAATTTACCGCTGACGCGGCCTAAAGTAGCAATTTTTATTGCAATACAATGCTTCTAGTATTTAAAAAAGTTTATGCCTGCTGTTGCTCAGCAAGGATATTGTAACTTATCGATCACGTGGTCTGAAGTAGTAATTTTTTCTAGCATTATGAAGCGCCAGCCATTAAAAATAACCGCGACGAGACCAGGCCTGGTGTTGCTCATCTACGCATTGCAATTTACCGATCATGCGGCCCGTAGCAGTAAAAGGTGAGATGTTTTAATTGCCGCTTGCATCGCCCACCCACCACCTTGTCCGATCTCTGAGCAGGATACTTTTTATTACCGAAGTATCATTTGAGCCTGTAAATAATTATGTATGGACCTGTGTGTAGTAAAATTAGTGGGATAATTACTGAGTCATCGGATCTCCTTTCAGGATTTTTTTTATTACAAATGATATCATTTGATTGAACAAATAATTCCGCCCAGGCTCGTGCACAGTAAAAATGGATGTAAATGTTTCTGAGGCAACCGGTCTCCGGGGTGAGGTACATTTGATTGAACGAATAAATATATCCAAACCCGTACGCGGTAAAACTGGCCGCGATAATCACAGAGGCATCTTGCCGATTAAGCCTATGATACGCACCGAGACGTCCGATCTGAGGACAAGGTAATTTTTTTATTATATTATGTCAATAATTGTAAGAAATAATTCCGTCACAACCATGGGTAATAAAATTGGATGTGATATCAGACGAGAGGCCTTCTCTCTGATTGTGACTATTTTTATTACACGACTTACAGTAGCCATTGATAGAAACATATACACAAGTATCCAGTTTTAAATTATATAACCATAACACACAATAGTTATTGGATTTATGCAACCATAAGAAGTAAAATTATATCATTATTTTACAGTCAGATCCAGAAAACAAAAGGTCTAGAAAAATACATCAATATATGTTCAGTGTTGTACTTGAATGAGTAAACAAAATATCAGAAAAAGGAGATTCAAGATTCTGCGCAATACATCCTCGATCCGTCAATTCATGAATGTGCTGTTGATCTCAAAAAAAAAAAAATCATGAATGTGCTGCAGTCACCTGCAATTCTGTACTCAAAATGGAGAAAGAAAACTTCAGATCTATGGAACATCATTACTAGGAAATAGAAAAAATGGCAAAGCCTGAATCACTTGCACAGTTGCACTCGCATGATCCTTCTTGCTACTTGTATGTTCAAACAGTAATTATTATAAAAATTGAATTCTGTAATAAACTAAGCTAAGAACTCAAGTTCAGTAATCAAATGAGATCTGAGTATATTCATCCTTTTCTCTTGGTAAACACACATTCCAATTATCAACTAGAATTGAACTTACATGCAGAACGAAAAATCCTTGATGATAGAATATAAAAGTGAAGCACAGTGCATAACTGCATATGAGATACCTGATTGATGGACAGAGAAACTAATGCCCCTTGCAATCATTCCTGCCGGTCTTGCTACATGAGCAAATGAGCATGTTAAAAACTTAAAATCACATCGATCTTGCTACATGAGCATAGCAGGTTTCCACCAGTCAGTACCCTACAAGGGAATGGGGAGGTCACTGACACTATACAAAAGTCAGTACAGACGGTTCTAGAGACATTTGTACTGGAGTTTTTGACAACAGCGAGCGTCTAGGGCCAGTAGAAATCAGCCATTTGTACTGGCGGTTATACGTGAACCGCCAGTACAAATCCGCTTTGTACTGGCGGTTTTCTTAACAAAACCGCCTGCACAAATATTTTTCCAAAAATCCCGTTTTAAAAATAACAAAAAAAAATTAAATCCGGGAAGGACCGGCCACCCCGCCAGTACAAATGGCTGATTTTTCGCGGCAAGTCACGGTATTTTTCGCGCAAAATACACGCGCGACGCGGCCAGTGGGATTCGAACCTGTGACCTCCGCCTCGCGTATTACTCCTCTAACCACTCCACCCAACACTCCCATCGGTTTGAGTAGTGTTAGGTTCGCCACTTATTCTTACACAACGATAGAAAATTAAGTGTTTGGGGTACTAAACGAAGTCAAATGAAAAAGTTATCAACTACAA